>JBBDGP010002455.1:0-342944 GCA_037952835.1 Lithobates septentrionalis | reverse complement strand
GAATATCCTGTTTTATTTTTTGTTTGATATTAGATTTTAGGGAAAATATTACAGTATTAAAATACTGTTTCCAGAAATATATATAAAAGAAAAAGAAATTGTGATTTCAGGGAAAATGTTACTGTACTAAAATACTGTTTCTAGGAATCCATATAAACTAAATCAGCTTAATAAATTAGCCTGGGTTTAATTTATATAAAAAAAATGTTTTCATTGAGTGGGATATCCTATTTTTTTCTTTTCTAATTGTTTGATATTTAATGTAACTTTTAGGGAAAATATCACAGTATTAAAATACCTTTTCCAGAAATCGATCTAAAAGCAATCAGGTTAATAAATTAGCTTAGGTTTAATTATTTCGGATTAAGTGTTATTGTTGTTTTTTTTACATTGAGTGGAATATCACATTTATTTTTTTAATTGTTTGATTTCAGGGAAAACATTATAGTATTAAAAAACAGTTTCCAGAAATCCATATAAAAGAAATCAGGTTAAAAAAATTAGCCTATGTTTAATTAAATTTAGAAATGTGGTGTTTTTTTTTTTGTTTCTTTTTACATGGTGGAAAATCCTGTAGATTTTTTTTTTCTATGTAGATTTCAGGGAAAATATTACAGTATTAAAATACTGTTTCAAGAAATCAACATAAAATAAATTGGCTTAATAAATTAGCCTGGGTTTAAATATACTTAATTGTTGTTTTTTTTCTGTTCTTGTTTTTTTTTTTGTTTTTTTTGTAGTTTGTTTTACCTTTTCTTCATACTTTTTTTCCACTGCTTTAGATACAATATATATATATATATATATATATATATAATTTTTTTTTTTAAATGTACTAATCATTACATCAAACACCAGCAATAACCCTGTTTATTATTATAATGTTTTTGTGGGGGCGTGGGAACAAAATACACAATATAATATAGAACATTTTATCATCTCAATAAAATTCTCATTAAGAATAATATGAAACTAACATATTTTTGTCAGTTGCAAAATACAATAAAAAGCTGTGAAATAGTAGAGACGTATAAGGAGATTATTTTTTTTTCTGCCTTAATTTAGGCTAGTTATAGGAGAAAAAAAAAAAGAGAAACAAAAAACATAAATGCCTCCTAGATGTGGCATTCCGTATGCGTTGTCTGTTCTACTTGTCATATATATATATATATTACACTGACATCTCGGTTTCATGGTATACTAAACTGCTGACATATAATGTACATTAGGAAGAGCAACACATTTCTGTACGTTGTGTGATAATGTATGAAATTAAGGTAAAACCAGTTTGAACCCTGGCGTATTTCCCACATTTCTGAAAGTTGGGACTCTTAAAAATGATTTGTTGTTGATGCTGAACATCTGAATAAAGGAAATGTGCCCTTTGGATCCTCGAGGCTGTTTTTCTTTTACTTCTTTTCGTGTTTTACATGTGTAATTATTTTTTATTTTTTTACATTTTTTTTATCTTTATTTTTTTATATATTCTTGTAGCTTGAAAGTTGTACAGAGCATCCAGAAAGTATTCACAGCGCTTTACTGTTTTCCACATTTTGGTATGTTACAGCCTTATTCCAAAATGGATTAAATTAATTTTTTTCCTCAAAATTCTACAAACAATTCCCCATAATGACAACGTGAGAGAAGTTTGAAATCTTTGCAATTTATTACAAATAAAAAAAGGAAAAAATCCCATGTACATAAGTATCACAGGCTCCTCCCATGTACATAAGTATCACAGGCTCCTCCCATGTACATAAGTATCACAGGCTCCTCCCATGTACATAAGTATCACAGGCTCCTCCCTTGTACATAAGCATCACAGGCTCCTCCCACGCACATGAGTATCACAGGCTCCTCCCACGCACATGAGTATCACAGGCTCCTCCCACGCACTTGAGTATCACAGGCTCCTCCTACGCACATGAGTATCACAGGCTCCTCCCATGCACATGAGTATCACAGGCTCCTCCCATGCACATGAGTATCACAGGCTCCTCCCACGCACACGAGTATCACAGGCTCCTCCCACGCACATGAGTATCACAGGCTCCTCCCACGCACATGAGTATCATAGGCACCTCCCATGTACATAAATATCACAGCCTTTGCTCAATACTTTGAAGATCCTTTGGCACCAATTAAAGCCTCAAGTCTTGTTGAGTATGATGCTACAAGCTTGGCACTCCTAATTTTGGGCAGTTTCTCACATTCTTCTTTGTAGGACCTCTCCAGCTCCATCAGGTTGGATGGGGAGCGTCGGTGCACAGCCATTTTCAGGTCTCTCCAGAGATGTTCAATCGGGTTCAAGTCTGGGATCTGGCTGGGCCACTCAAGGACATTCACAGAGTTGTCCCTGAGCCACTCCTTTGTTATCTTGGCTGAGTGCTTAGGGTCGTTGTCCTGTTGGAAGATGAACCTTCACCCCAGTCTGAGGTGCAGAGCGCTCTGGAGCAGGTTTTCATGAAGGATGTCTCTGTAGATTGCTGCATTCATCTTTCCCTCCATCCTGACTAGTCCCCCAGTTCCTGCTGCTGAAAAACATCCCCACAGCATGATGCTGCCACCACCATGCTTCACAGTAGGGATGGTATTGGTCAGGTGATGAGCGGTGGCTGGTTTCCTCCAGACATGACGCTTGACATTCAGGCCAAAGAGTTCAATGTTTGTTTCATCAAACCAGAGAATTTCGTTTCTTATGGTCTGAGAGTCCTTCAGGTGCCTTTTGGCAAACTCCAGACGGGCTGTCATGTGCCTTTTACTGAGGAGTGTCTTCCGTGTGGCCACTCTACTATACAGACCTGATTGGTGGAGGGCTGCAGAGATGGTTGTTCTTCTGGAAGGTTCTCCTCTCTCCACAGAGAAACACTGGAGCTTTGTCAGAGTGACCATCGGGGTTCCTGGTCACCTCCCTGACTAAGGCCCTTCTCCTCCGATCGCTCAGTTTGGCCGAGCGGCCCGCTCTAGGAAGAGTCCTGGTGGTTCCAAACTTCTTCCATTTACAGATGATGGAGGCCACTGTGCTCATTGCTGTAGAAATTTTTCTACAAACAAACTTCTCTCACGTTGTCATTATGGGGAATTGTTTGTAGAATTTTGAGGAAAATAATGAATTTAATCCATGATGTAATGTAGCGATAACTCACGGTGGAGCTGCTGATTTAAAGCGGGTTGTTACCGTCGCCTTGTTACCTGTAATGTCACCCACACCGGGTCTAGGGGTCTCCGTTGAGCTTACTGCGAGGCAATGTAGGCACCGGACACTTAAGTAATTTTTCAATGCTTTAATGGGGATAACTGGAAGAAGTAGCAGGAAAGAGGTAGAAGGAGAGTTGCAGGGGTGTTCAAATACCTTTTCTTGGCGTAGCGTCAAGGAATTGAAATCTTTAGGATGAATGTATCCTCAGTTTAGGATTAAATCTTTGCCGCCCGGATAGGTTTCTCTCACTGACCTAGCAGCCGGAACGCAGCAGGAACAGAAAGTCTCTGCCACAGACTTTGGTGGGACAAACTCATACGATCTTCTGCCACAGGATGTAGTCGTTTTCGATGAACAGCAAACACAGTACCAGAACCTTTAAGCCGACCCGGCAGTACTTGTGTGGTAGGGCGATGTAGGATGTGTCCTCCAATCGAGTCACCAGGCCCCTCTCTAGACCAGCGATCCGCATGGTCCCTTTCAAGATGGGTCCTCCCCTGGATTCTTCTCAATTGTCCAGCTTCTTCCCGCAGGACAGACAGCACAGGACCATCCCAGCAGTAGCAGGACTTCCGGGCCTACCTGCCCGGCTGCAGCGGCGTAACCCTCCAAGCCGGAGGGCCGCGAGATAGCACTCACTGACACATACCTCTAGGCCAGGAGGGCCACGAGGCAAAAAGCTCCCCGAAACATGGCGTCTGCCCCATAAATACTCTCTCCCAGAATGCAACTGGGAGGACCAGCTCCGCCGAGTTATCTCCGGGACAGAAGAGCACCCATATACTTCAGCTAGTTGCTTTTCCAACATTGACCCACGATGACAACGACACCCACAGGCGCAATGTGGAACTGCACGCAACACAGCCAAGCTGGAACAGAGGCTAAACTAACCTTAGATTAAACCTGAACAATGTATAGCACAGATGATCCATTAAATTTACCTATAAGTGGTAGATTAGAGATCTACCAGTGCTACAGTAATAAGGCTGTAACAATAACAAAATGTGGAAAAAGTGAAGCGCTGTGAATACTTTCTGAATGCGCTGTATATGACTGAGGGCCTTCAGGCGCAAACTAATGGGAATGACCTTTACATTTTTTATTATTTCTTTTGAATCACGTGACCGGCTGATTTAAATCACATCTATAAAAATGTTTCCAATATGTTCTGCTGAGGAGTTCCTCTGTGGACTTCTTTGTCTTCCTCTTACGTCACAGGCTGCTTTGTGCTTTTGGTCCCGCCGGTTTAAAATTTTTGCTGGATCCCAAGTGTCAGTAAATCATTGTTGGGGACCCCCAAGTGTCCGATCATAGTGCCCACTTACATCAGGTGTTCCCTCCCCATCATGGTGCCCACTTACATCAGGTGTTCCCTCCCCATCATGGTGCCCACTTACCTCAGGTGTTCCCTCCCCATCATAGTGCCCACTTACCTCAGGTGTTCCCTCCCCATCATGGTGCCCACTTACATCAGGTGTTCCCTCCCCATCATGGTGCCCACTTACCTCAGGTGTTCCCTCCCCATCATAGTGCCCACTTACATCAGGTGTTCCCTCCCCATCATGGTGCCCACTTACATCAGGTGTTCCCTCCCCATCATAGTGCCCACTTACCTCAGGTGTTCCCTCCCCATCATAGTGCCCACTTACATCAGGTGTTCCCTCCCCATCATGGTGCCCACTTACCTCAGGTGTTCCCTCCCCATCATAGTGCCCACTTACATCAGGTGTTCCCTCCCCATCATGGTGCCCACTTACATCAGGTGTTCCCTCCCCATCATGGTGCCCACTTACCTCAGGTGTTCCCTCCCCATCATAGTGCCCACTTACATCAGGTGTTCCCTCCCCATCATGGTGCCCACTTACCTCAGGTGTTCCCTCCCCATCATAGTGCCCACTTACCTCAGGTGTTCCCTCCCCATCATGGTGCCCACTTACATCAGGTGTTCCCTCCCCATCATGGTGCCCACTTACCTCAGGTGTTCCCTCCCCATCATAGTGCCCACTTACATCAGGTGTTCCCTCCCCATCATGGTGCCCACTTACATCAGGTGTTCCCTCCCCATCATAGTGCCCACTTACCTCAGGTGTTCCCTCCCCATCATAGTGCCCACTTACATCAGGTGTTCCCTCCCCATCATGGTGCCCACTTACCTCAGGGGGTACCATTTTTTTTTTTGCAAACATCTGTTTCCTTGTTGGGGACCATGTGTCAGCGTGTCATTGTTTGGGGGCCCTCAGGTGTCTTTGTCATTGTTCTAGGATCTTCAATTGTTAGTGTGTCAGTGTTCTGGGACCCCTATGTGTCAGTGTTCTGGGACCTCCATGTGTCATTGTTCTGGGACCCCCATGTGTCAGTGTTCTGGGACCCCCATGTGTCAGTGCTCTGGGACCCCCATGTGTCAGTGCTCTGGGACCCCCATGTGTCATTGCTCTGGGACCCCCATGTGTCATTGCTCTGGGACCCCCATGTGTCATTGCTCTGGGACCCCCATGTGTCAGTGTTCTGGGACCCCCATGTGTCAGTGTTCTGGGACCCCCATGTGTCAGTGTTCTGGGACCTCCATGTGTCAGTGTTCTGGGACCCCCATGTGTCAGTGTTCTGGGGTCCCCATGTGTCATTGTTCTGGGACCCCCATGTGTCATTGTTTTGAGACCCCCATGTGTCATTGCTCTGGGACCCCCATGTGTCATTGTTCTGGGACCCCCACGTGTCATTGTTCTGGGACCCCCACGTGTCATTGTTCTGGGACCCCCACGTGTCATTGTTCTGGGACCCCCATGTGTCAGTGTTCTGGGACCCCCATGTGTTAGTGTTCTGGGATCCCCATGTGTCAGTGTTCTGGGACCCCCATATGTCATTGTTCTGGGACCCCCATGTGTCAGTGTTCTGGGACCCCCATGTGTCAGTGTTCTGGGACCCCCATGTGTTAGTGTTCTGGGACCCCTATGTGTCAGTGTTCTGGGACCCCCATATGTCATTGTTCTGGGACCCCCATGTGTCATTGCTCTGGGACCCCTATGTGTCATTGTTCTGGGACCCCCATGTGTCATTGCTCTGGGACCCCTATGTGTCATTGCTCTGGGACCCCCATGTGTCAGTGTTATTGTTGGGGGGCCCCACATGTCGATGTGCCCTTTTTCGTCGATCCTTTGTCATATTTGCTCCGATGTCGGTATGTTATCAGAGACCACAAAGCCTGGGAAGATGTCCTGCAGATCGGCTCCTCTAGTCGCCCTAAAATAGAAGGTGTCCCCTTTACCTCGCGCTCCTCTATTTGTGAGTGGAAATGTGTTGGTGGTCATTCTTTCCCTCCTTGGTAAGTTTGAATGTCTCCTGGAGGGGAGAGAAGTCCTTCAATGGATGCTCCCTTCTGGTCTCGGAGATGTGAATGGGATGTGACAGGCCTGGAAGGACAAGCTTTGGAAAGTGTTCCCATATGGCGTGGTAGAAAGGCGAGCATTGCCGGCGTCCGCCGATCACGTGCCTTCTAAGAAATCAAACCTTTTATCAACACACTGCTAATGTACCGCAAGAGGCTGAAGGGCGCTGCGCTCCCCCCGAGAGCCCCCGACTGAGAACAATAAAAGTGCATTTAACAGCCTTGTAGCGACCATCTCAACCCAGAATACATGAGACAAATGAGCGCACACATTGCACGCCCACAAACCGCGAGCCAGACCTGAAAAACAGACAACCGACAGCGAGCAAATAGATGAGGGGCAATCCACGGCCCCGGTATAGTCTACGAGATGGCGCCTATAAATGGTTTTATAATTCCATGTGGACTGGATAAATGATGGCTGAAATGTACAACCACATAGGGGCTCCCAGGGCTGGGCCAAAGGATAGGCAACAGTTGGCTGCCTTGGTGAGGGGAGCACAAAAAGGGAAAAACCCGCAACCTGTAGTAGACATCTCATGGGGAGCACCCTTTACCCTAACACTGGAGGCTTCTTAAACTTCACAAGTCATACGTGTCCCAGCTGTCCCTCTATAGAAGGGATATGGAATTAAAATTCAAGGAGGTCCGGTCAAATTTTCTTCCAACACACGTCCGGATCTCATATACAGTGCCTTGAAAAAGTATTCATACCCCTTGAAATTTCCCACGTTTTGTCATGTTACAGCTAAAAATGTAAATGTATTTTATTGAGATTTTATGTGATAGACCAACACAAAGTGTCACATAATTGTGAAGTGGAAAGAAAATGATAAATGATACAAATATGTGAAACGTGTAGGGAGGGGGGGGGGCATTTGTATTCAGCCCCCTTTACTCTGATACCCCTAACTAAAATCTAGTGGAGTCAATTGTCTTCAGAAGTCACCTAATTAGTAAATAGAGTCCACCTGTGTGTCATGTAATCTCAGTATAAATACAGCTGTTCTGTGAAGCCCTCAGAGGTTTGTTAGAGTAGTGTTTCTCAACTCCAGTCCTCAAGGCGCCCCAACAGGTCAGGTTTTCAGGATTTCCCTCAGATTAAACAGCTGTGGTAATTACTAAGGCAGTGAAACTGATCAAATCACCTGTGCAAAGTAATGGAAAGCCTGAAAACATGACCTGTTGGGGCGCCTTGAGGACTGGAGTTGAGAAACACTGTGTTAGAGAACCTTAGTGAACAAACAGCATCATGAAGGCCAAGGAACACACGAGACAGGTCAGGGATGAAGTTGTGGAGAAGTATAAAGCAGGGTTAGGTTATAAAAAAATCTCCCAAGCTTTGATCATCTCACAGAGCTCTGTTCAATCCATCATTGGAGAATGGAAAGAGTATGGCACAACTGCAAACCTACCAAGACATGGCCGTCCACCTAAACTGACCGGCCGGGCAAGGAAAACATTCATCAGAGAAGAGCCAAGAGGTCCATGGTAACTCTGGAGGAGCTGCAGAGATCCACAGCTCAGGTGGGAGAATCTGTCCACAGGACAACTATTAGTCGTGTTCTCCACAAATCTGCCCTTTATGGAAGAGTGACAAGAAGAAAGACATTGGAGAAAGAAAGTCATAAGAAGTCCTGTTTGTAATTTGTGAGAAGCCATGTGGAGGACACAGCAAACATGTGGAAGAAGGTGATCTGGTCAGATGAGACCAAAATTCAACTTTATGGCCTAAAAGCAAAACGCTATGTGTGGGGGAAACTAACACTGCACATCACCCTGAACACACCATCCCCACCGTGAAACATGGTGGTGGCAGCATCATGTGGTGGGGATGGTTTTCTTCAGCAGGGACAGGGAAGCTGGTCAGAGTTGATGGGAAGATGGATGGAGACAAATACAGGACAATCTTAGAAGAAAACCTGTTAGAGTCTACAAAAGACTTGAGACGGGGGGGAGGTTCACCTTCCAGCAGGACAATGACCCGAAACATCCAGCCAGAGCTACAATGGAATGGTTTAGATCAAAGCATATTCATGTGTTAGAATGGCCCAGTCACAGTCCAGACCTAAATCACATTGAGAATCTGTGGCAAGACTTGAAAATTGCTGTTCACAGACGCTCTCCATCCAATCTGACAGAGCTTGAGATATTTTACAAAGAAGAATGGGCAGAAATGTCCTCTCTAGATGTGCAAAGCTGGTAGAGACACCCCCAAAAAGACTTGTAGAGAAAGGGGGTTCTATAAAGTATTGACTCCGGGGGGCACCATACAAATGCACCCCCCACACTTTTCACATATTTATTTGTATCATTTTTCATTTTCCTTCCACTTCACAATTATGTGACACTTTGTGTTGGTCTATCACATAAAATCCCAATAAAATACATTTACGTTTTTGGGTGTAACATGACAAAATGTGAGGAATTTCAAGGGGTATGAATACTTTTTCAAGGCACTGTGTGTGTGTGATGACTCGGATATCCATCATATGCACCCCATGACGGTGCCCTCTTACATCAGGTGTGCCCATCATGTTGCCCCCTTACATCAGGTGTGCCCATCATGTTGCCCCCTTACATCTGCCCATCATGGGCCCTTCTATGTGGCTAGGCTGTCAGAGTCTCAGACGTGTGACCCCCATACTCGGGAGGAGTAGAAGGATGTGTTTTGGGGTGTAATTCTAGGTATTCTGTGTGTAAGAAATATCTTATAAATTGACAAGTTTGTGAAGAAACTGCATTTTCCAAGAACTTGTGGAAAAAATTTACATTTTCCGAAGACTCTCTCTGCCCCTCAGAGAATACACGGGGGTGTTTGCTTTCCAACACGGGGGGTCGTTTTGTTGGTGTTTCCACTGTCCGGGTGCTCCAGGGCTCCCCAAAAAATGTGATGGATTGTCCGGACATTGGATGTGTAATTTATGCTCTTTGAAAACGAAAGGTGCTCCTTGGATTTTGGGCCCCTCGGTGTCTCGGCTGTGAAAGGGTCTCTCACGTGGTATCCCCACCTTCGGGAGGCATAGAAGAACGTGTTTTGGGGTGTCATTGTAATACCAGGCTGTGTGTGAGAAATAACTGATTAAAATGTCAACTTTGTGAGAAAAAAAAAAGATTTTATTTAATTTGTTCATTTTCCAAAAAATCGTGGCAAAACCTTCAAAAAACTCGCCATGCCTCTTACTAAATAATGTAACTGTCTACTTTCCAGAAAGGGGGTGATTTGGGGGGTATTTTTCCTGTCCTTACGTTTTCAGGCCTCAAGAAATTAGATCGGCTGTCGCTACATCAGGATTGATCGATTTTCAAATATATACACTCATCGGCCAATTTACATCGGTTCCATCACTCGGTAACACAAATTGCTAATCAGCCAATCACATGGCAGCAGCTCAATGCATTTAGGCATTTAGATGCGATGAAGACGACTTGCTGAAGTGCAAACCGAGCATTTGAATGGGGAAGAAAGGGGATCATTCTGGCCTAAATTTAGGAAGAAAGGTTATTTATTTGCAAATATTTTATAACAAAAACTGAGAACTTTTTATTTGTTTTTTTAAATTTCAGTTTCTTTTTTCATTTATAGGTTAAACATTAAAAATCAAGTGGTGGTTAAATACCAAACAAAGTCCTATCTGTCGTAAAAGAAAAAAAAAAGATAAAAGAATTCATATGGGTTCAGTGTAGCATGACTGAGTGATTGTCATTCAAAGTGTGACAGTTCTGAGAGTTGCAGTAAATGTTGCTGTTGGTGAAAACATTGGATCAGCATGCTGCCATTGAAGGCTTTGCCATGGTGACCCCCATACAGACCTGGCCGGTCCAGGAATGGGGCGCTGTTAGAAGGTAATGGAGTGTTTCCGGCTGGGCAATCATTGGTGGTGCCGCACCTGAGTCCCCTCCCCCACATCTCTCCTCACGCCGGTCTAATTTTAGGCCGCATGCAATGATCAAATTTTCCTTGGCACTCTTCATGCCATGAGAAGCCGCAATCAGTCTGATTAGACCATTAACCCCTCGGAGGCTCCTCATCAGAGGGTCCCGGGTGAGAAGCCACTTTCATCATCCCGACTGTCGGTGCTCCGCAGTGCGAAATACGCAAAAGATTAATTAGGGAAAAAAATCTGCAACACCCAACTTTCTGAGATGAAGACAGCAACCTATTAGTAGAAGTTGTGTAAGCAAAGCTTCGAGTTTGGGTAAGCAGAAATTTCCACCTGACCGTCTCCTGTATCATGTCTGCAGTCTCTGATCATCTTCCGTATCATGATGGGGCACTATTACTCCCACTGATACCAATGATGGGTCACTATTACTCCCACTGATACCAATGATGGGGCACTATTACTCCCACTGACACCAATGATGGGACGCTATTCCTCCCACTGACACCAATGATGGGACGCTATTCCTCCCACTGACACCAATGATGGGACACTATTCCTCCCACTGATACCAATGATGGGACACTATTCCTCCCACTGATACCAATGATGGGACACTATTCCTCCCACTGACACCAATGATGGGACACTATTCCTCCCACTGACACCAATGATGGGACACTATTGATCTTTTATTGAAAAGAATCAAGCAACCAATTTTATACAAAAGTAAAAAACAAAACCATAGTACAAAACTTCAACAGAAATCCAAGGAATATACATCCATGTTCAGAATATATACAATATATACATAATCCACTACCAAAATTATTTACATAAAGCAGCAGAGAGGGCCTAAGAGGCACAACCCATCACCTATGTACGCAGCCATTTATCAAAAATTAATCCAAAAAAATAATAATCTAGGGTGATAAGAGACAGACAGCCACACCCGGGAAAGAGACTCCTGGCAGTCAGGGAGGCTTGAAACCCCTCCATGCCTTCAACCAAGCCCCCTGACTCCGCTTGTCTCTCTCAAGTACCCGAATCTTCTCCACCTCATGCAGAATGTCATACACCACCACCTGAACAGGAAGGATTTTACGCCGAATGCAGACCTGACACCGTGCATTCCAAGTGAAATAACGGACTACTAGGCTAACTAGAAAAAGTGTATCTAAACAAAAAACCCCACCAGTATTGAATGCTCCGTACACCCACTCAGCATAACCCAGCCTGGAGAGGAAAGGGACACCGAGGGCCCGCCCCACCTGTTTGTACACCTCTATGTTAAAAGGGCAATGAAGCAGAAAATGGTCCATAGTCTCCTCCTCACCTGCACACTCCTCCCGAGGACAGCTACGATCCATCCCACTGCGGAATTTCAAATTGCCCCGAACATAGAGCCTCCCATGGAAGCACAACCAGGCCAGATCCCTGAATTTAGGGGGTACTCTGTCCAAATTAATAAGTCTTAACCCTGCCCTCAAAACTGGGCCTGGGCAATCCCTTAAGGCCAGTGGTTTATGAAAGACTTCGCTCAAGACTCGACTCATAAGGACTTTCCTCGGAACCGATCTGAGATCTTCAGCCGACAATCGCCACTACCGTAGTAACTTCAGGCACGGAGCGACATAGGCTGGTAGCTGACCACGATGACCCCTGAGATTCTTCACTTGGCCACCTTCTTCCCAAAGTCGTAGAAAAGGCCTAAACCAAGATCTAAATATGCCTGCCCATCCAGGAGGTTCCACTGCAAGCATATTACCAATGTTAAACTTGAGAAAAAGCAGTGAAAAGAAAAGAACTGGGTTGACCATACCTAAGCCACCCTCCCTCCTGGATAGATAGGTGACATTCCTCTTGATGGGGTTCAGTCTGTTCCCCCACAACATCTGGAAGAACACACTACTGACCCTAGCATAGAGAGACACTGGCAAGATGCAGACAAAGCTGACATACAAGAAGATCGGAATCAGGTAAGTCTTAATCAGATCAACCCTTTCCCTCATAGATAACTTCCATCTCTTCCAGCTGACCACCTTAGTATTGGCAATTTCCAGTCTGCCTTCCCAGTTTTTGAGGCCATAATCGCCGGGTCCAAATTCAATGCCTAAAATCTTAATTCTTTCCTGGGGCACTGGAAAGGTGTCCGGGAGATCAAACCCCTCACCTTCCTTTCCCATCCAGAAAACTTCACTCTTTTCCTGATTGATCTTGGAGCCTGATGCTTCAGAATACCGTGATGTCAGAGAGACCACCTCCTCTGCTTCATCCACCCCAGTGACAATCACGGACACATCGTCCGCATAGGCAACAACCCTCAAAGGCGGCTCACCCGGGAGCCCCACTGGCACCCCACACAACATGCTGCTCTCTAAACTCCTGATGAAGGGGTCGATTGCAAACACATAGAGCAGGGGACTCAGGGGACAACCCTGGCGCACCCCGGAGCCAACCTCAAAGGACTGCCCAACCCAACCATTAACAAGAGGAAAGCTTTCTGCCCCCTTATACAAGACTTTTAACCAATCGACAAAACCACCCGGCAGACCGTACTTACTAAGGAGCAACCACAGGTACTCATGGTTAACACGATCAAAAGCTTTTGCCTGATCCAATGTCAGCAAATACTTTCCCCAGCCTGCAGCCCTGCACCGCTCCAAGGCCTCCCGGACAGCTAAAACTGCTGTGAAGGTGCACCTACCCTGGACCGAACAGTGCTGATGGCGAGAAAGCAAAGACTCTGCTACTGACGATAGGCGCCAGAAAAATATCTTTGCCAGTATCTTTCTATCGACGTTAAGAAGGCTGATGGGGCGCCAATTCTCAATCATCGAAGGATCTTTACCCTTTGAAAGAAGAATCACAGCTGAGCGCCTCATGGAAGGGGGAAGTACCCCCTCAGCAAGGCAACTGTTAAAAACCTCTACCAAATGTGGGGCCAGAATAGACTTAAAGGCTTTGTAAAACTCAGCCGTCAAGCCATCCGGTCCAGGTGACTTTTTGATGGCAAGCTGTTCAATTGCCCTCATCACCTCTTCAACTGTGATCTCCTCTGTCAAATTCATCAATGGGACATCTTCATCATTTAGACCTGGAGTAGAGTCCAAAAAGCTTTCCATCTTGTCACGGTCAAGCTCTTTCCTCCCAAGAAGGTCAGCATAAAAGGACCTCACGACCTCCAGAATCCCTGACCTGGACTTTGTCAAGGAACCTGTTCTGTCCTTAAGGCCAACGACCGTTTTAACAGCTACACCTTGTTTGCAGTTCTGGTAAGGGTCAGGCGAGTGGTACTTCCCATGGTCCCTCTCCAGAACCAAAGAGGCATGCCGGTCATATTGACACTTCCTGAGAAGGAGTTTCACTTCGGAGATTTCCCCAGGATCTCCTCCTCTCGAGACAAGAATATCCAGCTTCCTCCGTAAACGTTGGTAGGTCATGTATTTATTAAACTGTTTTCTATTGGCTAGGCCCCTGAAGAATCCAGTGATCCTCTTTTTGGTCAGCTCCCACCACTCAGCCTTGCTGCTACAAAAGTCCAGGATGGTCACCTGTGCCTGAAAGAATTCCTCAAAGGATTGTCTAACATGTTCTTCCTTGAGTAGAGTCGAATTCAGTCTCCAGATGCCCTTACCCCTCTGAGGGGCGTCTGAAGCATTCAGGACCACAAATAGCATACAGTGATCAGAGAACTCTACTGCCTGCACCACTGGGGGTGAGAAAGCAGAGGTCTCCTTAAAAACAAAACTATCTATTCTACTCTGACTATTACCTCGATGAAAGGTGAACCCAGTGTCATCTGGGAGGTGCTTAATGTGCACATCCACAAGACCAGCATCCCTAACCATACTATTTAAAAAAACGCTATCATATCCCAGCCTGTCCTTGAAGTCCTTCCTGTCCTTGGGTCTAGTTACTGTATTAAAGTCACCTCCAAAGACCACTTGCCGGGATGTAAAAAGAAATGGCTTGATCCTTGTAAAAAGGCACTTCCTGTCCCACTTTGTGTGCGGCCCATAGACATTAATTAGGCGCAGGTCCTGCCCCCCCACAAGGACGTCTAAGACCATACATCTCCCAATCTCCACCTCAATAACCCGGACAGTTACCATGCCGGTTTTAAACAACACCGCCACACCGCCGTAAGGCTCGGCCGCAAGAGACCAGTAAGATGGACCATACCTCCACTCTCTCTTGGCCATATGAATATCTGCCAAGGAGGTGAGCCTAGTCTCTTGCAAAAATAAAATTTCAGCATCTAATTGGCTGAACAAAAAGAAGGCCATAGAACGAGCTCTTACTGACTTAATGCTGGCGACATTTATTGTCACCACTTTTAACGGAGGGGGAACCGCCATTTGGGTTATTGGGTGGATTGCTTCTTAGCTCCCCTCTGCTGCTCATCACCAGAAGCCTCTCTCTTTCTTGAGGCCGCCTCAAACTCCATCTCAGAATCGGAAGTTCGCTCCGAAGAAGCTCCAGATGAAGAAATATCCCAATTAGAGGACCTATAACGGTTGGAGACAGGCACTGGAGCCTGTTCCGTCCTCACCACCTGCTTCTTCCGCTTCCCAACCTTCCTTCTCTCCTCCAGGTACTGCAGATCAGCTTCAGAGATGCCCTCATCTCTTGTTTTTTTCTTTGGAGTCTTTACAGAAGACTCCTTTAGAGAGGAAGAAGCGACCTTTTTAGTACCCACTACCACTCCTGGTGGGGGGGTGCTCCCTTTGAATCAGACTTAGGAGGGGTAGACTCCTGGGGGGGAACTGACTCGGGGGGCACAGACTTGGAAGGTTCTGACACAAGAGGAGGGGATACAGTAGGCTGGGGGGACACAGAGACAGATACAGAAGGAATACTTACAGACACAGGAGGGGTGGCCACAGGAACTGGGGAGGGATCCTGAGCAGGACCAGGGGAGTCAGTCACCGCAGAGGAGGATGGTACACCAGGGGCCTCACCCTCCATCCTGTCCAGCCTTGACAAGTCATCTATTACCTCCTTCTCCATATTGTGCCAGGCTTCAGGACATCTGCTGTAGGGGTGGCCAAGGCGCAGGCACAGGTTGCACCTGATCATCTCGGTGCAGTCCTTAGCCATATGACCCTGACCCCGACACACTGAACATATCAAGGCTGAACAGGAAGAGCTCAAATGCCCCTTTTCTCCACAGCGGTGACACAGCTTCGGCTGACCAGGGTAGAAAATAGTCATCCTATCCCAACCTATAAAAGCTGAGGAGGGCAGGTGACGGACAACATTCCCATCCCTGGCCAACCTGACTGTTACTGACCAACCCCCAGTCCAGATGTTACGCTCATGAAGGATTTTGCTGGGCTTAGTCAAAACCTCACCATAGTTCCTTAACCAGACCTCTAGGTCCCGAGCAGGAACACTCTCATTGGTGAGTATGATGGTTATCTTTTTCACTGTTGACCTTTGCGAAACCGCAACTGGGGCCAGACCTTCCCATTCAGGTCTTGACCTGCACCGAGCCTCATATCGCTCCCAGAACAGGTCAAGACCCTCTGGTCTGGTGAAACTAATGGTATAATCCCGGCTCCCAGCTACATGTATTAGAGCATACAGGTCATTTGCCCCAAAACCCATCTCTAAAATC
Organism: Lithobates septentrionalis; assembly: GCA_037952835.1. Classification (NCBI taxonomy): domain Eukaryota; kingdom Metazoa; phylum Chordata; class Amphibia; order Anura; family Ranidae; genus Lithobates; species Lithobates septentrionalis. The sequence goes on along the minus strand of JBBDGP010002455.1, from coordinate 326,856 downwards.
AAATCCACCACTGCACGCCGTGCTGGAGGGATTGCACCACCTTCCCATTTCAGAATTACCACATTTCTTCTCGGACCCCCAGCAGAAGCCAGAGACCCAAGACCAGATCCCGGGGTGCCCAAAGTGGTAGGCTGCAGGGGGAAAACCCGCTTGGGGGCGGAGCTACCAGGAGCAGAGCGTACCACCTGAGCAAATGTAGGTTTATTAGGGCCAAGGCCCCACACAGAAGTCACAGTAGTCTGTACATTACTATTATTATTCACTGCTTGAACGGAGTTGGTAGGACTGTCCATCACACTTGTACTGGGATGATTTTTATCAGTCACGCACACATTCCCATCAGGAATAGTCACAGTTTCTGCTGCAATACCAGCTGTATCCTGAAGCTGTGCTGTAGAGTCTTCAGCAGGTTTGGGGCAAACAGCTTTAGACTCAGCTAAAGGGGGGTTAATTGGCTCTGCTGAAACTTGTAGTTCATCTGCAGGAATGTCATTTTTTAAATGCAAGCTTTGTTGTACTGCAGCATCAGCAGGCACAGCATTGCTACACATAGGACTAGCAGCCTGACTCTCACTGGGCACATTGTCTGTATCAGTCACAGTGTTGAATGGCACAAAAATTGTTTTATTCACAATATGGGACTTGACAGGCTTTACCTTGTCAGGCACATTATCAGTAATGTCCTCTTCATTAAATGCCAGCTGATCCCCCCGCATAGGAGACTCCATTACCTGGATGGCCCTGAGCATGCCTCCTGAGACCTGGGAAGGCATGGGGCCGCTTACCTCTCCCTGAGGGGGCAGGGGGTCAGAACTGGGGGTCTCCTCCTCCACCTCCATCTTTGTCATCCTCGCAAACCTTTTATCATTACAAAACTTTTCTTTAAATGGCCCATCTCTGCCTTCCATCATGGCCACAATGGTCTCCTGGTGTTCCACCCGAACCTTGGCCAGTTGGATCTCTGGATCCATGGATCCACGTCTCTGGCTATGCAAGCCCTCACGCTGCCTTCTCAGGCGCTTCAGCTCCGCTCTGAGCTTGTACAGCTTGTCTCTTTCTCTATTCAGGACCTAAATCCCGGCCACCACTCGCTCCCGGATGGCCTCGGAACCTTCATCCTCACCAGGGGTAGAGAGATCCCCAGCCATGGTTTGTACAGAGGAAGGCATGTTACCTGATGGCCCAGGAGATGGCTGGGAGCTTCCAGCAGGAGAGGCCCTGCTGGCCTCCATGGCTTCCCCAGAAAGGAGCCAGGAGAGCTGGGATAGATTTCACCCCCACTCCCCTCTCACACGGATCACCTAGAGCAGCTCCAGAGAGACAGCCTCCTCCTGACACACCTGTGCTCCAATGATGGGTGGGGCACTATTCCTCCCACTGATACCAATGATGGGGCACTATTCCTCCCACTGACACCAATGATGGGACACTATTCCTTCCACTGATACCAATGATGGGGCACTATTCCTCCCACTGACACCAATGATTGGGCACTATTCCTCCCACTGATACCAATGATGGGACACTATTCCTCCCACTGATACCAATGATGGGACACCATTCCTCCCACTTACACCAATGATGGGGCACTATTCCTCCCACTGACACCAATAATGGGACACTATTCCTCCCACTGACACCAATGATGGGACACTATTCCTCCCACTGACACCAATGATTGGGCACTATTCCTCCCACTGATACCAATGATGGGACACTATTCCTCCCACTGATACCAATGATGGGACACCATTCCTCCCACTTACACCAATGATGGGGCACTATTCCTCCCACTGACACCAATAATGGGACACTATTCTTCCCACTGACACCAATAATGGGACACTATTCCTCCCACTGACACCAATGATGGGACACCATTCCTCCCACTTACACCAATGATGGGGCACTATTCCTCCCACTGACACCAATAATGGGACACTATTCCTCCCACTGAAACCAATGATGGGGCATTATATCAGCCCTCCTAAAGCCTGAAGGGCAGTAAATTTGCCCTTTTGTTTAGAAAGTTTGGAGACCCTTATTGTGAATCCTGATGCAAATAAACAGAGCGGGGCACAGGCAATCTATATATTTATTTTATTTTAATATTTATTTATATTTTTTTTATTTGTGTTTTGTATTTGTAATGTTTGTGCCATTCGTCCAGTTATCTGGAGATCGCCTATAAACCGCATTCCTGAAAATGAAATCAATCAAAAGCGCTGCGTAAGCGATATAAATCCTGTATAATAATAATAATCTTCACACCAACATACAAAATAAGTCAGCAGATCCTTCGGATAAATCATGAAAGGTCTTTATTCAGCAACAAGAATCGCTTTTCTCTACCAAACCGGCAATTCTTCAGACACAAAATCACCAAAACAATGTAACAATTTTACTTTCTTTCTATTAGTGATATATAAATCAAAGCAGAATTTATAACCAGGCACAATTTCCCCCATATAATAATAATCATAATAATCATAATAAAAAGCCATAAAATGTAAAAAAAGCTCTGAAAATGATACAATGTATAGACCCCCTTGGAATCCCTCCACTCCTAAATTACTGTCCGTATACAAAAACCGCACATACAAAAGGTGAATAATCTTCTTACCCCATTTTTATGACCGAGGTCATTGAACTTAGATGTCCACACCAAATTTAGGAGGTTGACGTTAACCCTATATAGCAGTGGTCTCCAAACTGTGGCCCTCGGGGGGCCGGATGGGGCCCTTTGCTCGCCTTTTCCTGGCCCTTGAGGCATAATTCCTTCCACTGACACCAAACCAATGAGGGGGCACTATTCTTCCCACTGACACCAACAAGGGGGCATAATTCCTTCCACTGACACCAATGATGGGGCACTATTCCCCCCCACTGACACCAATGATGGGGCACTGTTCCATCCACTGACACCAATGATGGGGCACTATTCCATCCACTGACACCAATGATGGGGCACTATTCCTCCCACTGACATCAATGATGGGACACTATTCCTCCCACTGACACCAATGTTGGGGCACTATTCCTCCCATTGACACCAATAATGGGGAACTATTCCTCCCACTGACACCAATAATGGGGCACTATTCCTCCCACTGACACCAATGATGGGGCACTATTCCTCCCACTGATACCAATGATGGGACACTATACCTCCCACTGATACCAATGTTGGGGCACTATTCCTCCCACTGACACCAATGATGGGGCACTATTCCATCCACTGACACCAATGATGGGTCACTATTCCTCCCACTGACACCAATGATGGGGCACTATTCCTCCCACTGATACCAATGATGGGACACTATTCCTCCCACTGATACCAATGTGGGGGCACTATTCCTCCCACTGATACCAGTGATGGGACACTATTCCCCCCCACTGACACCAATGATGGGGCACTATTCCTCCCACTGATACCAATGATGGGACACTATTCCTCCCACTGATACCAATGATGGGACACTATTCCTCCCACTGACACCAATGTTGGGGCACTATTCCTCCCACTGATACCAATGTTGGGGCACTATTCCTCCCACTGACACCAATAATGAGGCACTATTCCTCCCACTGACACCAATGTTGGGGCAGTATTCCTCCCACTGACACCAATAATGGGGCACTATTCCTCCCACTGACACCAATGATGGGGCACCATTCCTCCCACTGATACCAATGTTGGGACACTATTGATCTTTTATTAAAAGAATCAAGCAACCAATTTTATACAAAAGTAAAAAACAAAACCATAGTACAAAACTTCAACAGAAATCCAAGGAATACACATCCATGTTCAGAATATATACAATATATACATAATCCACTACCAAAATTATTTACATAAAGCAGCAGAGAAGGCCTAAGAGGCACAACCCATCACCTATGTACGCAGCCATTTATCAAAAATTAATCCAAAAAAATAATAATAATCTAGGGTGATAAGAGACAGACAGCCACACCCGGGAAAGAGACTCCTGGCAGTCAGGGAGGCTTGAAACCCCTCCACGCCTTCAACCAAGCCCCCTGACTCCGCTTGTCTCTCTCAAGTACCCGAATCTTCTCCACCTCATGCAAAATGTCATACACCACCACCTGAACAGGAAGGATTTTACGCCGAATGCTGACCTGACACCGTGCGTTCCAAGTGAAATAACGGACTACTAGGCTAACTAGAAAAAGTGTATCTAAACAAAAAACCCCACCAGTATTGAATGCTCCATACACCCACTCAGCATAACCCAGCCCGGAGAGGAAAGGGACACCGAGGGCCCGTCCCACCTGTTTGTACACCTCTATGTTAAAAGGGCAATGAAGCAGAAAATGGTCCATAGTCTCCTCCTCACCTGCACACTCCTCCCGAGGACAGCTACGATCCACCCCACTGCGGAATTTCAAATTGCCCCTAACATAGAGTCTCCCATGGAAGCACAACCAGGCCAGATCCCTGAATTTAGGGGGTACTCTGTCCAAATTAATAAGTCTTAACCCTGCCCTCAAAACTGGGCCTGGGCAATCCCTTAAGGCCAGTGGGTCATGAAAGACTTCGCTCAAGACTCGACTCATAAGGACTTTCCTCGGAACCGATCTGAGATCTTCAGCTGACAATCGCCACTGCCGTAGTAACTTCAGGCACGGAGCGACATAGGCTGGTAGCTGACCACGATGACCCCTGAGATTCTTCACTTGGCCACCTTCTTCCCAAAGTCGTAGAAAAGGCCTAAACCAAGATCTAAATATGCCTGCCCATCCAGGAGGTTCCACTGCAAGCATATTACCAATATTAAACTTGAGAAAAAGCAGTGTGTTAGGTACCTGGTAGTGAGCCTGACTTGTAGGAGAAGACCTCTCATACAACGCTGGTTCAAGAGCCACTGGAATGGGGACAGTGGTCTCGAGAGCACAGTGGGGTAGGAGTGCCTGCTTGAGATGAAGGCTCTGATGCTGGAGCAGAGTAGAGATCCCTCCAGGGATGGCTGGGCTGTAGATAAGGTGATGACTGGAAGCAGCAGGCTGCAGCACTGAGATGCAGATGCAGAAGTCACTGGAGCTGGAGCTGAGGGTGCAACAGCACAGCAGACAACGGCAGGCACAGGCAGGGTCAAACAGTCCGGGTCAGCAGGTAGCAAGGCGGTTAATACAGGAGGCAAAGGCAGAGTCGGTAGGCAGGCAGAGGTTGACAACGGTATTGGCAGATGCAGAAGCTGAATCAGGCAGGCCGGGTCGGATTGGAGAAGGAGGAATGGTCAGACAAGCCGGGTCAACAGGTAAACAATCAATCAGGAACAGGTTAAGCAGATCCACAGAGCTGAGACGAAACAGCAGCGCATTCCTGCAACAGGAGAACTTTTATGCACCTCTTGGCGCCAAAACGGCGCTAATGCGAACGCGCGCGCGCCCGTACGCGCTCACGCACCCGCGCGCGTACACACACGCGCCGCGCACGCGCGCGCGCCCGAGTGCCGCGTCGACGCACACTGACAGCTGGAGATTGCTGAATTGCCCGAGCATGGGCGCATCGGCGCATTGGCGTACGCACATTAGCCGGTCCGGTGCTGACAGGTCCCTGACACAGTGAAAAGAAAAGAACTGGGTTGACCATACCTAAGCCACCCTCCCTCCTGGATAGATAGGTGACATTCCTCTTGATGGGGTTCAGTCTGTTCCCCCACAACATCTGGAAGAACACACTACTGACCCTAGCATAGAGAGACACTGGCAAGATGCAGACAAAGCTGACATATAAGAAGATCGGAATCAGGTAAGTCTTAATCAGATCAACCCTTTCCCTCATAGATAACTTCCATCTCTTCCAGCTGACCACCTTAGTATTGGCAATTTCCAGTCTGCCTTCCCAGTTTTTGAGGCCATAATCGCCAGGTCCAAATTCAATGCCTAAAATCTTAATTCTTTCCTGGGGCACTGGAAAGGTGTCCGGGAGATCAAACCCCTCACCTTCCTTTCCCATCCAGAAAACTTCACTCTTTTCCTGATTGATCTTGGAGCCTGATGCTTCAGAATACCGTGATGTCAGAGAGACCACCTCCTCTGCTTCATCCGCCCCAGTGACAATCACCGACACATCGTCCGCATAGGCAACAACCCTCAAAGGCGGCTCACCCGGAAGCCCCACTGGCACCCCACACAACATGCCGCTCTCTAGCCTCCTGATGAAGGGGTCGATTGCAAACACATAGAGCAGGGGACTCAGGGGACAACCCTGGCGCACCCCGGAGCCAACCTCAAAGGACTGCCCAACCCAACCATTAACAAGAGGAAAGCTCTCTGCCCCCTCATACAAGACTTTTAACCAATCGACAAAACCACCCGGCAGACCGTACTTACTAAGGAGCAACCACAGGTACTCATGGTTAACACGATCAAAAGCCTTTGCCTGATCCAATGTCAGCAAATACTTTCCCCAGCCTGCAGCCCTGCACCGCTCCAAGGCCTCCCGGACAGCTAAAACTGCTGTGAAGGTGCACCTACCCTGGACCGAACAGTGCTGATGGCGAGAAAGCAAAGACTCTGCTACTGACGATAGGCGCCAGAAAATGATCTTTGCCAGTATCTTTCTATCGACATTAAGAAGGCTGATGGGGCGCCAATTCTCAATCATCGAAGGATCTTTACCCTTTGAAAGAAGAATCACGGCTGAGTGCCTCATGGAAGAGGGAAGTACCCCCTCAGCAAGGCAACTGTTAAAAACCTCTACCAAATGTGGGGCCAGAATAGACTTAAAAGCTTTGTAAAACTCAGCCGTCAAGCCATCCGGTCCAGGTGACTTTTTGATGGCAAGCTGTTCAATTGCCCTTATCACCTCTTCAACTGTGATCTCCTCTGTCAAATTCATCAATGGGACATCTTCATCATTTAGACCTGGAGTAGAGTCCAAAAAGCTTTCCATCTTGTCACGGTCAAGCTCTTTCCTCCCAAGAAGGTCAGCATAAAAGGACCTCACGACCTCCAGAATCCCTGACCTGGACTTTGTCAAGGAACCTGTACTGTCCTTAAGGCCAACGACCGTTTTAACAGCTACACCTTGTTTGCAGTTCTGGTAAGGGTCAGGCGAGTGGTACTTCCCATAGTCCCTCTCCAGAACCAAAGAGGCATGCCGGTCATATTGACAATTCCTGAGAAGGAGTTTCACTTCGGAGATTGCCCCAGGATCTCCTCCTCTCGAGACAAGAATATCCAGCTTCCTCCGTAAACGTTGGTAGGTCATGTATTTATTAAACTGCTTTCTATTGGCTAGGCCCCTGAAGAATCCAGCGATCCTCTTTTTGGTCAGCTCCCACCACTCAGCCTTGCTGCTACAAAAGTCCAGGATGGTCACCTGTGCCTGAAAGAATTCCTCAAAGGATTGTCTAACATGTTCTTCCTTGAGTAGAGTCGAATTCAATCTCCAGATGCCCTTACCCCTCTGAGGGGCGTCTGAAGCATTCAGGACCACAGATAGCATACAGTGATCAGAGAACTCTACTGCCTGCACCACTGGGGGTGAGAAAGCAGAGGTCTCCTTCAAAAAAAACCTATCTATTCTACTCTGACTATTACCTCGATGAAAGGTGAACCCAGTGTCATCCGGGAGGTGCTTAATGTGCACATCCACAAGACCAGCATCCCTAACCATACTATTTAAAAAAACGCTATCATATCCCAGCCTGTCCTTGAAGTCCTTCCTGTCCTTGGGTCTAGTTACTGTATTAAAGTCACCTCCAAAGACCACTTGCCGGGATGTAAAAAGAAATGGCTTGATCCTTGTAAAAAGGCATTTCCTGTCCCACTTTGTGTGCGGTCCATAAACATTAATTAGGCGCAGGTCCTGCCCTCCCACAAGGACGTCTAAGACCATACATCTCCCAATCTCCACCTCAATAACCCGCCGGACAGTTACCATGCCGGTTTTAAACAACACCGCCACACCGCCGTAAGGCTCGGCCGCAAGAGACCAGTAAGATGGACCATACCTCCACTCTCTCTTGGCCATATGAATATCTGCCAAGGAGGTGAGCCTAGTCTCTTGCAAAAATAAAATTTCAGCATCTAATTGGCTGAACAAAAAGAAGGCCATAGAACGAGCTCTTACTGACTTAATGCTGGCGACATTTATTGTCACCACTTTTAACGGAGGGGGAACCGCCATTTGGGTTATTGGGTGGTTTGCTTCTTAGCTCCCCTCTGCTGCTCATCACCAGAAGCCTCTCTCTTTCTTGAGGCCGCCTCAAACTCCATTTCGGAATCAGAACTTCGCTCCGAAGAAGCTCCAGATGAAGAGATATCCCAATTAGAGGACCTATACCGGTTGGAGACAGGCACTGGAGCCTGTTCTGTCCTCACCAACTGCTTCTTCCGCTTCCCAACCTTCCTTCTCTCCTCCAGGTACTGCAGGTCAGCTTCAGAGATGCCCTCATCTCTTACTTTTTTCTGTGAAGTCTTTACAGAAGACTTCTTTACAGAGGAAGAAGCAACCTTTTTAGTACCCACTACCACTGCTGGTGGGGGGGGTGCTCCCTTTGAATCAGACTTAGGAGGGGTAGACTCCTGGGGGGTAACTGACTCAGGGGGCACAGACTTGGAAGGTTCTGACACAAGAGGAGGGGATACAGTAGGCTGGGGGGAGACAGATACAGAAGGAATACTTACAGACACAGGAGGGGTGGCCACAGGAACTGGAGAGGGATCCTGAGCAGGACCAGGGGAGTCAGTCACCGCAGAGGAGGATGGTACACCAGGGGCATCACCCTCCATCCTGTCCAGCCTTGACATGTCATCTATTACCTCCTTCTCCATATTGTGCCAGGCTTCAGGACATCTGCTGTAGGGGTGGCCAAGGCGCAGGCACAGGTTGCACCTGATCATTTCGGTGCAGTCCTTAGCCATATGACCCTGACCCCGACACACTGAACATATCAAGGCTGAACAGGAGGAACTCAAATGCCCCTTTTCTCCACAGCGGTGACACAGCTTCGGCTGACCAGGGTAAAAAACAGTCATCCTATCCCTCCCTATAAAAGCTGAGGAGGGCAGGTGACGGACAACATTCCCATCCCTGGCCAACCTGACTGTAACCGACCAACCCCCAGTCCAGATGTTACGCTCATCAAGGATTTTATTGGGCTTGGTCAAAACCTCCCCATAGTTCCTTAACCAGACCTCTAGGTCCCGGGCAGGGACACTCTCATTAGTGAGGATAATTGTGATTTTTTTTACTGTAGACCTCTGAGAAACTGCAACTGGGGCCAGACCTTCCCATTCAGGTCTTGACCTGCAACGAGCCTCATATCTCTCCCAGAACAGGTCAAGACCCTCTGGCCTGGTGAAGCTAACTGTATAATCCCGTGTCCCAGCAACATGTATAAAGGCATACAGATCATTTGCCCCAAAACCCATCTCTAAAATCAAATCCACCACTGCACGCCGTGCTGGAGGGATCGCACCACCTTCCCATTTCAGAATAACAACATTACGTCTGGGACCCCCAGCAGAAGCCAGAGACCCAAGACCAGATCCTGGGGTGCTCAAAGTGGTAGCCTGTAGGGGAAAACCCCGCTTGGGGGCAGAGCTACCAGGAGCAGAGCGTACCACCTGAGCAAAGGTAAGTTTTTCAGGGCCAAGGCCCCACACTGAAGTCATAGCAGTCTGTACATTACTATTATTATTCACTGCTTGAACGGAGTTGGTAGGACTGTCCACACTTGAACTGGGACCATTGTTCATCACACTGGTACTGGGATGATTTTTATCAGTCACACAAAACTTCACATTCCCATCAGGAATAATCACAGTTTCTGCTGCAATATCAGCTGTCTCCTGAAGCTGTGCTGTAGAGTCCTCAGCAGCTGTGGGGCAAACAGCTTCAGCCAAAGGGGGGTTAATAGGCTCTGCTGAATCTTGTAGTGCATCTGCAGGAATGTCATTTTTTAAAAGCAAACTTTGCTGTACTGCAGCATCAGCAGGCACAGCATTACTACAGATAGGACTAGCAGCCTGACTCTCACTGGGCACATTGTCTGTATCAGTCACAGTGTTGAATGACACAAAAATTGTTTTATCCACAATATGGGACTTGACAGGCTTTACCTTGTCAGGCACATTGTCTGTAATGTCCTCATTATTAAATGCCAGCTGATCCCCCCGCATAGGAGACTCCATTACCTGGATGGCCCTGAGCATGCCTCCTGAGTCCTGGGAAGGCATGGGGCTGCTTACCTCTCCCTAAGGGGGCAGGGGGTCAGAACTGGGGGTCTCCTCCTCCACCTCCATCTTTGTCATCCTCGCAAATCTTTTATCATTACAAAACTTTTCTTTAAATGGCCCATCTCTGCCTTCCATCATGGCCACAATGGTCTCCTGGTGTTCCACCCGAACCTTGGCCAGTTGGATCTCCGGATCCATGGATCCACGTTTCTGGCTATGTAAGCCCTCACGTTGCCTTCTCAGGCGCTTCAGCTCCGCTCTGAGCTTGTACAGCTTGTCTCTTTCCCTATTCAGGACCTTAATCCCGGCCACCACTCGCTCCCGGATGGCCCCGGAACCTTCATCTTCACCAGGGGCAGAGAGATCACCAACCATGGGTTGTATAGGGGCAGGTATGTTACCTGATGGCCCAGGAGATGGCTGTGAGCTTCCAGCAGGAGAGGCCCTGCTGGCCTCCATGGCTTCCCCAGAAAGGGGCCAGGAGAGCTGGGATAGATTTCCTCACCAGTCCCCTCTCACACGGATCTGCAGCAGCTCCAGAGAGACAGCCTCCTCCTGACACACCTGTGCTCCAATGATGGGTGGGACACTATTCCTCCCACTGATACCAATGATGGGACACTATTCCTCCCACTGACACCAATGTTGGGGCACTATTCCTCCCACTGACACCAATAAGGGGGCACTATTCCTCCCACTGACACCAATGATGGGGCACTATTCCTCCCACTGATACCAATGATGGGACACTATTCCTCCTGCTAATACCAAGACACTTTCTACTTCCTCTGGCCATAGTCCGGCCCCCCTAAAGTCTGAAGGACAGTAAACTGGCCCTTTCTTTAGAAAGTTTGGAGGACCCTCTATAGAGTCCAGTTATAAAGAATATTACTGTGTGAATGTCACAGACATTCTCACAGCTGTCAGGAAGAAGCACCGTAATTTGTGTGAGAAGTTTACTTCCTATGATTTTCAGCTACACCTAGTGGCCATAGTTTTAGGTGCTTTCCTAAAATACCACATTATGTCCAATAGATGGCTCTGACAATCATAGGAACTCAACCCAGTACACAAATTACGACGGCGATTCTTCACGACAGCCGTGCAAATGCTTGCGACATTGTGCAGTAATGTGTTTTATAACTAGACATTAACACAGCAATTTTTGTTTTTTTTTATAATTAGACCCAACTAATTTGCCATCCTAATCATATTTATACAATTAAAAAAAAAAAGTTTTTTTGTTGTTCAGGAATTTCAAGAAATTTGCATAATGTGAGGCCAACTTTAGAAACGTTTTATTTTATTTTTGAACATCTTGTGTCTCCATTGGGAAGATATCCCTGCACTTCCTACCCCTGTGACACCAGAGCAAGAAATGAAGGGGAGTGGCGTCACCAGGATAAGAAATGAAGGGGGCCGGTGTTGCCATGCAGGGCCAGGACACGGGGTGGGCAGGAGGGGCGGCTGCCCTGGGTGCAGTGGGAATTTTGGGGGATTGTGCTAGAATGGGTGATTTGGAGGGAGGGATTTGTACTTAGGAGAATGGATTTCTGTTAGGTAGGGGGATTTGGGGGGATTCGTGCTAATAGGGGTGATTGAAGGGATTTGTGATAGGAGGGGAACTTTGGTGGGGGGGATAAATGGTAGGAGAGGGGATTTTGCGGGGGGATTTGTGCTGGGAGAGGGGTTTTTTTTTGGAGGGGGTGATGGTAGGAGGAACAATTTGAGGAGTAGAATAATTGTGCTAGGAGGGGAAATTTGGGGGGAGGAAAAGTTCTAGGAGAGGGGATTTCTACTGGGAGAGGAGATTTTTGGAGGGGGGGAGAGGAGATGGAATTTGAGGAGCAGAGGAATTGTGCTAGGAGGGGGGAGATGGGGAGGGAGAGGATTTGAGGTGGGAGGGGGAAATTTGTACTGGAAGAGGGAGAATTATTGGGGGTGGGGGGTTGGCTTGCAGAGGTTATTTATGGTTAGGGGGTAAGTGTGAAGATTCGTGCTCTTTTTTTTTTTTATGGTGGGGGGGGATTTTTGCTGACACATAATGCTCATACAGTTGGGGGAGGGGCACCATTTGGTATCTTCACCCTGGGCGCTTCACCCCGGTACTGTTGCCAAGACAAGAAGGAACAACAAGCATTTGACACATAGCTGGAGGTTTATTAAAACTGAAGCACACGGAATCTGGTGCAGCTGTGTATCGTAACCAATCAGCTTCCAGGTTTTATTGTCAAAGCTTAATTGAACAAGCTGAAGTTGGAAGCTGATTGGCTGGACCAGATTCTGAGTGATCCAGTTTTAGTAAATCTCTCCCATATTCGAATCCTTTCCATCTTTACTATGCCGTTCTCAATGATCGCATTGGAGGGAAGTCTCCACCACCTCAATGTGAGACCAAGTCACTGGCAAAGAAAGAGAGAAGAGAGCTCCCCAGTGAGGACACAGATAGCAGTAAAACCCGACAAAGCTTCTAAACCTTCCATCCCCCGTCTAAAGCTAAAGTAAAAAGCTACATCTACAGACAATACATCTACAGACAATACATCTACAGACAATACATCTACAGACAATACATCTACAGGCAGTGTAGGTGACCTCATGATTGTAGTGTCTTCGTGAAGATTACGTCACCTGTACAGTTATTGAACTCTTCTCTAAGATTACTCTTCTATAGCTTCATACAAAGTCCATCACCTTTGCAGGGTCAAAGAGTATTCCCCTTAGACATGGAGAATCATACAGTATGGCCACCAGACATGGTCAGGTAGTGCAGACTCGCATCCATGATATCTCGGATCAAATAAAGGCTTAATTGGCGACGTGGCCTCTTTTAATGTTAAGTCTTGATTCTCAGCCAGCCCTGGTGTACAGAGAACGCAGCAAAGAGCGGCTTGTCAAAAGTGGCCATAAAAGTATGCAAGCGTCTGATGGGTTGATCCAGTTTGTAGAAGGACAGTCTGCCTTCCTCGTAATTTAGGTAGATTCCTATGTTTTGGCAGGGGAAGAGGTTGAGGAAATGCTTTACTGTTTGATCATGCACTGCAGAAAGTTTTTTATTTTTCCAGCTCAGGCACCAGGATGTTCTGTTGTTTCCAAAAACTGACTCCGATCCCTTCCGCTCAGCGCCGGAATAGCAAACCCCTATCATCCAATCCCCCAACTGGCTGGTCTGCACCTCCCAGTAATGCTGTCCAGACAAGAAGGACCCGGTGCTTAGAACCTAAAGGCTTTTGAACCTGGTGTCTAGTTTTTGTCGACGTTGATTAATCTTTGACCAGGAGACCGTTTTCTTATCACCGGAGAGATACACGTCATTGGCGGCGGTTTCCACATCCAGCTGTAGATCTGAAGAGCCTTGCACCATCTTGACCATTTCCATGATCTCGTTGAAGGATCTGTGTAGGGTTACAGAGATCAGTCCTTCGTCGATGTCCTCCAGGTCATAGATCAAGTTCCCTTGGTCTTTAGGCTCCAAAGACTCCAGTCCAATTGTTTTAGTCAAGATCATCAATGGATCTGATAAGTTGATGAGCTCTTCAATCTTTGTTATGCTGTGGGATACATCCTCTAGCTGAATTTCTAGCTGGTTAATGATGAGGGTGAATGGGCGAGAGATTCTGTCCTCTTCTGCCAAAATCTCACACAGGAGCCTCTTCTCTAGGTCATCCAGTTGTCTCCGGAGGTCGATGAACAAGGCAGCAACCCTTTCGATGATCACAGATGTCCGGTCCTGCACCTCTGCTCTCTGTTGTTTGAGGCTCAAGACTCTCTTGTCCAGTCCACTTTGTTTTGAGGTCAACCTCTCAATGAGGTTCCTCAGTTCCTTTTTCTTCTTCTCAGAAGCCTCCTCCAGTAACTCCACCTGGTGATCCTTGTGCTTTCCAGCCAGGCAACAGGACACACAGATACAAGAAGAGTCATCAAAGCAATAGTACTTCATGACTTCCTTGTGAATGGAGCATTTTAAGTCCCTTAATTGTCTCAGGTTGTTGAGCGGGACGGTCAGGACGTGTTCAGGGGACGTGCTGTGGACCTGGAGATGTATGGGGCACAGGGAGGCTTCGCACAGCAGACATGACCTGACGGCCGGTGTGGGCGAGTGGACGCAGTAGGTGCAGGTGACCACCGGGCTTGATGGCTCTGTGCTGTCCTCATATGGCTTTTCATAAAGATGTGAATCCGGATTGTTTGGGACGTAAATGTCGGAGGTCCAGCGTCTTCTCCTTGGATCAGGAACCAAGTTCAGCACCTTGCTGTAGTCACTCGAATCCCATGACATCTTTGTTGGGGCTGATAAAGATGTCCGTGTAACAAAATGTCTGTCAGCAATAAACTTGTGAGACAAGTTTTATGTATTTTGTCTTCAAGGGGACGGGAATCTTTGAAGGCAAAATTTGAGTTCTCTCACATTTCTAACTCTGGCCTGGAGCAAACAGTTCGGGGGGGGGGGGGGGACAGATACAATATATGCAAATCAGTCCGGGAAATTTGGAGGACGTGAGAAGAAATATGCTGACACACTGATGTCCCAGAACAATGACACTCTGACACTTCGGGGGGCCCAAAACAATGGCTGACACACTGACACTTGAGGTACCCAAAACAATGACACTCTGACACTTGGGGGTCCCAGAACAATGACACTCTGACACTTTGGGGGGCCCAAAACAATGGCTGAAACTTAGGAGTCCCAGAACAATGACACACTGACACTTGGGGGTCCAGAACAATGACACACTGACACTTGGTGGTCCCAGAACAATGACACACTGACACTTGGGGGTCCAGAACAATGACACACTGACACTTGGTGGTCCCAGAACAATGACACACTGACACTTGGTGGTCCCAGAACAATGACACACTGACACTTGGGGGTCCAGAACAATGACACACTGACACTTGGTGGTCCCAGAACAATGACACACTGACACTTGGGGGTCCCAGAACAATGACACACTGACACTTGGTGGTCCCAGAACAATGACACACTGACACTTGGGGGTCCCAGAACAATGACACACTGACACTTGGGGGACCCAGAACAATGACACTTGGGGGACCCAGAACAATGGCACACTGACACTTGGGGGACCCAGAACAATGACACACTGACACTTGGGGGACCCAGAACAATGACACCCTGACACTTAGGGGGGCCCAAACAATGGCTGACACACTGACACTTGAGGTACCCAGAACAATAACACACTGACACTTGGGGGACCCAGAACAAAAACACACTGACACTTGGGGGACCCAGAACAATGACACACTGACACTTGATGGTCCCAGAACAATGACACTTGGGGGACCCAGAACAATGGCACACTTACACTTGGGCTACTCAGAACAATGACACTTGGGCGACCTAGAACAATGACACACTGACATTTGGGGGTCCCAGAACAAGGACACTGACACTTGGGGGTCCCAGAACAATGACACACTGACACTTGGGGGTCTCAGAACAATGACACACTGACACTTGGGGGTCTCAGAACAATGACACACTGACATTTGGGGGTCCCAGAACGAGGACACCCTGACACTTGGGGGTCCCAGAACAATGACACACTGACAGTTGGCGGTCCCAAAACGAGGACACCCTGACACTTGGGGGTCCAAGAACAATGACACCCTGACACTTGGGGGTCCAGAACAAGGACACCCTGACACTTGGGGGTCCCAGAACAATGACACACTGACACTTGGGGGTCCCAGAACAATGACACACTGACACTTGGGGGTCCCAGAACAATGACACCCTGACACTTGGGGGTCCAGAACAAGGAGACCCTGACACTTGGGGGTCCCAGAACAATGACACACTGACACTTGGGGGTCCCAGAACAATGACACACTGACACTTGGGGGTCCCAGAACAATGACACACTGACACTTGGGGGTCCCAGAACAATGACACACTGACACTTGGGGGTCCCAGAACAATAACACACTGACACTTGGGGGTCCCAGAACAATGGCACAATGACACCCTGACACTTGGGGGTCCAGAACAATGTCACTCTGACACTTGGGGGACCCAGAACACTGACACACTGACACTTGGGGGTCCAGAACAATGACACCCTGACACTTGGGGGTCCAGAACAATGAGACACTGACCCTTGGGGGTCCAGAACAATGACACCCTGACACTTGGGGGTCCTAGAACAATGACACCCTGACACTTGGGCGTCCTAGAACAATGACACACTGACACTTGGGGGACCTAGAACAATGACACACTGACACTTGGGGGCCCCTGAACAATGACACACTGACACTTGGGGGCCCCAGAACAATGACACACTGACACTTGGGGAACCCATAACAATGACACACTGACACTTGGGGGTCCCAGAACAATGACACACTGACACTTGGTGGTCCCAGAACAATGACACACTGACACTTGGGGGTCCCAGAACAATGACACACTGACACTTGGGGGACCCAGAACAATGACACTTGGGGGACCCAGAACAATGGCACACTGACACTTGGGGGACCCAGAACAATGACACACTGACACTTGGGGGACCCAGAACAATGACACACTGACACTTGGGGGACCCAGAACAATGACACCCTGACACTTAGGGGGGCCCAAACAATGGCTGACACACTGACACTTGGGGGACCCAGAACAAAAACACACTGACACTTGGGGGACCCAGAACAATGACACACTGACACTTGGTGGTCCCAGAACAATGACACTTGGGGGACCCAGAACAATGGCACACTTACACTTGGGCTACTCAGAACAATGACACTTGGGCGACCTAGAACAATGACACACTGACATTTGGGGGTCCCAGAACAAGGACACTGACACTTGGGGGTCCCAGAACAATGACACACTGACACTTGGGGGTCCCAGAACGAGGACACCCTGACACTTGGGGGTCCCAGAACAATGACACACTGACAGTTGGCGGTCCCAAAACGAGGACACCCTGACACTTGGGGGTCCAAGAACAATGACACCCTGACACTTGGGGGTCCAGAACAAGGACACCCTGACACTTGGGGGTCCCAGAACAATGACACACTGACACTTGGGGGTCCCAGAACAATGACACACTGACACTTGGGGGTCCCAGAACAATGACACCCTGACACTTGGGGGTCCAGAACAAGGAGACCCTGACACTTGGGGGTCCCAGAACAATGACACACTGACACTTGGGGGTCCCAGAACAATGACACACTGACACTTGGGGGTCCCAGAACAATGACACACTGACACTTGGGGGTCCCAGAACAATGACACACTGACACTTGGGGGTCCCAGAACAATGACACACTGACACTTGGGGGTCCCAGAACAATGACACACTGACACTTGGGGGTCCCAGAACAATGGCACAATGACACCCTGACACTTGGGGGTCCAGAACAATGTCACTCTGACACTTGGGGGACCCAGAACACTGACACACTGACACTTGGGGGTCCAGAACAATGACACCCTGACACTTGGGGGTCCAGAACAATGAGACACTGACCCTTGGGGGTCCAGAACAATGACACCCTGACACTTGGGGGTCCTAGAACAATGACACCCTGACACTTGGGCATCCTAGAACAATGACACACTGACACTTGGGGGACCTAGAACAATGACACACTGACACTTGGGGGCCCCTGAACAATGACACACTGACACTTGGGGGCCCCAGAACAATGACACACTGACACTTGGGGAACCCATAACAATGACACACTGACACTTGGGGGACCCAGAACAATGACAAACTGACACTTGGGGGCAGATGCGGCTCTCTAATTAGGCAAATTAGGCGGTCGCCTAAGGCCTCCCACTCCCAGGGGCCTCGCAGCCGCCTAATTTGCCTACCGTGTGTGGAAGTGAATGTCCCCTGGTCAGCGCCCTCAGAACCTTTAATGCGGGGCAAAAGCCTGCAGTACGCACAACTAGGTTTTCCCCGGCCACTTGAGCACTGCTTGAGAGCCCAGGATCACGAGTGGCTGCATGTAGTCTCCTCCTCTGGCTCCTCCCCTTCTGCCGCGCTCTGAGGATCTCCTTCTCCTACCATGTGCACTTGCAGACAGAGCTCCGATAATGCCCGTAGTGGTTGAGCAGCTCCCTGATCAAATCCGTAATGGAGCTGGCGCCTGCCGATCATCCGGGTCTCAAGGTATTACACAACACTCCTGCCGGACACTAACAGCATTCCATGACCGGCGCCCCGAAAATCACTGCTGCCAGCCATCTGTGACCTCACTCAGACACAGAGCAGTGCACTGATGATATGTTTGCCGTCCAGCATATGATGCCAGCTACTGACCCCTGTCATCATCATTATCCTGTTCCTGGCATCCTATCATCATACTTCTTATCATCCCACCTGCACCCCTCTGCCAGTTTCCTACATCCCACCCCCTATCATCTTCATCCCCCCTGCACCCCTCTGCCAGGATCCTTCCACCCCTCCCCCTGTCATCTTCATCCCCTCTGCCAGCTTCCTACCCCAATGTCATCTTCATCTCTTCTGCCAGCTTCCTACCACTCCACCCCTGTCATCTTCATCGCCTCTGCACCCCTCTGCCAGCTTCCTACCACCCCACCCCCTGTCATCTTCATCCCCTCTGCCAGCTTCCTACATCCCCACTCCCTGTCATCTTCACCCCCCTGCACTCCTCTGCCAACTTCCTACCACCCCGCCCCTGTCATCTTCATCCCCCTGCACCCCCTGCCAGGTTCGTACCACCCCACCCCCTTTCATCTTCATCCCCACTGCCAGCTTCCTACATCCCCACCCCCTGTCATCTTCATCCCCCCTGCACTCCTTTGTCAGCTTCCTACCACCCCACTCCCTGTCATCTTCATCCCCCTTGCACCCCTCTGCCAGGTTCCTACCACCAAGGGGTTAATATGGCGCACAATGGAGGTAGCCGAGTACATATAACTAAAAATGGTGGGGCGAAGGGGGTGGGTTGGGGGTTCCTGAGAGGGGGAACTTGATGGTGGTAGTTAATGTTTCACAACAAGTTCGGGTATTAGTCCATGTGAGGATAAAATGATGCTGAATAAATGGAAGGCAGCCAGTCTATAAAAGCTAGAAGAAGCTAGCAAGAAGCTAGCAAGAAGAGGGCACTTAGAGGGCGCCGTCCTTCTTTCTTTTTTACAGGTTCCTACCACCCCCTGTCATCTTCATCCCCTCTGCACCCCTCTGCCAGCTTCCTACCACTCCACCCCCTGTCATATTCACCCCCTGTACCCCTTTGCAAGCTTCCTACCACTCCACCCCCTGTCATCTTCACCCCCCTGTACCCCTCTGCCAGCTTCCTACCACTCCACCCCCTCTCATCTTCATCCCCCCATACCACTCCACCCCTGTCATCTTCATCGCCTCTGCACCCCTCTGCCAGCTTCCTACCACCCTACCCCCTGTCATCTTCATCCCCTCTGCCAGCTTCCTACATCCCCACTCATTGTCATCTTCACCCCCTGCACTCCTCTGCCAACTTCCTACCACCCCACTCCCTGTCATCTTCATCCCTCTGCACCCCCTGCCAGGTTCCTACCACTCTACCCCCTGTCATCTTCATCCCCTCTGCCAGGTTCCTACATCCCCACCCCCTGTCATCTTCATCCCCCCTGCACTCCCTTGTCAGCTTCCTACCACCCCACTCCCTGTCATCTTCATCCCCCTTGCACCCCTCTGCCAGGTTCCTACCACTCCACCCCCTCTCATCTTCATCCCCCCGTACCCCATCTCTGACATCCTATCACCCCACCCCCTGTCATTTTCAACCTCCCCCAGTACCCCTCTGCTAGCTTCCTTCCACCTCACCCCCTGTCATCTTCATCCCCCTGTACCCCTCTTCCAGCTTCCTACCACCCCACCTACTATAATCATCATCATCCCCATACCCTACTTCTAACATCCTACCACCCTGCACCCTATCATCAACATTCCCATCACCCCCCTGTACCCCACCTCTAGCATCCAACCATCCTATCCCCATCATCATCCTCATCTTCATCCCCCCTGTTCCGAACTATCATCATCCTCCCCCTCTGCTGACATCCTACCACCCCACCCCCTGTCATCATCACCCTGTATCCCACCTCTGGCATCTTACAACCCTGCCTCCTGTCATTATCATCCACATCCCTCCTGTACCCCACCTCTGGCATCCTATCACCCTACCCCCTATCATTAGAGGGGAGATATCTCAGCCTCTCATCTCAATGCTGCCAACATCACCCTAAACTGTATCCTGTCATCCAACCAAGAGTACCCCAACAATTGCATCACACACCACAATACTGCTCTGCCACCCAGTGAGTGGTAATTATGTGCTGTAGCCCCTATCAAACAATCAGCGAGCATTAATAATGTGCAATAACCTCTAGCAACCAATCCGAGAGTGATAATGATAAGCAGTAACCTAAAGCAACCAATGGGTAAGCGGTAATTATGTGCAGTGACCTCTAGCAACCAATCAGTGAGCGGTAATGATGTGCAGTAACCTCTAGTAACCAATCAATGAGCCTACAGCAATAAGTGAGTGTGAACTAGATATTTATTTTTACATTATTAACATGTTTTGTTTTTTTTTAGATAATTCTGTGTGTGTTTTTTGGGATGTTGGGATGGAGTGCGAAATTGCTGGGGTGGGAGCAGGAAAATGTTTGCCCAGGGTCCAATCAATAATAAAGATGGCCCTGGTGTCCCTAGGCTGGTGGGGTGAGCGGGCCGGCACACACTTGGGTAAAGCCATGGAGGTTACAACCAGCTGTAACACCCCCCCCTCACACGAAGAACATCTCATCAGCTGCAGGCAATAGCAGGCTCTACCGCCATCCTAACCTTCACCCAAAGCCGAAACCACATTGCATGGCAGGAGTTGTAGTTCTCCACACCACACACTAGACTTGGCCCTCCAGTGCCTGCGCTCTGCAGAGACCACAGAGACCACACCTCCCAGGATGCACTGCAGGGCACCAAAAGCGAATATGTCAGCTTCTCCTGCTTTTAGTAGGGGACAGCGGGGTGTATAGAGGGATTATCTGTCTGCACTCTGTCTGTGGAGGGATTGTCTGTGGCCCTAGTGTTGGGTGGCTGCTGCAGCAATGTGGCGTTACCGTGTTGTATCATGTCTGCAGCCTCTGACCATCTCTTGTATCAAGTCTGCAGTCTCTGACCATCTCTTGTATCATGTCTGCAGTCTCTGACCATCTCTTGTATCATGTCTGCAGTCTCTGACCATCTCCTGTATCATGTCTGCAGTCTCTGACCATCTCTTGTATCATGTCTGCAGTCTCTGACCATCTCTAGTATCAAGTCTGCAGTCTCTGACCATCTCTTGTATCATGTCTGCAGTCTCTGACCATCTCCTCTATCATGTCCTCAGTCTCTGACCATCTCTTGTATCAAGTCTGCAGTCTCTGACCATCTCTTGTATCATGTCTGCAGTCTCTGACCATCTTTTGTATCATGTCCTCAGTCTCTCACCATCTCTTGTATCAAGTCTGCAGTCTCTGACCATCTCTTGTATCATGTCTGCAGTCTCTGACCATCTTTTGTATCATGTCCTCAGTCTCTCACCATCTCTTGTATCAAGTCTGCAGTCTCTGACCATCTCTTGTATCATGTCTGCAGTCTCTGGCCATCTCTTGTATCATGTCTGCAGTCTCTGACCATCTCTTGTATTATGTCTGCAGTCTCTGACCATCTCTTGTATCATGTCTGCAGTCTCTGACCATCTCCTGTATCATGTCTGCAGTCTCTGACCATCTCTTGTATCATGTCTGCAGTCTCTGACCATCTCTAGTATCAAGTCTGCAGTCTCTGACCATCTCTTGTATCATGTCTGCAGTCTCTGACCATCTCCTCTATCATGTCCTCAGTCTCTGACCATCTCTTGTATCAAGTCTGCAGTCTCTGACCATCTCTTGTATCATGTCTGCAGTCTCTGACCATCTTTTGTATCATGTCCTCAGTCTCTCACCATCTCTTGTATCAAGTCTGCAGTCTCTGACCATCTCTTGTATCATGTCTGCAGTCTCTGACCATCTTTTGTATCATGTCCTCAGTCTCTCACCATCTCTTGTATCAAGTCTGCAGTCTCTGGCCATCTCTTGTATCATGTCTGCAGTCTCTGACCATCTCTTGTATTATGTCTGCAGTCTCTGACCATCTCTTGTATCATGTCTGCAGTCTCTGACCATCTCCTGTATCATGTCTGCAGTCTCTGACCATCTCTTGTATCATGTCTGCAGTCTCTGACCATCTCCTCTATCATGTCCTCAGTCTCTGACCATCTCTTGTATCAAGTCTGCAGTCTCTGACCATCTCTTGTATCATGTCTGCAGTCTCTGACCATCTCTTGTATCAAGTCTGCAGTCTCTGACCATCTCTTGTATCATGTCTGCAGTCTCTGACCATCTCTTGTATCATGTCTGCAGTCTCTGACCATCTCTTGTATCATGTCTGCAGTCTCTGACCATCTTTTGTATCATGTCCTCAGTCTCTGACCATCTCTTGTATCATGTCTGCAGTCTCTGACCATCTCTTGTATCATGTCTGCAGTCTCTGACCATCTCTTGTATCATGTCTGCAGTCTCTGACCATCTTTTGTATCATGTCTGTGGTCTTTTCTGTAGTAATTTCTATCGCTCGAATATTTTTTTCAGTTATGGGAGTGAGTGGGGCCTCATGTCTAAGGTTTGCCTAAGGCCTCACAAAGCCTAGAGCCAGCCCCTGCTTGGGGGTCCCAAGAACAATGTCACCCTGACACATGGTGTTTTTTATTTGTGTTTTGTATTTGTAATGTTTGTGCCATTCGTCCAGTTATCTGGAGATCGCCTATAACCCGCATTCCTGAAAATATAATCAATTCAAAAGCGCTGCGTAAGCGATATAAATCCTGTATAATAATAATAATAATAATAATAATAATCTTCACACCAACATACAAACTAAGTCAGCAGATCCTTCGGATATATCAGGAAAGGTCTTTATTCAGCAACAAGAATCGCTTTTCTCTACCGAACCGGCAATTCTTCAGACACAAAATCACCAAAACAATGTAACAATTTTACTTTCTTTCTATTAGTGATATATAAATCAAAGCAGAATTTATAACCAGGCACAATTTCCCCCATATAATAATAATCATAATAATCATAATAAAAAGCCATAAAATGTAAAAAAAGCTCTGAAAATGATACAATGTATAGACCCCCTTGGAATCCCTCCACTCCTAAATAATTGTCCGTATACAAAAACCGCACATACAAAAGGTGAATAATCTTCTTACCCCATTTTTATGACCGAGGTCATTGAACTTAGATGCCCACACCAAATTTAGCAGGTTGACGTTAACCCTATAGAGCAGTGGTCTCCAAACTGTGGCCCTGGGGCCGGATGCGGCCCTTTGCTCGCCTTTTCCTGGCCCTTGAGGCATAATTCCTTCCACTGACACCAAACCAATGATGGGGCACTATTCTTCTCACTGACACCAACAAGGGGGCATAATTCCTTCCACTGACACCAAACCAATGATGGGGCACTGTTCTTCTCACTGACACCAACAAGGGGGCATAATTCCTTCCACTGACACCAATGATGGGGCACTATTCCCCCCACTGATACCAATGATGGGGCACTATTCCCCCCACGGATGCCAATGATGGGACACTATTCCTCCCACTGACACCAATGATGGGGCACTATTCCTCCCACTGATACCAATGATGGGACACTATTGCTCCCACTGACACCAATAATGGGGCACTATTCCTCCCACTGACGCCAGTAATGGGGCACTATTTCTCCCACTGATGATGAGGCACTATTCCTCCCACTGATACCAATGATGGGGCACTATTCCCCCCACTGATACCAATGATGGGACACTATTCCTCCCACTGATACCAATGATGGGACACTATTCCTCCCACTGATACCAATGATGGGGCACTATTCCCCCCACTGACCCACTGATACCAATGATGGGACACTATTCCTCCCACTGATACCAGTGATAGGGCACTATTCCTCCCACTGATACCAATGATGGGACACTATTCCTCCCACTGATACCAGTGATAGGGCACTATTCCTCCCACTGATACCAATGATGGGGCACTATTCCCCCCACTGATACCAATGATGGGACACTATTCCTCCCACTGATACCAATGATGGGACACTATTCCTCCCACTGATACCAGTGATGGGACACTATTCCTCCCACTGATACCAATGATGGGGCACTATTCCTCCCACTGATACCAATGATGAGGCACTATTCCTCCCACTGATACCAATGATGGGGCACTATTCCCCCCACTGATACCAATGATGGGACACTATTCCTCCCACTGATACCAATGATGGGACACTATTCCTCCCACTGATACCAGTGATAGGACACTATTCCTCACACTGATACCAATGATGGGACACTATTCCTCCCACTAACACCAATGATGGGGCACTATTCCTCCCACTGATACCAATGATGGGGCATAATTCCTTCCACTGTTTAATGAAAACACTATTCCTCCCAACTACACCAATTACTTCTCCTTCTAATACTAATGATTGGCATTATTTACTCCCACTGGGCACAGTCCGGCCCCCCTAAAGTCTGAAGGACAGTAAACTGGCCCTTTCTTTAGAAAGTTTGGAGGACCCTCTATAGAGTCCAGTTATAAAGAATATTACTGTGTGAATGTCACACACATTCTCAGAGCTGTCAGGAAGAAGCACCGTCATTTGTGTGAGAAGTTTACTTCCTATGATTGTCGGCTACACCTAGTGGCCATAGTTTTGGGTGCTTTCCTAAAATACCACATTATGTCCAATAGATGGCGCTGACAATCATAGGAACTCTACCCAGTACACAAATTACGACGGCGATTCTTCACGACAGCCGTGCAAATGCTTGCGACATTGTGCAGTAATGTGTTTTATAACTAGACATTAACACAGCAATTTTTGTTTTTTTTATAATTAGACCCAACTAATTTGCCATCCTAATCATATTTATACAATTAAAAAAAAAAGTTTTTTGTTGCTCAGGAATTTCAAGAAATTTGCATAATGTGAGGCCAACTTTAGAAACGTTTTATTTTATTTTTGAACATCTTGTGTCTCCATTGGGAAGATATCCCTGCACTTCCTACCCCTGTGACACCAGAGAAAGAAATGAAGGGGAGTGGCGTCACCAGGATAAGAAATGAAGGGGGCCGGTGTTGCCATGCAGGGCCAGGACACGGGGTGGGCAGGAGGGGCGGCTGCCCTGGGTGCAGTGGGAATTTTGGGGGATTGAGCTAGAATGGGTGATTTGGAGGGATGGATTTGTACTTAGGAGAGTGGATTTCTGTTAGTGGGATTTGGGGGGATTCGTGCTAATAGGGATGATTGAAGGGATTTGTGATAGGAGGGGAAATTTGGTGGGGGGGATAAATGGTAGGAGAGGGGATTTTGCGCGGGGATTTGTGCTGGGAGAGGGTTTTTTTGGGGGGGGTGATGGTAGAAAAAACAATTTGAGGAGTAGAATAATTGTGCTAGGAGGGGAAATTTGGGGGGAGGAAAAGTGCTAGGAGAGGGGATTTCTACTGGGAGAGGAGATTTTTGGAGGGGGGGAGATAGAATTTGAGGAGTAGAGGAATTGTGCTAGGAGGAGGGAGTTGGGGAGGGAGATGATTTGACCTGGGAGGGGGAATTTGTACTGGAAGAGGGAGAATTATTGGGGGTGGGGATTTTGGCTTGCAGAGGTTATTTATGGTTAGGGGGTAAGTGTGAAGACTCGTGCTCATTTTTTTTTTTTTTTTGGTGGGGGGGATCTTTGCTGACACATAATGCTCATACAGTTGGGGGAGGGGCACCATTTGGTATCTTCACCCTGGGCGCTAGATGACTATTTCCTGGTACTGTTGCCAAGACAAGAAGGAACAACAAGCATTTGACACATAGCTGGAGGTTTATTAAAACTGAAGCACACGGAATCTGGTGCAGCTGTGTATCGTAACCAATCAGCTTCCAGGTTTTATTGTCAAAGCTTCATTGAACAAGCTGAAGTTGGAAGCTGATTGGCTGGACCAGATTCTGAGTGCTCCAGTTTTAGTAAATCTCTCCCATTTAGTAAATCTCTCCCAGCAGTAAAACCCGACAAAGCTTCTAAACCTTCCATCCCCCGTCTAAAGCTAAAGTAAAAAGCTACATCTACAGACAATACATCTACAGACAATACATCTACAGGCAGTGTAGGTGACCTCATGATTGTAGTGTCTTTGTGAAGATTACGTCACCTGTACAGTTATTGAACTCTTCTCTGAGATTACTCTTCTATAGCTTCATACAAAGTCCATCACCTTTGCAGGGTCAAAGAGTATTCCCCTTAGACATGGAGAATCATACAGTATGGCCACCAGACATGGTCAGGTAGTGCAGACCCCCATCCATGAGATCTCGGACCAAATAAAGGCTTAATTGGCGACGTGGCCTCCTTTTAATGTTAAGTCTTGATTCTCAGCCAGCCCTGGTGTACAGAGAATGCGGCAAAGAGCGGCTTGTCAAAAGTGGCCATAAAAGTATGCAAGCGTCTGATGGGTTGATCCAGTTTGTAGAAGGACAGTCTGCCTTCCTCGTAATTTAGGTAGATTCCTATGTTTTGGCAGGGGAAGAGGTTGAGGAAATGCTTTACTGTTTGATCATGCACTGCAGAAAGTTTTTTATTTTTCCAGCTCAGGCACCAGGATGTTCTGTTGTTTCCAAAAACTGACTCCGATCCCTTCCGCTCAGAGCCGGAATAGCAAACCCCTATCATCCAATCCCCCAACTGGCTGGTCTGCACCTCCCAGTAATGCTGTCCAGACAAGAAGGACCCGGTGCTTAGAACCTGAAGGCTTTTGAACCTGGTGTCTAGTTTTTGTCGACGTTGATTAATCTTTGACCAGGAGACCGTTTTCTTATCACCGGAGAGATACACGTCATTGGCGGCGGTTTCCACATCCAGCTGTAGATCTGAAGAGCCTTGCACCATCTTGACCGTTTCCATGATCTCGTTGAAGGATCTGTGTAGGGTTACAGAGATCAGTCCTTCGTCGATGTCCTCCAGGTCATAGATCACGTTCTCTTGGTCTTTAGGCTCCAAAGACTCCAGTCCAATTGTTTTGCTCAAGATCGTCAATGGATCTGATAAGTTGATGAGCTCTTCAATCTTTGTTCTGCTGCGGGATACATCCTCTAGCTGAATTTCTAGCTGGTTAATGATGAGGGTGAATGGGCGAGAGATTCTGTCCTCTTCTGCCGAAATCTCACACAGGAGCCTCTTCTCTAGGTCATCCAGTTGTCTCCGGAGGTCGATGAACAAGGCAGCAACCCTTTCGGTGATCACAGATGTCCGGTCCTGCACCTCTGCTCTCTGTTGTTTGAGCCTCAAGACTCTCTTGTCCAATCTACTTTGTTTTGAGGTCAACCTCTCAATGAGGTTCCTCATTTCCTTTTTCTTCTTCTCAGAAGCTTCCTCCAGTAACTCCACCTGGTGATCCTTGTGCTTTCCAGCCAGGCAACAGGACACACAGATACAAGAAGAGTCATCAAAGCAATAGTACTTCATGACTTCATTGTGAATGGAGCATTTTAAGTCCCTTAATTGTCTCAGGTTGTTGAGCGGGACGGTCAGGACGTGTTCAGGGGACTTGCTGTGGACCTGGAGATGTATGGGGCACAGGGAGGCTTCGCACTGCAGACATGACCTGACGGCCGGTGTGGGCGAGTGGACGCAGTAGGTGCAGGTGACCACCGGGCTTGATGGCTCTGTGCTGACCTCATAAGGCTGTTCATAAGGATGTGAATCCGGATTGTTTGGGACGTAAATGTCGGAGGTCCAGCGTTTTTTCCTTGGATCAGGAGCCGGATTTAGCACTGTGCTGTAGATCCGCTCACTCGACCCCCTTGACATCATTGTTGGAGCTGATAAAGATGTCCGTGTAACAAACTGTTTGTCAGCAATAAACTTGTGAGACAAGTTTTATGTATTTTGTCTTCAAGGGGAGGGGAATCTTTGAAGGCAAAATTTGAATTCTCTCACATTTCTAACTAGATGTCTGGCCTGGAGCAAACAGTTCGGGGAAAAAAAAAAAAACAGATACAATGTATGCAAATCAGTCCGGGAAATTTGGAGGACATGAGAAGAAATATGCTGACACACTGATGTCCCAGAACAATGACACTCTGACACTTCGGGGGGCCCAAAACAATGGCTGACACACTGACACTTGAGGTACCCAGAACAATGACACACTGACACTTGGGGGTCCAGAACAATGACACACTGACACTTGGTGGTCCCAGAACAATGACACACTGACACTTGGTGGTCCCAGAACAATGACACACTGACACTTGGGGGACCCAGAACAAGCACACTGACACTTGGGGGACCCAGAACAATGACACACTGACACTTGGGGGACCCAGAACAATGACACACTGACACTTGGGGGACCCAGAACAAGCACACTGACACTTGGGGGACCCAGAACAATGACACACTGACACTTGGGGGACCCAGAACAATGACACACTGACACTTGGGGGACCCAGAACAAGCACACTGACACTTGGGGGACCCAAAAAAATGGCTGACACAATGACACTTGGGGTACCCAGAACAATGACACCCTGACACTTGGGGGACCCAGAACAATGGCACACTGACACTTGGGGGACCCAGAACAATGACACTTGGGGGACCCAGAACAATGACACACTGACACTTGGGGGACCCAGAACAAGCACACTGACACTTGGGGGACCCAGAACAATGGCACACTGACACTTAGGCCCTAAGTGTCAGTGTGCCATTGTTCTGGGTCCCCCAAGTGTCATTGTTCTGGGTCCTCCAAGTGTCAGTGTGCCATTGTTCTGGGTCCCCCAAGTGTCAGTGTGTTATTGTTCTGTGTATCTCAAGTGTCAGTGTGTCAGCCATTGTTTTGGGCCCCCCTAAGTGTCAGTGTGCCATTGTTCTGGGTCCCCCAACTAAGATCCTCCAGACCCTTTATTAGCTTTGTTGCCCTTCTTTGTACTCGCTCCATTTCCAGTACATCCTTCCTGAGGACTGGTGCCCAGAACTGGACAGCATACTCCAGGTGCGGCCGGACCAGAGTCTTGTAGAGCGGGAGAATTATCGTTTTATCTCTGCAGTTGATCCCCCTTTTAATGCATGCCAATATTCTGTTTGCTTTATTAGCAGCAGCTTGGCATTGCATGCCATTGCTGAGCCTATCATCCACTAGGACCCCCAGGTCCTTTTCCATCCTAGATTCCCCCAGAGGTTCTCCCCCCAGTGTATAGATTGCATTCATATTTTTGCCACCCAAATGCATTATTTTACATTTTTCTACATTGAACCTCATTTGCCATGTAGTCGCCCACCCCATTAATTTGTTCAGGTCTTTTTGCAAGATTTCCACATCCTGCAGAGAAGTTATTGCCCTGCTTAGCTTAGTATCGTCTGCAAATACAGAGATTGAACTGTTTATTCCATCCTCCAGATCGTTTATGAACAAATTAAATAGGATTGGTCCCAGCACAGAACCCTGGGGAACCCCACTACCCACCCCTGACCATTCTGAGTATTCCCCATTTATCACCACCCTCTGAACTCGCCCTTGTAGCCAGTTTTCAATCCATGTACTCACCCTATGGTCCATGCCAACGCACCTTATTTTGTATAGTAAACGTTTATGGGGAACGGTGTCAAATGCTTTTGCAAAATCCAGATACACCACGTCTACGGGCCTTCCTTTATCTAGATGGCAACTCACCTCCTCATAGAAGGTTAATAGATTGGTTTGGCAAGAACGATTCTTCATGAATCCATGCTGATTACTGCTAATGAAATCATTCTTATTACTAAAATCTTGTATATAGTCCCTTATCATCCCCTCCAAGAGTTTACATACTATTGATGTTAGGCTAACTGGTCTGTAGTTCCCAGGGATGTTTTTTGGGCCCTTTTTAAATATTGGTGCTACATTGGCTTTTCTCCAATCAGCTGGTACCATTCCAGTCAATAGACTGTCTGTAAATATTAGGAACAACGGTCTGGCAATCACCTGACTGAGTTCCCTAAGTACCCTCGGATGCAAGCCATCTGGTCCCGGTGATTTATTAATGTTAAGTTTCTCAAGTCTAATTCTAATTCCGTCCTCTGTTAACCATGGAGGTGCTTCCTGTGATGTGTCATGAGGATAAACACTGCAGTTTTGGTTACTGAAGCCCCCCGATTCACTTGTGAAGACTGAGGAGAAGAATAAATTCAATACCTTTGCCATCTCCCCATCCTTTGTAACCAGATGTCCTTCCTCATTCTTTATGGGGCCAATATGGTCTGTCCTCCCTTTTTTACTGTTTACATACTTAAAGAATTTCTTGGGATTTCTTTTGCTCTCCTCCGCTATGTGTCTTTCATGTTCTATCTTAGCCATCCTAATTGCACCCTTACATTTCTTATTGCATTCTTTATAAATACTGAATGCTGAGGATGATCCCTCAACCTTGTATTTTTTGAAGGCCTTCTCCTTTGCTTTTATATGCATTTTTACATTGGAGTTAAGCCATCCAGGATGTTTGTTCGCTCTTTTAAATTTATTACCCAATGGGATACATTGGCTAATGCCCTTATTTAATATGCTCTTAAAGCAAACCCATCTCTCCTCTGTATTCTTTGTTCCTAATATTTTATCCCAATTTATGCCTTTTAGCAAGGTTTGTAGTTTAGGGAAGTTGGCTCTTTTGAAATTCAGTGTCTTTGTGTTCCCTTCATGTTTCCTATTTGTGTGATTTATACTGAAACTAATTGACCTGTGATCGCTGTTACCTAAATTGCCCCGTATTACCACATCTGTTATCAGGTCTGTATTATTGGTAATCAGTAGATCTAGTAATGTTTTATTTCTAGTTGGTGCGTCTACCATCTGACCCATAAAATTGTCCTGCAAGACACTAAGGAACTGGCGAGCCTTAAATGAATGCGCGGTTCCCTCCGCCCAGTCTATGTCTGGATAATTAAAATCCCCCATTATGATAACACTTCCCAGCCTTGCTGCTAATCCAATTTGTGATAGGAGATCCGTCTCCACTTCCTCCCTCAGGTTAGGGGGCCTATAGCATACTCCCAGTATTATTTTCCCCTTAGCTTCATCCCTTTGGAGCTCTACCCATAAAGATTCCACCTCCTCCCTAGCCCCCTCAGTGATGTCATCTCTCACACTCACTTGTACATTATTCTTGATATATAGGCATACCCCTCCCCCTTTTTTACCCTCTCTATCCATGCGGTATAGGGTATACCCTTGAATGTTTGCCAGCCAATCATGAGAGCTGTTGAACCAGGTCTCTGAAATTCCCACAAAATCCAAATCCTCCTTGTACAACCGTATCTCTAGTTCACCCATCTTGTCCGCCATGCTCCTGGCATTGGTGAACATGCCACATAGTTTAGACTGGTCGCATATTGTCCTCGTATTGGGTGTTTCAAGATTGCAACTAGGACTTGCTACTATACTCACCTTGCGTTTTTGTGCTTTGGTTAACCTACCACTAATGCCCCCAATACTACCCTCTGGAATATCTTCCGCGCTGGCTATCACTGTCTCTGGACCCTCCCCCCCATCGCCTAGTTTAAAAACCCCTCTAACTTTTTGGCCATCTTCATTCCCAGCAGATCTGCACCCTCCTCATTTAGGTGCAGTCCGTCCCTTCTATAGTACCGGTTACCGACTGAGAAGTCGGCCCAGTCCTCCAGGAACCCAAACCCCTCCTTACTACACCAGCTCTTCAGCCACTTGTTTACTTCCCTAATCTCCCTCTGCCTTTCTGGTGTGGCTCGATGTACCGGTAGTATTCCTGAGAACACTACCTTGGAGGTCCTTTTCCTCAATTTAGCTCCTAAGTCCCTAAAATCGTTCTTTAGGACACTCCATCTGCCTCTGACTTTGTCATTGGTGCCAACGTGCACCATGACAGCCGGGTCTTCCCCAGCCCCTCCCAGTAATCTGTCCACAAGATCCGTGATGTGCCGAACCCGAGCGCCCGGTAGACAACATACTGTTCGGCGCTTCAGGTCTTGGTTACAGATTGCCCTCTCTGTCCTTCTAAGAATTGAGTCCCCTACCACCAGAATCTGTCTTTCCTTTCCCTTTGCTGCCCCCCCACTCTCACTGGAGGAGTTCTTCCCCTGGCAGCTAGGAGAGTCCCTCATCTCCAGCAGTGCTGGTCCCTGACTGGTTTCACCAATGTCACTCAATGGAGCGTACTTATTGGGATGCTCCAGTCCTGGAACGGCCTCTCTGGCACTTCCCCCTCTACCCCTCCTGACTGTCACCCATCTACTCTTTGCTAGTGCCTGCACCTCTTTGTCTCCACCTGCCTCTGTGCTGGCCCCTGCCGGCACCTGCCATGTACGTTCCTGGCTCACCTTTAGTATGGAGGGACTTCTCAGTGCTGACAGTTGCTTTCCTAGATTCAGAACCTGGGCTTCCAGGGAAACAATGTGCTTACATTTTGCACAGCAGTATTCGCCCTCGATCGGATGATCAAGGAACGCATACATGCGGCAAGATGTACAAAGAGCCGCCTCTCCACACCCGCCGGGCATCGTACCTATTAAATTTAGTGAGGATTGGGGAATTTTACCCTGTCCAAATTACCTAACAGCTAGCTTCCTGGCACTAATACTCAAGACAATACACAGGTACACAACAAGACAATACACAGGTACACAATACACAAGTACTAACGATCCACACACACTACTCAGACAACACTCAGATACTCACACTACACAGGTACTATGACCCCTGTTATAACCTCCTGTTTTAAACTCTTGTGTTTAACTCCCACTTAATTCAGTTCCACTTACACCAAGCTCCACTGCTTCAAACTGAGCACGCTCACACTGAGCCCTGCAACCAGTTAAATAGTCACCTGTGAGCAATTAACCACACCCCTTAATTGATAGACTGATGAAACCAAAAAAAAAAAAATAAATAAAATAAAAAAGAGCTATTTAAAAAGTGACAGCAAAAGTCAATGGAAAAGCCCCCAAAAAGCACCCCAGCAAACAGCAACAGACAGCAGACAGCAACAGACAGCAGACAGCAACAGACAGCAGACAGCAGACAGCAACCAAACACCAAGACTTGTATACTCTAACTCTTGTGTTTAACTCCCACTTAATTCAGTTCCACTTACACCAAGCTCCACTGCTTCAAACTGAGCACGCTCACACTGAGCCCTGCAACCAGTTAAATAGTCACCTGTGAGCAATTAACCACACCCTCCCCTCTTCCTCCCCTCTGCACCCCTCTGCCAGCTTCCTTCTACCCCACCCCCTGTCATCTTCATCTCCCCTGCACCCCTCTGCCAGCTTCCTTCTACCCCACCCCCTATCATCTTCATCCCCCCTGCACCCCTCTGCCAGCTTCCTTCTACCCCACCTCCTGTCATCTTCATCCCCTCTGCACCCCTCTGCCAGGTTCCTACCACCCCACCCCCTGTCATCTTCATCCCCTCTGCCAGCTTCCTACATCCCCACCCCCTGTCATCTTCATCCCCTCTGCACTCCTCTGCCAGCTTTCTACCACCCCACCCCCTCTCATCTTCATCCCCCTTGCACACCTCTGCCAGGTTCCTACCACCCCCTGTCATCTTCATCCCCTCTGAACACCTCTGCCAGCTTCCTACCACTCCACCCCCTGTCATATTCACCCCCCTGTATCCCTTTGCCAGCTTCCTACCATTCCACCCCCTGTCATATTCACCCCCTGTACCCCTTTGCCAGCTTCCTACCACTCCACCCCCTCTCATCTTCATCCCCCCGTACCCCATCTCTGACATCCTATCACCCCACCCCCTGTCATTTTCAACCTCCCCCAGTACCCCTCTGCTAGCTTCTGTTAGGTACCTGGTAGTTGAGCCTGACTGGTAGAAGGAGACCTCTCTTAAACGCTGGTTCAGGAGCCACTGGAAGTGGGAACAGTGGTCTCCTGAGCGCAGTGGGTAGAAGGGCCTGATGCAGGTTCCAGCAGAAGCAGATACCGGAACTGGAAGGATGTCCCTCAGGGATGGCTGAGCTGCGGATGCAGGTAGGCTGGTGCAGGCCGGAAGGCAGGCAGACAGATGAGAAGGCAGCAGCTGGATGCTTGGCAAGCAGGCTGGAAGCAGCGTCACAGGACACAGGCAAAGCAAGGTCAGACAGTCCGTTTGGCAGGAGATCAGGCAGGTATAAGCAAGAGGGATGATCCAAGGATAGTCAGGCAGGCAGGAGTTCGGCAACAGGTAACAAGATAAGCAAGGTCAGGCAAGCCGGGTCGGATAGGAGACTGGAGAATGGTCAGACGTAGCCGGGTCACTAGCAATACAACAGACAGGCAGATACAGGAACTCAGGTGCAGAGCTGCAGACGAACAGCACCTAACAGGAGCACCTGTCATTCTTTTAAAGGGGCCTTGGCGCCAAAACAGCGCTAGCGCGAACGGGCGCACGCGCGTACGGGCACAGGCGGGAGCACTCCGGCGCCCCCTGGTGGGGAATTGAGCAGAATTGTCCGGGAAAGACCCCTCGTGCACCTGCGTGCACGCATATTTGCCTGACGGCCACTGATATGCCCCTGACATTGCCCCCTCCCAACGGGCAGCCTCCGGATGCCCAGATAACTCTTCTTTTCAGGATGAGCAGAGAAATAGGCATGAATCAAACGTTTGGCATGAATATTACAGTCAGGTTCCCATGAGTTATTTTCCGGACCATACCCCTTCCACTTAATCAAAAACTGTACTTGCCCAGATCTCTTTCTGCAATCAAGGATGGCTTCCACTTCATACTCCTCATTGCCGTCCACCAAAACCGGTTCAGGGACCCTGGTGCCCCTATCAGGAAAAGAATCATCTACAGCAGGCTTCAAGAGTGACACGTGAAACACAGGGTGTATCTTAAGTGAGTCAGGTAAGCATAATTCATAAGACACCTCGTTAATTTTCCTTTTCTTTTTTTTTTTTTTTTTTAATTTTTTATTTATGAACACAGGCAGAGTGAGTCCACACGGACCAAACAGTACATCCAACAATACATCTCCATCACTGATTTTTTAACTTAATACAGTACATTCAAGGCAGATATGTTTGTGGAATCTTGGTGAATTAATTAGTATAGTCCCATGTGTTCTCCCTCTCCTACTCTTTTCCCTTTTTCCAAAAGGTTATGGAGGGGTCCTGCGAGCAGGAGAAGAAAGGGGTAGTAAGGAGAAGAAGAAAAGAAGAGATATTGAGTGGGGAAGTATGGGGGGAAGGCAGAGTTGGGGGGGGGGAAGAGTCCCCAGGATCATGGATCGAATTTGATGTAATATAGCAGCAGCACTGAACTCACTGCGTCCGGCACGCGGCAAATCAGGTTAAATCGGCATAGTTGTTTGTAAAGCCTGTCCTTCACTGGAGAATATAAACATGTTCCACAACTGCCACATTTTGGAAAATTTTTCTTGTCTGTTTTGCGCTGTATGGATGAGATCTTCCATATGTTTGATCTCCTCAACTTTTTTGATCCATAATGTTATGGGTGGTGGAGTTGTGGATTTCCAATATAGTGGGATACAGGCCTTAGCTGCGTCTAAAAGATGTCGCAGAACTGACTTTTTATATGTTTTCATGGGAATGTTTGCCGCATGCAGGAGGAAGAAGGCCGGATCATCAGTTATATTATATTCTGTAAATTTTTGTATGGTCTGTTTTACGGTTTGCCAGAAAACTGTCAGACCTGGACAAGACCAAAAGATGTGTAATAGTGTTCCTTTTTCTGTTTGGCATCGCCAGCAAAGGTCAGATGTTGCTGGAAAGAATCTGCTTAATTGTGTTGGGGTTCTGTACCAGTGTGATAAAATTTTATAGTTCGTCTCTTGAGTTTTGGCACATATAGAAGATTTGTGTGTGAATTTTAGAATCTGTTGTTTCTTGGCTAGGCTGAATGTTAAATTCAGTTCTTTTTCCCATTTGATCAGTCCTGGTGGGACAAAATCTGTTTGGGGAGTATTAAGGATGTTGTAGGTCAGGGAGAGTGTGTGTGGTATGGCCCCTGGGGTTGAGCATATGTCTTCGAATTCGGTGAGTATCTGTCCGTTCGTTGGGGGTTGAATGGTTTGGAGGAAGTGACTCAGTTGGAGTGCCCTCAGGAAGTCTAGTCTGTAGGTGCCCGCAGGATCAGTGAGTTCTGCTGCCGTTTTCCAGCGCCCACCCGCACTAAAGTGGGAGGCTTGGTAAAGGTCCAGCCTAGTCAGGTTTCCAAACACCTGATCCTGCAGACCCGGTGTGAACCGCGGGTTCCCTAGTATTGGGTATAAGGGGGAATTCAGTGATGACAGGTTTGTCCTTGTAAGCAGTCTAGCACAAACCAGTATGGTGCTCCCTATTAATGGGTGTTTCTTAATCTCCGCTGGTATGGCTGAATGACACCAAGGAGCTCTTCGGAGCGGGACCTGGCTTTGGTTTTGTTCCAAGCTAGTCCAGAGCTTGGTCTCTTGGTGTCGACACCAGTCGATCAATCTGCCCAAATGGACCGCCTGGTAGTAGGTGCGTACGTCTGGTAGTGCTAGGCCGCCGTACTGCTTGGGGAGGACTAAAATTTTGTGAGCCAGTCTCGGCTTTTGTTTAGCCCAAACAAATTCCGAGAACATCGATTGTACTTTTTTGAAATAAGGTGCAGGAATGTTCACCGGTAGCGCTTGCATAAGATAGAGGAATTTGGGGAGGATGGACATTTTTAGTATGTTGCACCTTCCCACCCAGGAGTGCAAGCCCGCGCCCCATTTGTTCAGGAGTTCCTTTGTCGTTTTAAGCAGTGGCGGGAAATTTAGTTCGTAGAGCTGTGATAGGTTATGGGGAATTTGTGTGCCCAAATATTTTAGGGACTTGTTATTCCATTTCAAATGAATACTGGATTGAAGGTGCACCAGCTGTGGTTGTGGTATTCTAACTCAAATAGCTTCCGATTTGGCGAAGTTTATTTTTAAATTGGTGAGACTGCCGTATAGTTCGAACTCTCTCAGTAGATTAGGTAGGGAAATGGTTGGATTTGTAAGTGAGAACATGAGATCGTCCGCATAGGCGGATACTTTGTATTGGGTTTGATTTAATTCCACCCCCTTAATGTTGGGGTTCAATCTTACGTGGCATAGAAAGGGTTCGAGAGATAGGGCAAAGAGGAGGGGGGAAAGTGGGCAGCCCTGTCTCGTTCCGTTGGTGATCGGAAACGGGTCAGACAGCATCCCGTTAGCTCTGACTCTGGCGGACGGTGACGTGTAAACTGCCATTATCCATCTTAGCATCTTCCTCCCAACCCCTACGTGTCTGAGTGTTTCGAACATAAAGGCCCAGTTTACACGGTCGAATGCCTTTTCCGCGTCTGTACTGACGAAGACACTCTGTGTTTTGGTGCGGTTGGCTGTGTGAATTAGGTTCAACACCTTAGTGGTGTTGTCCCTCGCCTCTCTAGTGGGCACAAAGCCCACCTGGTCCAAGTGTATTAGGTACGGGAGGTGTAGCTGTAGTCTGGATGCTATGATCTTAGTAAATAATTTGATATCCGTATTGAGTAGGGAAATTGGCCGGTAGCTTCCGCACTGGGTCGGGTCCTTCCCCTCCTTAGGGATGACCGAGATCTGGGCTTGCAAGGAGGAGTCGTGAAACCCGCCCCCCTCTGTGTGACTATTAAACAGCTCCACCATGTGGGTCCCTAAGGATGGTAGAAGGGTTTTATAGTATTGCACAGTTAGACCGTCTGGGCCTGGGGCCTTTCCCGATTTGGTGTTGCCTATTGCTGCTTGTAGTTCAGATAGTGTTATAGGGTCCTCTAGTAAGTCGCGTGTTTCATTTGATAATGTGGGCATTAGGGAGTTGGTTAAATATTCTTTCATTCGCTCTGTCGGTGGGCTTGTCGTGGGGATATTGTATAGTTTTTCGTAGAAAGATTTGAATTCGTTTGTAATTTGTTGTGGAAGTGTCATTTTGTGGCCTAGGTGTGTATAGATATGTGGTATATAGGAGGCCGTCCTCTGATTCTGTAGGGATTGTGCCAGCATTCTGCCACATTTGTTTCCCGATTCGTATACCCTTTTCCTGGTAATTTGCATTGCAGCTTTAGCTTTATAGTAAAGTAGATCAGTGATCTGCGCTCTAACCGTGTTCAGTTCAATCTCCACTTGTCTGGTTTGGGTCTGTTTATGTGTAGTCTCTAGCGTCTGTAATTTCTTTATCAGTAGGGTCATTTGTTCAGTCCTCTGCTTCTTAATTCGTGAGCCATGTTGTATAAGGATACCTCTTATCACTGCCTTATGGGCTTCCCATACGAGGCCCTTGTTATTGTCTGTGGTGTGGTTGTCTTGGAAGTAGTGTGTTATTTTTTTGGTGACCGCTGTAAGCGTCTCCTGGTCTTGCAGTAAGCTCTCATTCAGTCTCCAAGGACTTCTTTGTCCTTTGCAGAAGTCTGTCAAAGCATAGCGCATCATGACTGGGGCATGGTCTGACCATGTTATGGAGCCTATAGTGGTGTTTTTGACTGCTTGGAGTTGTCTATGGGGGATCAAAAGGTAGTCTATACGTGAGTATGTTTGGTGCGGGCGGGAGAAAAAAGTATAGTCCCGTTCTCCGGGGTGTAAGAGCCGCCAAGTGTCTATTAATTGGGTCTCATGCAGGGCCGAGTAAATAGTTTTGCGTGTGTTTTTGTGTGTGGAGGATGTTCCCGTTGAGGTGTCCTCTGAAGGGAGAAGGGGGACATTTAAATCTCCTCCCACAATGAGTTGGCCTTCTGTGAATGTTCGGAGGAGTTTCAAATGTTTCTTGATAAAGACGTCTTGGTGGCAGTTGGGGGCGTATAGATTAGCTATAGTCACCTTCACGTCACCTATCATGCCCTTGAGGAAGAGGTATCTTCCTTCCGGGTCTGTCTTTATATCAGTCAAGGACCAGGGTATTTTAGCTGATATCTGAATGGATACCCCTCTTGATTTGGCCTCCGAATATGTGGAGTGGTATACTGTCGGATAATGTCTGTTTTTTAGGATGGGAAAAGCATTTTCCCGGAAGTGAGTTTCTTGTAGCAGAACTATGTCTGCTTTCATGCGTCTCATATCATTTTGTAGCATTCTTCTTTTTTCTGGGACATTAAGTCCTTTTGCGTTTAAGGTCACGATGTGGAGTTCGTCCATGGTCCTGGGGATTAGGGGGGGGGGGGTAGAAAAGATAGTAGATGGGGGGGTTGTGAGTAGGAAGGGGGTAGTGGGGAAACAGGTAAGTATAAGAAATCAGAGAAGAGATAGAAGTGAGAGTAAGAGACTCTCAATCAGCGTCTCAAGCTCCTAACTAGGGTAGCAAAAATTCGCTTATACGCTCTGCAGGGTCGCCTGCGTGATGAGCGTGTGCCTAAGTGGGAGTGTGATCAGCGAGGGACCTGGGAGGCATCCGGGCACCGCCCGCCCTCCCCCCACCTTGGTGTATAAATAGATGTAGGCAGGTGAAACACTGACATGCATGTCTTTGACAAGAAATGAACATGTATCATAACCTCAGGGAACAACACTTCTACATAACATTGCTAACACGTCTTAATACAGACTGCAATATTTGTATGCTGATATAGGAAAGCAGTTCAGGCATGTAGTTAAAACAGTAACTAGAACAACTCTCCGGTGGGGAATCTCATATCCCTCACCCCCCGGAACCCAACCAACCGCCCGCCGACATCCCCCTCTCTTGACAGCGTGCAATCCGCGCGTCTATGGCCAATGGCGGGGTGGAGGAATCATGTCCTGGAAGGAAAAAAAAAAAAAAAGAAAGGCCAAAAACCCCCCCGACAACCCCTGCCCCCATCAGCTTCCAACACGACCACCCCATGGAAGTTCCCCCGTTTGAGATCTTGCCAGCGTCTCATCATATACATGCATGGTATGTGCAGAGATCAAACTTCGACGGTTCTCTTTATCAATAGTCGTGAGTAGGGATGAGCTTCGAGTTCGAGTCGAACTCATGTTCTACTCGAACATTGGCTGTTCGCAAGTTCGCCGAACAGCGAACAATTTGGGGTGTTCGCGGCAAATTCGAATGCCGCGGAACACCCTTTAAAAGTCTATGGGAGAAATCAAAAGTGCTAATTTTAAAGGCTTATATGCAAGTTATTGTCATAAAAAGTGTTTGGGGACCCGGGTCCTGCCCCAGGGGACATGGATCAATGCAAAAAAAAGTTTTAAAAACGGACGTTTTTTCAGGAGCAGTGATTTTATTAATGCTTAAAGTCAAACAATAAAAGTGTAATATCCCTTTAAATTTCGTACCTGGGGGGTGTCTATAGTATGCCTGTAAAGGGGCGCATGTTTCCTGTGTTTAGAACAGTCTGACAGCAAAATGACATTTGGAAGGAAAAAACTCATTTAAAACTACCCGCGGCTATTGCATTGCCGACAATACACATAGAAGTTCATTGATAAAAACGGCATGGGAATTCCCCACAGGGGAACCCCGAACCAAAATAAAAAAAAAAAAAATGATGTGGGGGTCCCCCTAAATTCCATACAAGGCCCTTCAGGTCTGGTATGGATATTAAGGGGAACCCCAGCCAAAATTAAAAAAAAAAATTGACGTGGGGTTCCCCCTAAATTCCATACCAGACCCTTCAGGTCTGGTATGGATTTTAAGGGGAACCCCGCGCAAAAAAAAAAAAAAAACGGCGTGGGGTCCCCCTAAAAATCCATACCAGACCCTTATCCGAGCACGCAACCTGGCAGGCCGCAGGAAAAGAGGGGGGACGAGAGTGCGCCCCCCCCCCCCTCCTGAACCGTACCAGGCCACATGCCCTCAACATTGGGAGGGTGCTTTGGGGTAGCCCCCCAAAACACCTTGTCCCCATGTTGATGAGGACAAGGGCCTCATCCTCACAACCGTGGCCGGTGGTTGTGGGGGTCTGCGGGCGGGGGGCTTATCGGAATCTGGAAGCCCCCTTTAACAAGGGGACCCCCAGATCCCGGCCCCCCCCCTGTGTGAAATGGTAAGGGGGTACTTACCCCTACCATTTCACTAAAAAACTGTCAAAAATGTTAAAAATGACAAGAGACAGTTTTTGACAATTCCTTTATTTAAATGCTTCTTCTTTCTTCCTTCATCTTCTTCTTCTTCTGGTTCTTCTGGCTCTTCTGGTTCTTCCTCCGGCGTTCTCGTCCAGCATCTTCTCCGCGGCGTCTTCTATCTTCTTCTCCTCGGGCCGCTCCGCACCCATGGCATGAGGGGAGGCTCCCGCTCTTCTCTTCATCTTCTTCTCTTCTTCATCTTCTTCTTCATCTTCTTCTTCATCTCTTCTTCCTTCTTCTCTTCTTCATGTCTTCTGCGGGCCGCTCCGCAGCCATGCTGGCATGGAGGGAGGCTCCCGCTGTGTGACGGCGTCTCTTCGTCTGACGGTTCTTAAATAACGGGGGGCGGGGCCACCCGGTGACCCCGCCCCCCTCTGACGCACGGTGACATGACGGGACTTCCCTGTGACGTCACGGGGAATGCCACAGGGAAGTCCCGTCATGTCACCGTGCGTCAGAGGGGGGCGGGGTCACCGGGTGGCCCCGCCCCCCGTTATTTAAGAACCGTCAGACGAAGAGATGCCGTCACACAGCGGGAGCCTCCCTCCATGCCAGCATGGCTGCGGAGCGGCCCGCAGAAGACATGAAGAAGAGAAGAAGGAAGAAGAGATGAAGAAGAAGATGAAGAAGAGAAGAAGATGAAGAGAAGAGCGGGAGCCTCCCCTCATGCCATGGGTGCGGAGCGGCCCGAGGAGAAGAAGATAGAAGACGCCGCGGAGAAGATGCTGGACGAGAACGCCGGAGGAAGAACCAGAAGAGCCAGAAGAACCAGAAGAAGAAGAAGATGAAGGAAGAAAGAAGAAGCATTTAAATAAAGGAATTGTCAAAAACTGTCTCTTGTCATTTTTAACATTTTTGACAGTTTTTTAGTGAAATGGTAGGGGTAAGTACCCCCTTACCATTTCACACAGGGGGGGGGCCGGGATCTGGGGGTCCCCTTGTTAAAGGGGGCTTCCAGATTCCGATAAGCCCCCCGCCCGCAGACCCCCACAACCACCGGCC
The DNA here is from genome assembly GCA_037952835.1 of Lithobates septentrionalis. Taxonomy (NCBI): domain Eukaryota; kingdom Metazoa; phylum Chordata; class Amphibia; order Anura; family Ranidae; genus Lithobates; species Lithobates septentrionalis. The sequence continues at coordinate 284,469 of JBBDGP010002455.1, read as the reverse complement.
ACGGTTGTGAGGATGAGGCCCTTGTCCTCATCAACATGGGGACAAGGTGTTTTGGGGGGCTACCCCAAAGCACCCTCCCAATGTTGAGGGCATGTGGCCTGGTACGGTTCAGGAGGGGGGGGGCGCACTCTCGTCCCCCCCTCTTTTCCTGCGGCCTGCCAGGTTGCGTGCTCGGATAAGGGTCTGGTATGGATTTTTAGGGGGACCCCACGCCGTTTTTTTTTTTTTTTTGGCGCGGGGTTCCCCTTAAAATCCATACCAGACCTGAAGGGTCTGGTATGGAATTTAGGGGGAACCCCACGTCAATTTTTTTTTTAAATTTTGGCTGGGGTTCCCCTTAATATCCATACCAGACCTGAAGGGCCTTGTATGGAATTCAGGGGGACCCCCACATCATTTTTTTTTTTTTTTATTTTGGTTCGGGTTTCCCCTGTGGGGAATTCCCATGCCGTTTTTATCAATGAACTTCTATGTGTATTGTCGGCAATGCAATAGCCGCGGTAGTTTTAAATGTGTTTTTTCCTTCAAAATGTCATTTTGCTGTCAGACTGTTCTAAACACGGGAAACATGCGCCCCTTTACAGGCATACTATAGACACCCCCCAGGTATGAAATTTAAAGGGATATTACACTTTTATTGTTTGACTTTAAGCATTATTAAAATCACTGCTCCTGAAAAAACGGCCGTTTTTAAAACTTTTTTTTGCATTGATTCATGTCCCCTGGGGCAGGACCCAGGTCCCCAAACACTTTTATTGACAATAACTTGCATATTAGCCTTTAAAATTAGCACTTTTGATTATTCATGTTCGTGTCCCATAGACTTTAACGGTGTTCGCGTGTTCGAACGAATTTTTTTCCTGTTCGCATGTTCTGGTGCGAACCGAACAGGGGGGTGTTCGGCTCATCCCTAGTCGTGAGGCTTCCTGGACGGTCTGCAGGTAAGTTGTGGGGTGTGGGTTTAGTTGCCGGGTGGAAAAAGCCAGATCTTCCGCCTGTGCCCCTCCGTTATGCATCGTGTGTTAGCGTGATCGCTTTGAGCATGTCATCATTTGAGATTACTGTCTTGACCCGTAGTTCGTGTTGGGGTGGGGGGAGTCCTCTGGCTGGTTGACTGCGGGTACTTGCTCCATATGCAGAGTCTCATGGGATAATCTTTAGATGTACCTGACGGTGGGAGAGGTTACGGGGGGACCCCTCTTGCTCATCCCTTTCTGACCGTGTGGGGTTGCTTAGGCTGAACTTAAACTGTAACTTGGCCCTATTATAGCAACATACTCATGGTCCTTTCATAGTTCAGGGTGACCTGGCAGTGGTGTAGGGGGCTGTTGGCATTATTCAGAATTGTGGCTTACAGTGTACATATTGAAGATGGCAATGAGGGGGGGGCAGCTCCCGACCCCTCCGTTCTCCCCTGCCTTTAGTGTGTTGGCCACTCCCCTCAACCAGGTCTGTGTGGCGAGCAAGGTGGGTACTGAGTGAGTGTCCCGGATAACTTGATACCGGGGGAGAATCCCCATGGTGAAACATAGAAAGGTGTAACAATATCTATGCCTGCTTCCCATATCTTTTTAACTGGTTATGTACAAAAGTCAAGACTCACGTGAACCATTGTTGTTGATGACTCTAGAACGGCCCCGATTTCTCTGGGATCTGGGTGGCAGGCTGGATCCAGGCGGCAGAGGTCCCGCACGGCCTGTCGGTCTCGGGATTTTCAGCAGCCAGTTGGGTATTGGGATCGGGTCAAACCCCATGAAAGTGAAGCAGGCAGGGAGATCCGCCGGCGACCGCAGTGTAAATGAGGACTGGTTGGATCGAAAAGTCACTGCCAGAGGGTACCCCCATCTGTAAGTGTATCCATGTTGCCTCGCAGCTTCCAGCAGGGGTTTTAGCATCGCTCTGCGTTGGAGGGTAGCTCTGGATATATCCGGTAGGATTTGAATTTGTGCTCCGTCGAATTCTATGTCTCCGCTGCCCCAAGCGTTGCGTAGGATGGATTCTTTTTGAGCGTACCGGTGCAGTCGGCATAGGACATCCCGGGGTCTAGCCGGGTCTGTGGATTTTGGTCCTAGGGTACGGTGGACCCTGTCAATTTCCAAAGAGGGTGCGGGGTTTTCCAGGAGTCTCTGGAATATGGCTGTTACCGTCTCCGCCAGGTCCTCTGGTCCCGTTGCTTCTGGAATCCCCCGCAGCCTAAGGTTGTTGCGGCGGCTACGGTCTTCCATTTCTTCGATATGCAGCTGCATTTCTTGTAATTCCATGTTGTGTGATTCTTGGGCTTGTTCCAGGGATAGAACTCTGGATTCTAATGTAGTGGTCTGGGTTTCCCCAGCGGACATTCGATGGTTAATCGTGTGCAGTTCTGACCTGATCTCCTGTATATCCTTGTTGTGTGCTTCTTCCATACGTTGGATCAGGGCCTCAATGTCAGCCCTGGTAGGGAGAGCCTGCAGCATTGCGCGGAGGTCATCTTCTATCCTTATCTGGCTGTGTGAGGGGGTTGCAGGCACCGCTCTGAATGCAGCTGGGGTCTCCATGTGTGGATCTGCTTCCATATCGTTAGTTGGGGAGAGTGTCTGTGTCATAGGAGAGGGCCTCTCCGTACAGTGTGCACGTGGAGTAGCTGCAATGGCGCCTGGGGACGTCTCCTGCCTGTCTCTGAGGAATCTTCTTATCCCGTGCTGTGGGATCGGGGTTCCGGTTCTTCTGGTTTTCGCTCTTGTCCTGTAGTGTTTAGAGGTGGACATGCCGTGTTCACCTGCTGAAGAAGAGGGATGTTTGGCAGGTGAAGCGCGGATCGGGCCCGGAGCTCCTTCAGCTCACGTCTTTACTCGGCCATCGCTAAGCCACGCCCCGTTAATTTTCCTTTTCACAGGGAAAGGCCCAATAAATTTAGGAGCAAGCTTCTTGGAAGGACATGTTAATCTAATATTATTGGTAGACAGCCATACCTTGTCACCAAGCTGAAGGTTTAGGTCTCCTCTTCTTTTCTGATCAAAGAACCTCTTGTTGTCCGCTTGTGCCTTGGATATCGCTTCCCGTAAGATTTGGTTATTATGACTAAGGAACTGCACTATGTCCTGGACCGCTGGAACTGAGGATTCTGAAAGAAAATCTGGTAAAAAAGATGCATGAAAACCATAATTGGCAAAGAAAGGGGATTGACCGGTGGCAGAGTGGCTGGCATTATTATAAGCGAATTCCGCTAGGGGCAGCAAGGACACCCAATCATCTTGCACAAAAGATGTAAAACACCTAATGTATTGCTCCAGAGTCTGATTTGTCCTTTCAGTTTGCCCATTTGTTTGGGGGTAGTATGCTGAGGACAGGGCTAGTTCAATTTTCAAAATTTCACAAAGGGTTCTCCAAAAGCGTGAAGTAAACTGTACCCCCCTATTGGACACTATATTTGCGGGGATTCCGTGTAACCTGACAATTTCCCTAATGAACACACGGGCCGCCTCCACAGCAGAAGGTGTTCCTTTTAGGGGCACAAAGTGGGCCATTTTGGATAGCCGGTCGACGACCACAAAGATCGCCGAACATCCTTCCGAGCATGGCAATTCAACTATAAAGTCCATTGCTATCATCCCCCAGGGCCTATCTGGTATAGGCAACGGTCTCAGTAGTCCCCAAGCCCTGTTCCTGGGAGTCTTATTCTGGATGCAGACAGAACACGAGTTGAGATATTTTCTGCAAAATTCCTTCAGGTTAGGCCACCAAAAGGTGCGCTGCACCAGCTCAAGGGTCTTACAGACCCCAAAATGTCCTGCAAGTGGGTGGTCATGCAAAAGTGTCAGCACCTTGACTCGGACGTTCTCTGGTACAAAAATTTGACTTCCCCTCCACAATAGTCCATCTCGAGATGTTAAAGAGGATCCCAGGAGACTTGAAGGTTCTGGGGATGCTTCTCTGATCATGGACAGAAGATCTGTTTGAAGAAGAAGGAAACTATTTGCCGGCAGAATAGTGTCAGGTACAGAAAAGTCTTTAGGATTATCAAACATGCGCGACAGCGCGTCTGGTTTTACGTTTTTGGATCCAGGCCGGTAGGTGATGTGGAAACGAAACCGTGTAAACAATAGAGCCCAACGGGCCTGTCTGGGTTTTAGTCTCTTAGCAGATCTTAAATATTCAAGGTTCTTGTGATCCGTATAAGTCAGTACCGGATGGACTGCGCCTTCTAGCAAGTACCTCCATTCCTCCAAAGCTGTCTTGATAGCAAGTAGCTCCCGGTCCCCCACATCATAGTTCCGCTCAGCCGGTGAAAGTTTCCTAGAAAAGAACCCTACGGGATGCATCGGGTCCTTGTTGCCTTGTCGTTGGGAAATAACAGCACCCACGGCCACTTCAGAAGCATCAACCTCCAGGATAAAGGGCAAGGATGGGTCAGGATGGCTAAGGATCGGAGCTGACGTGAAACGTCTCTTTAACTCTTCAAAGGCCCCCTGAGCTTCCGGGTTCCAGTGGAAGCGAAGGTTCTGCTTAGTTAGCTGCGTGATGGGGGAGATGATGGCAGAGAACCCCCTAATGAACTTCCTATAAAAGTTTGCAAACCCAATGAAGCGTTGTACGCCCTTTTTGTCCATGGGAGCTGGCCACTCTAACACAGCAGACACCTTCTGAGGGTCCATTTTGATGCCGGTTGGGGAGATCACTAACCCCAGGAACTGAATCTCCTCCTGTTCAAATTCGCACTTCTCCGCCTTAGCATACAGTCTGTGCAAACGGAGTCGGGCCAGAACTTTACGGACATGTTCCCTATGTTGCTCAAGTGAACTGGAGAAGATTAGAATGTCATCCAAATAGACGATTAGAAAGATGTCCAGGAAATCTTTAAACACATCATTGACCAGATGCTGAAACGTGGCAGGAGCACTGCATAGGCCGAAGGGCATGACTAGATATTCATAGTGTCCGAAACGGGTCCGGAAAGCCATCTTCCATTCATCCCTGGCCCGAATGCGGACCAGATTGTAGGCCCCTCTCAGATCTAGCTTGGTAAAGATAATGGCAGACCTCAACTTCTGGAACAGTTCAGGTATCAGGGGCAACGGATAGCGGTTTTTGACCGTAACTTTGTTTAACTCCCGATAGTCCACACAAGGGCGAAGCGTCTGATCTTTTTTGGAGACAAAAAATATTCCGGCACCAGCTGGTGAAGTGGACGGTCGGATGAAGCCTTTTTCGAGGTTTTCATTTATGTAAACCTTAAGTGCCTCTTGTTCTCTTTCAGATAGCGGGAAAATGCGCCCAAAAGGAATTTCAGCCCCAGGAAGTAGCTCAATTGGGCAATCATAGGGACGATGGGGGTGGCAGAGAGTCTGCTCCCTTCTTGCTGAACACATCTGCAAATTCCCGATAGACCTCTGGTACGTCTTGGAGCAGATCTGGGTCAATGTCCATACAAAGTAAGGTAGCAGCAGATTTAACGGGTTCAGGTAGACAATGTCTTTGGCAATAGGGTGACTGGAACTTGATCTCGCCCGTGACCCAGTTAACAAGAGGGTTATGGGCCTGAAGCCAGGGCATGCCCAAAATGATTGGAAATAGTGGAGATGAAATAACGTCCAGGATTAGGATCTCTTGGTGCTGAGATGAACAGGTGGCAGACAGAGAAAGGGTTTCTTGAGAGACCTGTCCAGATCTTATGTGGGACCCATCGGCCAGAAAAACTGAGAGTCTGTGTGTCTTGTTTTTAAAGGAAGATTTTGTTGGGTGGCAAAAACAGAGTCAACAAAGCAGCTACATGCCCCAGAATCAACAATGGCGTTGACCTGGATTGTTCTTCCCTGGAGCTGTAATGAGAGAGGGAGCACAAGTTGAGTTGTATTGGCGGTTAAAGCGGATAAACTGGTCGGAGTAGAAGAAAAGCACTTACGAGTCTTTACTGGGCAGTTGTTCACATAGTGGCCCGTCCCGCCACAATAAAGACAAAGATTCAGTTGGCGCCTGCGCGCCCGTTGTTCTGGGATCAGAGTAGTACGCATAAGTCCCAGTTGCATAGGTTCAGGAGCATCAGTTGTCTGGGTGACTGGACTCGGGCAGGCAGAAAATAGGTACCGGGAGGCAGGAATCAGAACTCTTGCAGTCATCCACATAGGGCGTGTTTGTTGAGAAGATCGTTCAGACCGGCGCTCACGAAGGCGTCGGTCAATCTGGATGGTAATAGCAATGAGCTCCTCCAGGGTATCAGGCATCCCTACCCGGGCAAGCTCGTCCTTAAGACCCTCAGATAGCCCCATGTGGAACTGGTGAGGTAAGGCTGCGTTGTTCCATTGAGTGTCCGAGCTCCAGCGTCGAAAGTCCATAACATAGTCCTCGGCCGGCCTACGGCCTTGCTGGAGCGCGAACAAAGCTGCCTCAGCGGTGGCAGTCCGCTGAGGGTCCTCATATAGCTGGGCCATGGCTTCAAAAAAGGCGGGCAAAGACTGAATCTGTATAGCGTTGGTTTCAAGCAGGCGGGGGGCCCAGGTCTGGGGTTCCCCCTGGAGAAGGGATATGACAAATCCCACTTTGGTAGCTTCCAAGGAAAAAGTCCGTGGCTGTAGGGCGAAGTAAAGTTGACAAGCGCTGCGGAAAGCCAGAAACTTGGTTCAGTCACCAGAAAACTTTTCAGGGATAGGGACTCTTGGCTCCGGTGGAAGCATGACCACAGAGGGTGGTGCAGCAGCCTGTACTGGAGCAGCTGTGGAAGCAGGGGCCACACCACCGGGACCACTAAGGTTTAGCACTTGACCCTCCAGTCTGTTGTAACTGTCTTGTAAGGTCTTTACTGCCTGGGTGAGTGCTGCTAGGTGCGTACAGATCTCCTTGATGGGAGAGGTCTCTCCTGCGGGCTCAGTCATGGCTGTTCATACTGTTAGGTACCTGGTAGTTGAGCCTGACTGGTAGAAGGAGACCTCTCTTAAACGCTGGTTCAGGAGCCACTGGAAGTGGGAACAGTGGTCTCCTGAGCGCAGTGGGTAGGAGGGCCTGATGCAGGTTCCAGCAGAAGCAGACACTGGAACTGGAAGGATGTCCCTCAGGGGTGGCTGAGCTGCGGATGCAGGTAGGCTGGTGCAGGCCGGAAGGCAGGCAGACAGATGAGAAGGCAGCAGCTGGATGCTTGGCAAGCAGGCTGGAAGCAGCGTCACAGGACACAGGCAAAGCAAGGTCAGACAGTCCGTTTGGCAGGAGATCAGGCAGGTATAAGCAAGAGGGATGATCCAAGGATAGTCAGGCAGGCAGGAGTTCGGCAACAGGTAACAAGATAAGCAAGGTCAGGCAAGCCGGGTCGGATAGGAGACTGGAGAATGGTCAGACGTAGCCGGGTCACTAGCAATACAACAGACAGGCAGATACAGGAACTCAGGTGCAGAGCTGCAGACGAACAGCACCTGACAGGAGCACCTGTCATTCTTTTAAAGGGGCCTTGGCGCCAAAACAGCGCTAGCGCGAACACGCGCACGCGTACCCGTGAATGCGAGTACGGGCACACGCGGGAGCGCTCCGGCGCCCCCTGGTGGGGAATTGAGCAGAATTGTCCTGGAAAGACACCTCGTGCACCTGCGTGCACGCATATTTGCCCGACGGCCACTGATATGCCCCTGACAGCTTCCTTCCACCTCACCCCCTGTCATCTTCATCCCCTGTACCCCTCTTCCAGCTTCCTACCACCCCACCTACTATAATCATCATCATCCCCATACCCTACTTCTAACATCCTACCACCCTGCACCCTATCATAACATTTCCATCACCCTCCTGTACCCTACCTCTAGCATCCAACCATCCTATCCCCATCATCATCCTCATCTTCATCCCCCCTGTTCCCCACTATCATCATCCTCCCCCTCTGCTGACATCCTACCACCCCACCCCCTGTCATCATCACCCTGTATCCCACCTCTGGCATCTTACAACCCTGCCTCCTGTCATTATCATCCACATCCCTCCTGTACCCCACCTCTGGCATCCTATCACCCTACCCCCTATCATTATAGGGGAGATATCTCAGCCTTTCATCCCAATGCTGCCACCATCACCCTAAACTGTATCCTGTCATCCAACCAACAGTACCCCAAGAATTGCATCACACACCACAATACTGCTCTGCCACCCAGTGAGTGGTAATTATGTGCTGTAGCCCCTATCAAACAATCAGCGAGCATTAATAATGTGCAATAACCTCTAGCAACCAATCCGAGAGTGATAATGATAAGCAGTAACCTATAGCAACCAATGGGTAAGTGGTAATTATGTGCAGTGACCTCTAGCAACCAATCAGTGAGCGGTAATGATGTGCAGTAACCTCTAGTAACCAATCAATGAGCCTACAGCAATGAGTGAGTGTGAACCAGATATTTATGTTTACATTATTAACATGTTTTTTTTTTTTTTTTTAGATAATTCTGTGTGTGTTTTTTGGGATGTTGGGATGGAGAGCGAAATTGCTGGGGTGGGGGCAGGAAAATGTTTTCCCAGGGTCCAATCAATAATAAAGATGGCCCTGGTGTCCCTAGGCTGGTGGGGTGAGCGGGCCGGCACACACTTGGGTAAAGCCATGGAGGGTACAACCAGCTGTAACACCCCCCCCCCCCCCCCTCACACGAAGAACATCTCATCAGCTGCAGGCAATAGCAGGCTCTACCGCCATCCTAACCTTCACCCAAAGCCGAAACCACATTGCATGGTAGGAGTTGTAGTTCTCCACACCACACACTAGACTTGGCCCTCCAGTGCCTGCGCTCTGCAGAGACCGCACCTCCCAGAATGCACTGCAGGGCACCAAAAGCGAATATGTCAGCTTCTCCTGCTTTTAGTAGGGGACAGAGGGGTGTATAGAGGGATTATCTGTCTGCACTCTGTCTGTGGAGGGATTGTCTGTGGCCCTAGTGTTGGGTGGCTGCTGCAGCAATGTGGCGTTACCGTGTTGTATCATGTCTGCAGCCTCTGGCCATCTCTTGTATCATGTCTGCAGTCTCTGACCATCTCTTGTATCAAGTCGTCAGTCTCTGACCGTCTCTTGTATCATGTCCTCACTCTCTGACCATCTCCTGTATCATGTCTGCAGTCTCTGACCATCTCTTGTATCAAGTCTGCAGCCTCTGACCATCTCTTGTATTATGTCTGCAGTCTCTGACCATCTCTTGTATCATGTCTGCAGTCTCTGACCATCTCTTGTATCATGTCTGCAGTCTCTGACCATCTCTTGTATCATGTCTGCAGTCTCTGACCATCTCTTGTATCATGTCTGCAGTCTCTGACCATCTCTTGTATCATGTCTGCAGTCTCTGACCATCTCTTGTATCATGTCTGTGGTCTTTTCTGTAGTAATTTCTATCGCTCGAATATTTTTTTCAGTTATGGGAGTGAGTGGGGCCTCATGTCTAAGGTTTGCCTAAGGCCTCACAAAGCCTAGAGCCGCCTCTGCTTGGGGGTCCCAGAACAATGTCACCCTGACACTTGGGGGTCCCAGATCAATGTCACCCTGACACTTGGGGGTCCCAGAAAAATTACACACTGACACATCGTGTTTTTTATTTGTCTTTTGTATTTGTAATGTTTGTGCCATTCGTCCAGTTATCTGGAGATCGCCTATAACCCGCATTCCTGAAAATATAATCAATCAAAAGCGCTGCCTAAGCGATATAAATCCTGTATAATAATAATAATAATCTTCACAGCGACATACAAAATAAGTCAGCAGATCCTTCGGATATATCAGGAAAGGTCTTTATTCAGCAACAAGAATCGCTTTTCTCTACCGAACCGGCAATTCTTCAGACACAAAATCACCAAAACAATGTAACAATTTTACTTTCTTTCCATTAGTGATATATAAATCAAAGCAGAATTTATAACCAGGCACAATTTCCCCCATATAATAATAATAATAATAATCATAATAAAAAGCCATAAAATGTAAAAAAGCTCTGAAAATGATACAATGTATAGACCCCCTTGGAATCCCTCCACTCCTAAATAATTGTCCGTATACAAAAACCGCACATACAAAAGGTGAATAATCTTCTTACCCCATTTTTATGACTGAGGTCATTGAACTTAGATGCCCACACCAAATTTAGCAGGTTGACGTTAACCCTTTAGAGCAGTGGTCTCCAAACTGTGGCCCTGGGGCCGGATGCGGCCCTTTGCTTGCCTTTTCCTGGCCCTTGAGGCATAATTCCTTCCACTGACACCAAACCAATGATGGGGCACTATTCTTCTCATTGACACCAAGAAGGGGGCATAATTCCTTCCACTGACACCAATGATGGGGCACTATTCCTCCCACTGACACCAATGATGGGGCACTATTCCCCCCACTGATACCAATGATGGGGCACTATTCCCCCCACTGATACCAATGATGGGACACTATTCCTCCCACTGACACCAATGATGGGGCACTATTCCCCCCACTGATACCAATGATGGGACACTATTCCTCCCACTGACACCAATGATGGGACACTATTCCTCCCACTGATACCAATGATGGGACACTATTCCTCCCACTGATACCAATGATGGGACACTATTGCTCCCACTGACACCAATAATGGGGCACATTTCCTCCCACTGATGCCAGTAATGGGGCACTATTTCTCCCACTGATGATGAGGCACTATTCCTCCCACTGATACCAATGATGGGGCACTATTCCCCCCACTGATACCAATGATGGGGCACTATTCCCCCCACTGATACCAATGATGGGACACTATTCCTCCCACTGATACCAATGATGGGACACTATTCCTCCCACTGATACCAGTGATGGGGCACTATTCCTCCCACTGATACCAATGATGGGACACTATTCCTCCCACTGATACCAATGATGGGACACTATTCCTCCCACTGACACCAATGATGGGGCACTATTCCTCCCACTGATACCAATGATGGGGCATAATTCCTTCCACTGATTAAAGAAAACACTATTCCTCCCAACTACACCAATTACTTCTCCTTCTAATACTAATGATCGGCATTATTTACTCCCACTGGGCACAGTCCGGCCCCCCTAAAGTCTGAAGGACAGTAAACTGGCCCTTTCTTTAGAAAGTTTGGAGGACCCTCTATAGAGTCCAGTTATAAAGAATATTACTGTGTGAATGTCACAGACATTCTCACAGCTGTCAGGAAGAAGCACTGTAATTTGTGTGAGAAGTTTACTTCCTATGATTGTCGGCTACACCTAGTGGCCATAGTTTTAGGTGCTTTCCTAAAATACCACATTATGTCCAATAGATGGCGCTGACAATTATAGGAACTCTACCCAGTACACAAATTACGACGGCGATTCTTCACGACAGCCGTGCAAATGCTTGCGACATTGTGCAGTAATGTGTTTTATAACTAGACATTAACACAGCAATTTTTGTTTTTTTATAAGTAGACCCAACTAATTTGCCATCCTAATCATATTTATACAATTAAAAAAAAAAGTTTTTTGTTGTTCAGGAATTTCAACAAATTTGCATAATGTGAGGCCAACTTTAGAAACTTTTTATTTTATTTTTGAACATCTTGTGTCTCCATTGGGAAGATATCCCTGCACTTCCTACCTCTGTGACACCAGAGAAAGAAATGAAGGGGAGTGGCGTCACCAGGATAAGAAATGAAGGGGGCCGGTGTTGCCATGCAGGGCCAGGACACGGGGTGGGCAGGAGGGGCGGCTGCCCTGGGTGCAGTGAGAATTTTGGGGAATTGTGCTAGAATGGGTGATTTGGAGGGATGGATTTGTACTTAGGAGAGTGGATTTCGGTTAGGTAGGGGGATTTGGGGGGATTCGTGCTAATAGGGGTAATTGAAGGGATTTGTGATAGAAGGGGAAATTTGGTGGGGGGGGGATAAATGGTAGGAGAGGGGATTTTGCGGGGGGCATTTGTGCTGGGAGAGGGGATTTTTTTGGAGGGGGTGATGGTAGGAGGAACAATATGAGGAGTAGAGTAATTGTGCTAGGAGGGGAAATTTGGGGGGGGGGGGGAGTGCTAGGAGAGGGGATTTATACTGGGAGAGGAGATTTTTGGAGGGGGGGAGAGGAGATGGAATTTGAGGAGCAGAGGAATTGTGCTAGGAGGGGGGAGATGGGGAGGGAGAGGATTTGAGCTGGGAGGGGGAATTTGTACTGGAAGATGGAGAATTATTCTGGGGGGGGGGTTGGCTTGCAGAGGTTATTTATGGTTAGGGGGTAAGTGTGAAGACTCTTGCTCATTTTTATTTTTTTGGTGGGGGGGGGGGGATTTTTGCTGACACATAATGCTCATACAGTTGGGGGAGGGGCACCATTTGGTATCTTCACCCTGGGCGCTAGATGACTATTTCCCGGTACTGTTGCCAAGACATGAAGGAACAACAAGCATTTGACACATAGCTGGTGGTTTATTAAAACTGAAGCACACGGAATCTGGTGCAGCTGTGTATCGTAACCAATCAGCTTCCAGGTTTTATTGTCAAAGCTTAATTGAACAAGCTGAAGATAGAAGCTGATTGGCTGGACCAGATTCTGAGTGATCCAGTTTTAGTAAATCTCTCCCATATTCGAATCCTTTCCATCTTTACTATGCCGTTCTCAATGATCGCATTGGAGGGAAGTCTCCACCACCTCAATGTGAGACCAAGTCACTGGCAAAGAAAGAGAGAAGAGAGCTCCCCAGTGAGGACACAGATAGCAGTAAAACCCGACAAAGCTTCTAAACCTTCCATCCCCCGTCTAAAGCTAAAGTAAAAAGCTACATCTACAGACAATACATCTACAGACAATACATCTACAGGCAATACATCTACAGACAATACATCTACAGGCAGTGTAGGTGACCTCATGATTGTAGTGTCTTCGTGAAGATTACGTCACCTGTACAGTTATTGAACTCTTCTCTGAGATTACTCTTCTATAGTTTCATACAAAGTCCATCACCTTTGCAGGCTCAAAGAGTATTCCCCTTTAGTCATGGAGAATCATACAGTATGGCCACCAGACATGGTCAGGTAGTGCAGACCCCCATCCATGATATCTCGGACCAAATAAAGGCTTAATTGGCGACGTGGCCTCTTTTAATGTTAAGTCTTGATTCTCAGCCAGCCCTGGTGTACAGAGAACGCGGCAAAGAGCGGCTTGTCAAAAGTGGCCATAAAAGTATGCAAGCGTCTGATGGGTTGATCCAGTTTGTAGAAGGACAGTCTGCCTTCCTCGTAATTTAGGTAGATTCCTATGTTTTGGCAGGGGAAGAGGTTGAGGAAATGCTTTACTGTTTGATCATGCACTGCAGAAAGTTTTTTATTTTTCCAGCTCAGGCACCAGGATGTTCTGTTGTTTCCAAAAACTGACTCCGATCCCTTCCGCTCAGAGCCGGAATAGCAAACCCCTATCATCCAATCCCCCAACTGGCTGGTCTGCACCTCCCAGTAATGCTGTCCAGACAAGAAGGACCCGGTGCTTAGAACCTGAAGGCTTTTGAACCTGGTGTCTAGTTTTTGTCGACGTTGATTAATCTTTGACCAGGAGACCGTTTTCTTATCACCGGAGAGATACACGTCATTGGCGGCGGTTTCCACATCCAGCTGTAGATCTGAAGAGCCTTGCACCATCTTGACCATTTCCATGATCTCGTTGAAGGATCTGTGTAGGGTTACAGAGATCAGTCCTTCGTCGATGTCCTCCAGATCATAGATCACGTTCCCTTGGTCTTTAGGCTCCAAAGACTCCAGTCCAATTGTTTTGCTCAAGATCGTCAATGGATCTGATAAGTTGATGAGGTCTTCAACCTTTGTTATGCTGCGGGATACATCCTCTAGCTGATCTTCTAGCTGGTTAATGATGAGGGTGAATGGGTGAGAGATTCTGTCCTCTTCTGCCAAAATCTCACACAGGAGCCTCTTCTCTAGGTCATCCAGTTGTCTCCGGAGGTCGATGAACAAGGCAGCAACCCTTTCGATGATCACAGATGTCCGGTCCTGCACCTCTGCTCTCTGTTGTTTGAGGCTCAAGACTCTCTTGTCCAGTCCACTTTGTTTTGAGGTCAACCTCTCAATGAGGTTCCTCAGTTCCTTTTTCTTCTTCTCAGAAGCTTCCTCCAGTAACTCCACCTGGTGACCCTTGTGCTTTCCAGCCAGGCAACAGGACACACAGATACAAGAAGAGTCATCAAAGCAATAGTACTTCATGACTTCATTGTGAATGGAGCATTTTAAGTCCCTTAATTGTCTCAGGTTGTTGAGCGGGACGGTCAGGACGTGTTCAGGGGACGTGCTGTGGACCTGGAGATGTATGGGGCACAGGGAGGCTTCGCACAGCAGACATGACCTGACGGCCGGTGTGGGCGAGTGGACGCAGTAGGTGCAGGTGACCACCGGGCTTGATGGCTCTGTGCTGTCCTCATATGGCTTTTCATAAAGATGTGAATTCGGATTGTTTGGGACGTAAATGTCGGAGGTCCAGCGTCTTCTCCTTGGATCAGGAACCAAGTTCAGCACCTTGCTGTAGTCACTCGAATCCCATGACATCTTTGTTGGGGCTGATAAAGATGTCCGTGTAACAAACTGTCAGCAATAAACTTGTGAGACAAGTTTTATGTATTTTGTCTTCAAGGGGAGGGGAATCTTTGAAGGCAAAATTTGAGTTCTCTCACATTTCTAACTCTGGCCTGGAGCAAACAGTTTGGGGGGGGGGGAACAGATACAATATATGCAAATCAGTCCGGGAAATTTGGAGGACGTGAGAAGAAATATGCTGACACACTGATGTCCCAGAACAATGACACTCTGACACTTCGGGGGGCCCAAAACAATGGCTGACACACTGACACTTGAGGTACCCAAAACAATGAAACTCTGACACTTGGGGGTCCCAGAACAATGACACTCTGACACTTTGGGGGGCCCAAAACAATGGCTGAAACTTAGGAGTCCCAGAACAATGACACACTGACACTTGGGGGTCCAGAACAATGACACACTGACACTTGGGGGTCCAGAACAATGACACCCTGACACTTGGGGGTCCAGAACAATGACACACTGACACTTGGTGGTCCCAGAACAATGACACACTGACACTTGGGGGTCCAGAACAATGACACACTGACACTTGGGGGTCCAGAACAATGACACACTGACACTCGGTGGTCCCAGAACAATGACACTTGGGGGACCCAGAACAATGACACACTGACACTTGGGGGACCCAGAACAATGACACTTGGGGGACCCAGAACAATGGCACACTGACACTTGGGGGACCCAGAACAATGACACACTGACACTTGGGCGACCCAGAACAATGACACCCTGACACTTAGGGGGGCCCAAACAATGGCTGACACACTGACACTTGAGGTACCCAGAACAATAACACACTGACACTTGGGGGACCCAGAACAAAAACACACTGACACTTGGGGGACCCAGAACAATGACACACTGACACTTGGTGGTCCCAGAACAATGACACTTGGGGGACCCAGAACAATGGCACACTTACACTTGGGCTACTCAGAACAATGACACTTGGGCGACCTAGAACAATGACACACTGACATTTGGGGGTCCCAGAACAATGACACACTGACACTTGGGGGTCTCAGAACAATGACACACTGACACTTGGGGGTCCCAGAACAATGACACACTGACACTTGAGGTACCCAGAACAATAACACACTGACACTTGGGGGACCCAGAACAAAAACACACTGACACTTGGGGGACCCAGAACAATGACAAACTGACACTTGGTGGTCCCAGAACAATGACACTTGGGGGACCCAGAACAATGGCACACTTACACTTGGGCTACTCAGAACAATGACACTTGGGCGACCTAGAACAATGACACACTGACATTTGGGGGTCCCAGAACAATGACACACTGACACTTGGGGGTCTCAGAACAATGACACACTGACACTTGGGGGTCCCAGAACGAGGACACCCTGACACTTGGGGGTCCCAGAACAATGACACACTGACAGTTGGCGGTCCCAAAACGAGGACACCCTGACACTTGGGGGTCCAAGAACAATGACACCCTGACACTTGGGGGTCCAGAACAAGGACACCCTGACACTTGGGGGTCCCAGAACAATGACACACTGACACTTGGGGGTCCCAGAACAATGACACACTGACACTTGGGGGTCCCAGAACAATGACACCCTGACACTTGGGGGTCCAGAACAAGGAGACCCTGACACTTGGGGGTCCCAGAACAATGACACACTGACCCTTGGGGGTCCCAGAACAATGACACACTGACACTTGGGGGTCCCAGAACAATGACACACTGACACTTGGGGGTCCCAGAACAATGACACACTGACACTTGGGGGTCCCAGAACAATGGCACAATGACACCCTGACACTTGGGGGTCCAGAACAATGTCACTCTGACACTTGGGGGACCCAGAACACTGACACACTGACACTTGGGGGTCCAGAACAATGACACCCTGACACTTGGGGGTCCAGAACAATGAGACACTGACCCTTGGGGGTCCAGAACAATGACACCCTGACACTTGGGGGTCCTAGAACAATGACACCCTGACACTTGGGCGTCCTAGAACAATGACACACTGACACTTGGGGGACCTAAAACAATGACACACTGACACTTGGGGGCCCCTGAACAATGACACACTGACACTTGGGGGTCCAGAACAATGACACACTGACACTTGGGGGACCCATAACAATGACACACTGACACTTGGGGGACCCAGAACAATGACAAACTGACACTTGGGGGCAGAGGCGGCTCTCTAATTAGGCAAATTAGGCGGTCGCCTAAGGCCTCCCACTCCCAGGGGCCTCGCAGCCGCCTAATTTGCCTACCGTGTGTGGAAGTGAATGTCCCCTGGTCAGCGCCCTCAGAACCTTTAATGCGGGGCAAAAGCCTGCGGTACGCACAACTAGGTTTTCCCCGGCCACTTGAGCACTGCTTGAGAGCCCAGGATCACGAGTGGCTGCATGTAGTCTCCTCCTCTGGCTCCTCCCCTTCTGCCGCGCTCTGAGGATCTCCTTCTCCTACCATGTGCACTTGCAGACATAGCTCCGATAATGCCCGCAGTGGTTGAACAGCTCCCTGATCAAATCCGTAATGGAGCTGGCGCCTGCCGATCATCCGGGTCTCAAGGTATTACACAACACTCCTGCCGGACACTAACAGCATTCCATGACCGGCGCCCCGAAAATCACTGCTGCCAGCCATCTGTGACCTTACTCAGACACAGAGCAGTGCACTGATGATATGTTTGCCGTCCAGCATATGATGCCAGCTACTGACCCCTGTCATCATCATTATCCTGTTCCTGGCATCCTATCATCATACTTCTTATCATCCCACCTGCACCCCTCTGCCAGTTTCCTACATCCCACCCCCTATCATCTTCATCCCCCCTGCACCCCTCTGCCAGTTTCCTTCCACCCCTCCCCCTGTCATCTTCATCCCCTCTGCCAGCTTCCTACCCCAATGTCATCTTCATCTCTTCTGCCAGCTTCCTACCACTCCACCCCTGTCATCTTCATCGCCTCTGCACCCCTCTGCCAGCTTCCTACCACCCCACCCCCTGTCATCTTCATCCCCTCTGCCAGCTTCCTACATCCCCACTCATTGTCATCTTCACCCCCCTGCACCCCTCTGCCAGCTTCCTACCACCCCACCCCCCGTCATCTTCATCCCCTCTGCCAGCTTCCTACATCCCCACTTCCTGTCATCTTCACCCCCCTGCACTCCTCTGCCAACTTCCTACCACCCCGCCCCTGTCATCTTCATCCCCCTGCACCCCCTGCCAGGTTCCTACCACCCCACCCCCTGTCATCTTCATCCCCACTGCCAGCTTCCTACATCCCCACCCCCTGTCATCTTCATCCCCCCTGCACTCCTTTGTCAGCTTCCTACCACCCCACTCCCTGTCATCTTCATCCCCCTTGCACCCCTCTGCCAGGTTCCTACCACCTCCTGTCATCTTCATCCCCTCTGCACCCCTCTGTCAGCTTCCTACCACTCCACCCCCTGTCATATTCACCCCCCTGTACCCCTTTGCAAGCTTCCTACCACTCCACCCCCTGTCATCTTCACCCCCCTGTACCCCTCTGCCAGCTTCCTACCACTCCACCCCCTCTCATCTTCATCCCCCCATACCACTCCACCCCTGTCATCTTCATCGCCTCTGCACCCCTCTGCCAGCTTCCTACCACCCCACCCCCTGTCATCTTCATCCCCTCTGCCAGCTTCCTACATCCCCACTCATTGTCATCTTCACACCGTGCACTCCTCTGCCAACTTCCTACCACCCCACCCCTGTCATCTTCATCCCTCTGCACCCCCTGCCAGGTTCCAACCACCCCACCCCCTGTCATCTTCATCCCCTCTGCCAGCTTCCTACATCCCCACCCCCTGTCATCTTCATCCCCTCTGCACCCCTCTTTCAGCTTCCTACCACTCCACCCCCTGTCATATTCACCCCCCTGTACCCCTTTGCCAGCTTCCTACCACTCCACCCCCTGTCATCTTCACCCCCCTGTTCCCCTCTGCCAGCTTCCTACCACTCCACCCCCTCTCATCTTCATCCCCCCGTACCCCATTTCTGACATCCTATCACCCCACCCCCTGTCATTTTCAACCTCCCCCAGTACCCCTCTGCTAGCTTCCTTCCACCTCACCCCCTGTCATCTTCATCCCCCTGTACCCCTCTTCCAGCTTCCTACCACCCCACCTACTATAATCATCATCATCCCCATACCCTACTTCTAACATCCTACCACCCTGCACCCTATCATCAACATTCCCATCACCCCCCTGTACCCCACCTCTAGCATCCAACCATCCTATCCCTATCATCATCCTCATCTTCATCCCCCCTGTTCCCCACTATCATCATCCTCCCCCTCTGCTGACATCCTACCACCCCACCCCCTGTCATCATTACCCTGTATCCCACCTCTGGCATCTTACAACCCTGCCTCCTGTCATTATCATCCACATCCCTCCTGTACCCCACCTCTGGCATCCTACCCCCTATCATTAGAGGGGAGATATCTCAGCCTCTCATCTCAATGCTGCCAACATCACCCTAAACTGTATCCTGTCATCCAACCAAGAGTACCCCAAGAATTGCATCACACACCACAATACTGCTCTGCCACCCAGTGAGCGGTAATTATGTGCTGTAGCCCCTATCAAACAATCAGCGAGCATTAATAATGTGCAATAACCTCTAGCAACCAATCCGAGAGTGATAATGATAAGCAGTAACCTAATGCAACCAATGGGTAAGCGGTAATTATGTGCAGTGACCTCTAGCAACCAATCATTGAGCGGTAATGATGTGCAGTAACCTCTAGTAACCAATCAATGAGCCTACAGCAATAAGTGAGTGTGAACCAGATATTTATGTTTACATTATTAACATGTTTTGTTTTTTTTTAGATAATTCTGTGTGTGTTTTTTGGGATGTTGGGATGGAGTGCGAAATTGCTGGGGTGGGAGCAGGAAAATGTTTGCCCAGGGTCCAATCAATAATAAAGATGGCCCTGGTGTCCCTAGGCTGGTGGGGTGAGCGGGCCGGCACACACTTGGGTAAAGCCATAGAGGTTACAACCAGCTGTAACACCCCCCCCTCACACGAAGAACATCTCATCAGCTGCAGGCAATAGCAGGCTCTACCGCCATCCTAACCTTCACCCAAAGCCGAAACCACATTGCATGGCAGGAGTTGTAGTTCTCCACACCACACACTAGACTTGGTCCTCCAGTGCCTGCGCTCTGCAGAGACCACAGAGACCACACCTCCCAGGATGCACTGCAGGGCACCAAAAGCGAATATGTCAGCTTCTCCTGCTTTTAGTAGGGGACAGAGGGGTGTATAGAGGGATTATCTGTCTGCACTCTGTCTGTGGAGGGATTGTCTGTGGCCCTAGTGTTGGGTGGCTGCTGCAGCAATGTGGCGTTACCGTGTTGTATCATGTCTGCAGCCTCTGACCATCTCTTGTATCAAGTCTGCAGTCTCTGACCATCTCTTGTATCATGTCTGCAGTCTCTGACCATCTCTTGTATCATGTCTGCAGTCTCTGACCATCTCCTGTATCATGTCTGCAGTCTCTGACCATCTCTTGTATCATGTCTGCAGTCTCTGACCATCTCTTGTATCAAGTCTGCAGTCTCTGACCATCTCTTGTATCATGTCTGCAGTCTCTGACCATCTCCTCTATCATGTCCTCAGTCTCTGACCATCTCTTGTATCAAGTCTGCAGTCTCTGACCATCTCTTGTATGATGTCTGCAGTCTCTGACCATCTTTTGTATCATGTCCTCAGTCTCTGACCATCTCTTGTATCAAGTCTGCAGTCTCTGACCATCTCTTGTATCATGTCTGCAGTCTCTGACCATCTCTTCTATCATGTCTGCAGTCTCTGACCATCTCTTGTATCATGTCTGCAGTCTCTGACCATCTCTTGTATCATGTCTGCAGTCTCTGACCATCTCCTGTATCATGTCTGCAGTCTCTGACCATCTCTTGTATCATGTCTGCAGTCTCTGACCATCTCTTGTATCATGTCTGCAGTCTCTGACCATCTCTTGTATCATGTCTGCAGTCTCTGACCATCTCCTCTATCATGTCCTCAGTCTCTGACCATCTCTTGTATCAAGTCTGCAGTCTCTGACCATCTCTTGTATCATGTCTGCAGTCTCTGACCATCTTTTGTATCATGTCCTCAGTCTCTGACCATCCCTTGTATCAAGTCTGCAGTCTCTGACCATCTCTTGTATCATGTCTGCAGTCTCTGACCATCTCTTGTATCATGTCTGCAGTCTCTGACCATCTCTTGTATCATGTCTGCAGTCTCTGACCATCTCTTGTATCATGTCTGCAGTCTCTGACCATCTCCTGTATCATGTCTGCAGTCTCTGACCATCTCTTGTATCATGTCTGCAGTCTCTGACCATCTCCTGTATCATGTCCTCAGTCTCTGACCATCTCTTGTATCAAGTCTGCAGTCTCTGACCATCTCTTGTATCATGTCTGCAGTCTCTGACCATCTCTTGTATCATGTCTGCAGTCTCTGACCATCTTTTGTATCATGTCCTCAGTCTCTGACCATCTCTTGTATCATGTCTGCAGTCTCTGACCATCTCTTGTATCATGTCTGCAGTCTCTGACCATCTCTTGTATCATGTCTGTGGTCTTTTCTGTAGTAATTTCTATCGCTCGAATATTTTTTTCAGTTATGGGAGTGAGTGGGGCCTCATGTCTAAGGTTTGCCTAATGCCTCACAAAGCCTAGAGCCAGCCCCTGCTTGGGGGTCCCAGAACAATGTCACCCTGACACTTGGGGGTCCCAGAACAATGTCACCCTGACACATGGTGTTTTTTATTTCTGTTTTGTATTTGTAATGTTTGTGCCATTCGTCCAGTTATCTGGAGATCGCCTATAACCCGCATTCCTGAAAATATAATCAATTCAAAAGCGCTGCGTAAGCGATATAAATCCTGTATAATAATAATAATAATCTTCACAGCGACATACAAAATAAGTCAGCAGATCCTTCGGATATATCAGGAAAGGTCTTTATTCAGCAACAAGAATCGCTTTTCTCTACCGAACCGGCAATTCTTCAGACACAAAATCACCAAAACAATGTAACAATTTTACTTTCTTTCTATTAGTGATATATAAATCAAAGCAGAATTTATAACCAGGCACAATTTCCCCCATATAATAATAATCATAATAATCATAATAAAAAGCCATAAAATGTAAAAAAAGCTCTGAAAATGATACAATGTATAGACCCCCTTGGAATCCCTCCACTCCTAAATAATTGTCCGTATACAAAAACCGCACATACAAAAGGTGAATAATCTTCTTACCCCATTTTTATGACCGAGGTCATTGAACTTAGATGCCCACACCAAATTTAGCAGGTTGACGTTAACCCTATAGAGCAGTGGTCTGCAAACTGTGGCCCTGGGGCCGGATGCGGCCCTTTGCTCGCCTTTTCCTGGCCCTTGAGGCATAATTCCTTCCACTGACACCAAACCAATGATGGGGCACTATTCTTCTCACTGACACCAACAAGGGGGCATAATTCCTTCCACTGACACCAATGATGGGGCACTATTCCCCCCACTGATACCAATGATGGGGCACTATTCCCCCCACTGATGCCAATGATGGGACACTATTCCTCCCACTGACACCAATGATGGGGCACTATTCCTCCCACTGATACCAATGATGGGACACTATTGCTCCCACTGACACCAATAATGGGGCACTATTCCCCCCACTTACGCCAGTAATGGGGCACTATTTCTCCCACTGATGATGAGGCACTATTCCTCCCACTGATACCAATGATGGGGCACTATTCCCCCCACTGATACCAATGATGGGACACTATTCCTCCCACTGATACCAGTGATGGGACACTATTCCTCCCACTGATACCAATGATGGGGCACTATTCCTCCCACTGATACCAATGATGAGGCACTATTCCTCCCACTGATACCAATGATGGGGCACTATTCCCCTCACTGATACCAATGATGGGACACTATTCCTCCCACTGATACCAATGATGGGACACTATTCCTCCCACTGATACCAGTGATAGGGCACTATTCCTCCCACTGATACCAATGATGGGACACTATTCCTCCCACTGATACCAATGATGGGACACTATTCCTCCCACTGATACCAATGATGGGACACTATTCCTCCCACTGATACCAATGATGGGGCACTATTCCTCCCACTGATACCAATGATGGGACACTATTCCTCCCACTGATACCAATGATGGGACACTATTCCCCCCACTGATGCCAATGATGGGACACTATTCCTCCCACTGACACCAATGATGGGGCACTATTCCTCCCACTAATACCAATGATGGGACACTATTGCTCCCACTGACACCAATAATGGGGCACTATTCCCCCCACTTACGCCAGTAATGGGGCACTATTTCTCCCACTGATGATGAGGCACTATTCCTCCCACTGATACCAATGATGGGGCACTATTCCCCCCACTGATACCAATGATGGGACACTATTCCTCCCACTGATACCAGTGATGGGACACTATTCCTCCCACTGATACCAATGATGGGGCACTATTACTCCCACTGATACCAATGATGAGGCACTATTCCTCCCACTGATACCAATGATGGGGCACTATTCCCCTCACTGATACCAATGATGGGACACTATTCCTCCCACTGATACCAATGATGGGACACTATTCCTCCCACTGATACCAGTGATAGGGCACTATTCCTCCCACTGATACCAATGATGGGACACTATTCCTCCCACTGATACCAATGATGGGACACTATTCCTCCCACTGATACCAATGATGGGACACTATTCCTCCCACTGATACCAATGATGGGGCATAATTCATTCCACTGATACCAATGATGGGGTATAATTCCTTCCACTGATTAATGAAAACACTATTCCTCCCAACTACACCAATTACTTCTCCTTCTAATACTAATGATCGGCATTATTTACTCCCGCTGGGCACAGTCCGGCCCCCCTAAAGTCTGAAGGACAGTAAACTGGCCCTTTCTTTAGAAAGTTTGGAGGACCCTCTATAGAGTCCAGTTATAAAGAATATTACTGTGTGAATGTCACACACATTCTCACAGCTGTTAGGAAGAAGCACCGTAATTTGTGTGAGAAGTTTACTTCCTATGATTGTCGGCTACACCTAGTGGCCATAGTTTTGGGTGCTTTCCTAAAATACCACATTATGGCCAATAGATGGCGCTGACAATCATAGGAACTCTACCCAGTACACAAATTATGCGGGCGATTCTTCACGACAGCCGTGCAAATGCTTGCGACATTGTGCAGTAATGTGTTTTATAACTAGACATTAACACAGCAATTTTTGTTTTTTTTATAAGTAGACCCAACTAATTTGCCATCCTAATCATATTTATACAATTAAAAAAAAGTTTTTTTGTTGTTCAGGAATTTCAAGAAATTTGCATAATGTGAGGCCAACTTTAGAAACGTTTCATTTTATTTTTGAACATCTTGTGTCTCCATTGGGAAGATATCCCTGCACTTCCTACCCCTGTGACACCAGAGAAAGAAATGAAGGGGAGTGGCGTCACCAGGATAAGAAATGAAGGGGGCCGGTGTTGCCATGCCGGACCAGGACACGGGGTGGGCAGGAGGGGCGGCTGCCCTGGGTGCAGTGGGAATTTTGGGGGATTGAGCTAGAATGGGTGATTTGGAGGGAGGGATTTGTACTTAGGAGAGTGGATTTCTGTTAGGGGGATTTGGGGGTATTCGTGCTAATAGGGATGATTGAAGGGATTTGTGATAGGAGGGGAAATTTGGTGGGGGGGATAAATGGTAGGAGAGGGGATTTTGCGCGGGGATTTGTGCTGGGAGAGGGGTTTTTTTTGGGGGGGGGGGGGTGATGGTAGAAAAAACAATTTGAGGAGTAGAATAATTGTGCTAGGAGGGGAAATTTGGGGGGAGGAAAAGTGCTAGGAGAGGGGATTTCTACTGGGAGAGGAGATTTTTGGAGGGGGGGAGATAGAATTTGAGGAGTAGAGGAATTGTGCTAGGAGGGTGGAGTTGGGGAGGGAGAGGATTTGAGGTGGGAGGGGGGAATTTGTACTGGAAGAGGGAGAATTATTGGGGGTGGGGGGTTGGCTTGCAGAGGTTATTTATGGTTAGGGGTTGTGTGAAGATTCGTGCTCATTTTTTTTTTTTTTTGGTGGGGGGGGGGGGGGGATTTTTGCTGACACATAATGCTCATACAGTTGGGGGAGGGGCACCATTTGGTATCTTCACCCTGGGCGCTAGATGACTATTTCCCGGTACTGTTGCCAAGACATGAAGGAACAACAAGCATTTGACACATAGCTGGAGGTTTATTAAAACTGAAGCACACGGAATCTGGTGCAGCTGTGTATCGTAACCAATCAGCTTCCAGGTTTTATTGTCAAAGCTTAATTGAACAAGCTGAAGTTGGAAGCTGATTGGCTGGACCAGATTCTGAGTGATCCAGTTTTAGTAAATCTCTCCCATATTCGAATCCTTTCCATCTTTACTATGCCGTTCTCAATGATCGCATTGGAGGGAAGTCTCCACCACCTCAATGTGAGACCAAGTCACTGGCAAAGAAAGAGAGAAGAGAGCTCCCCAGTGAGGACACAGATAGCAGTAAAACCCGACAAAGCTTCTAAACCTTCCATCCCCCGTCTAAAGCTAAAGTAAAAAGCTACATCTACAGACAATACATCTACAGACAATACATCTACAGGCAATACATCTACAGACAATACATCTACAGGCAGTGTAGGTGACCTCATGATTGTAGTGTCTTCGTGAAGATTACGTCACCTGTACAGTTATTGAACTCTTCTCTGAGATTACTCTTCTATAGCTTCATACAAAGTCCATCACCTTTGCAGGGTCAAAGAGTATTCCCCTTTAGTCATGGAGAATCATACAGTATGGCCACCAGACATGGTCAGGTAGTGCAGACCCCCATCCATGAGATCTCGGACCAAATAAAGGCTTAATTGGCGACGTGGCCTCTTTTAATGTTAAGTCTTGAATCTCAGCCAGCCCTGGTGTACAGAGAACGCGGCAAAGAGCGGCTTGTCAAAAGTGGCCATAAAAGTATGCAAGCGTCTGATGGGTTGATCCAGTTTGTAGAAGGACAGTCTGCCTTCCTCGTAATTTAGGTAGATTCCTATGTTTTGGCAGGGGAAGAGGTTGAGGAAATGCTTTACTTTTTGATCATGCACTGCAGAAAGTTTTTTATTTTTCCAGCTCAGGCACCAGGATGTTCTGTTGTTTCCAAAAACTGACTCCGATCCCTTCCGCTCAGAGCCGGAATAGCAAACCCCTATCATCCAATCCCCCAACTGGCTGGTCTGCACCTCCCAGTAATGCCGTCCAGACAAGAAGGACCCGGTGCTTAGAACCTGAAGGCTTTTGAACCTGGTGTCTAGTTTTTGTCGACGTTGATTAATCTTTGACCAGGAGACCGTTTTCTTATCACCGGAGAGATACACGTCATTGGCGGCGGTTTCCACATCCAGCTGTAGATCTGAAGAGCCTTGCACCATCTTGACCGTTTCCATGATCTCGTTGAAGGATCTGTGTAGGGTTACAGAGATCAGTCCTTCGTCGATGTCCTCCAGATCATAGATCACGTTCTCTTGGTCTTTAGGCTCCAAAGACTCCAGTCCAATTGTTTTGCTCAAGATCGTCAATGGATCTGATAAGTTGATGAGCTCTTCAATCTTTGTTATGCTGCGGGATACATCATCTAGCTGATCTTCTAGCTGGTTAATGATGAGGGTGAATGGGTGAGAGATTCTGTCCTCTTTTGCCGAAATCTCACACAGGAGCCTCTTCTCTAGGTCATCCAGTTGTCTCCGGAGGTCGATGAACAAGGCAGCAACCCTTTCGGTGATCACAGATGTCCGGTCCTGCACCTCTGCTCTCTGTTGTTTGAGCCTCAAGACTCTCTTGTCCAATCTACTTTGTTTTGAGGTCAACCTCTCAATGAGGTTCCTCAGTTCCTTTTTCTTCTTCTCAGAAGCTTCCTCCAGTAACTCCACCTGGTGATCCTTGTGCTTTCCAGCCAGGCAACAGGACACACAGATACAAGAAGAGTCATCAAAGCAATAGTACTTCATGACTTCATTGTGAATGGAGCATTTTAAGTCCCTTAATTGTCTCAGGTTGTTGAGCGGGACGGTCAGGACGTGTTCAGGGGACGTGCTGTGGACATGGAGATGTATGGGGCACAGGGAGGCTTCGCACAGCAGACATGACCTGACGGCCGGTGTGGGCGAGTGGACGCAGTAGGTGCAGGTGACCACCATGCTTGATGGCTCTGTGTAAATGGAGGTGCAGCGTCTTCTCCTTGGATCAGGAGCCGGATTTATCACTGTGCTGTAGATCCGCTCACTCGACCCCCTTGACATCTTTGTTGGAGCTGATAAAGATGTCCGTGTAACAAACTGTCAGCAATAAACTTGTGAGACAAGTTTTATGTATTTTGTCTTCAAGGGGAGGGGAATCTTTGAAGGCAAAATTTGAATTCTCTCATATTTCTAACTCTGGCCTGGAGCAAACAGTTCGGGGAAAAAAAACCCAGATACAATGTATGCAAATCAGTCCGGGAAATTTGGAGGACGTGGTAAAAAATATGCTGACACACTGATGTCCCAGAACAATGACACTCTGACACTTGGGGGACCCAGAACAATGACACTTGGGGGACCCAGAACAATAACAGACTGACACTTGGGGGACCCAGAACAATGACACCCTGACACTTGGGGGACCCAGAACAATAACACACTGACACTTGGGGGACCCAGAACAATGACACACTGACACTTGGGGGACCCAGAACAATGACACCCTGACACTTGGGGGACCCAGAACAATAACACACTGACACTTGGGGGACCCAGAACAATGACACACTGACACTTGGGGGACCCAGAACAATGACACACTGACACTTGGGGGACCCAGAACAATAACACACTGACACTTGGGGGACCCAGAACAATGACACACTGACACTTGGGGGACCCAGAACAATGACACACTGACACTTGGGGGACCCAGAACAATAACACACTGACACTTGGGGGACCCAGAGCAGTGACACCCTGACACTTGGGGGACCCAGAACAATGACACACTGACACTTGGGGGACCCAGAACAATGACACCCCGACACTTGGGGGTCCCAGAACAATGACACACTGACACTTGGGGGACCCAGAACAATGACACCCTGACACTTGGGGGACCCAGAACAATAACACACTGACACTTGGGGGACCCAGAACAATGACACCCTGACACTTGGGGGACCCAGAACAATAACACACTGACACTTGGGGGTCCCAGAACAATGACACACTGACACTTGGGGGACCCAGAACAATGACACACTGACACTTGGGGGTCCCAGAACAATGACACCCTGACACTTGGGGGACCCAGAACAATAACACACTGACACTTGGGGGTCCCAGAACAATAACACACTGACACTTGGGGGTCCCAGAACAATGACACCCTGACACTTGGGGGACCCAGAACAATAACACACTGACACTTGGGGGTCCCAGAACAATGACACACTGACACTTGGGGGTCCAGAACAATGACACACTGACACTTGGGGGACCCAGAACAATGACACACTGACACTTGGGGGTCCCAAAACGAGGACACCCTGACACTTGGGGGTCCCAGAACAGTGACACACTGACACTTGGGGGTCCCAGAACAATGACACCCTGACACTTGGGGGTCCCAGAACAATGACACACTGACAAATAGGGGTACCAAAACGAGGACACCCTGACACTTGGGGGTCCCAGAACAGTGACACCCTGACACTTGGGGGGGTCACAGAACAATGACACCCTGACACTTGGGGGTCCCAGAACAATGACACACTGACAAATAGGGGTACCAAAACGAGGACACCCTGACACTTGGGGGTCCCAGAACAATGACACCCTGACACTTGTGGGTCCCAGAACAATGACACCCTGACACTGGGGGGACCCAGAACAATGACACACTGACACTTGGGGGACCCAGAACAATGACAAACTGACACTTGGGGGTCCCAAAACGAGGACACCCTGACACTTGGGGGGTCCCAGAACAATCACACACTGACATTTGGGGGTCCCAGAACAATGACACCCTGACACTTGGGGGTCCCAAAACGAGGACACCCTGACACTTGGGGGTCCCAGAACAATGACACACTAACACTTGGGGGTCCCAGAACAATGACACCCTGACACTTGAGGGTCCCAGAACAATGACACACTGACACTTGGGGGTCCCAGAACAATGACACACTGACACTTGGGGGGTCCCAGAACAAGGACACCCTGACATTCGGGGGTCCCAGAACAATGACACCCTGACACTTGGGGGTCCCAAAACGAGGACACCCTGACACTTGGGGGTCCCAGAACAGTGACACCCTGACACTTGGGGGTCCCAGAACAATGACACACTGACACTTGGGGGTCCCAAAACGAGGACACCCTGACACTTGGGGGTCCCAGAGCAGTGACACCCTGACACTTGGGGGTCCCAGAACAATGACACACTGACACTTGGGGGTCCCAGAACAATGACACCCTGACACTTGGGGGTCCCAGAACAATGACACCCTGACACTTGGGGGTCCCAGAACAATGACACACTGACAAATGGGGTCCCAAAACGAGGACACCCTGACACTTGGGGGTCACCGAACAATGACACACTGACACTTGGGGGTCCCAGAACAATGACACTTGGGGACCCAGAACAATGACACCCTGACACTTGGGGGACCCAGAACAATGACACCCTGACACTTGGGGGTCCCAAAACGAGGACACCCTGACACTTGGGGGTCCCAGAACAATGACACACTAATACTTGGGGGTCCCAGAACAATGACACCCTGACACTTGGGGGTCCCAGAACAATGACACACTGACACTTGGGGGGCCCAAAACAAAGACACTCTGACACTTGGGGGTCCCACAACAAGGACACAATGACACTTGGGGGTCCCAAAACGAGGACACCCTGACACTTGGGGGTCCCAGAGCAGTGACACCCTGACACTTGGGGGTCCCAGAACAATGACACCCTGACACTTGGGGGTCCCAGAGCAGTGACACCCTGACACTTGGGGGTCCCAGAACAATGACACACTGACACTTGGGGTTCCCAAAACGAGGACACCCTGACACTTGGGGGTCCCAGAGCAGTGACACCCTGACACTTGGGGGTCCCAGAACAATGACACCCTGACACTTGGGGGTCCCAGAACAATGACACCCTGACACTTGGGGGTCCCAGAACAATGACACCCTGACACTTTGGGGTCCCAGAACAATGACACCCTGACAAATGGGGGTCCCAAAACAATGACACTTGGGGACTCAGAACAATGACACACTGACACTTAGGGGTCCCAGAACAATGACACACTGACACTTAGGGGTCCCAGAACAATGACACACTGACACTTGGGGGTCCCAGAACAATGACACCCTGACACTTGGGGGTCCCAAAACAAGGACACACTGACACTTGGGGGTCCCAGAACAATGACACCCTGACACTTGGGGGTCCCAAAACAAGAACACACTGACACTTGGGGACCCAGAACAATGACACCCTGACACTTGGGGGACCCAGAACAATGACACTTGGGGACCCAGAACAATGACACACTGACACTTGGGGGTCCCAGAACAATGACACTTGGGGGTCCCAGAACAATGACACCCTGACACTTGGGGTCCAAAAACAATGACACGCTGACACTTTGGGGTCCCAAAACGAGGACACCCTGACACTTGGGGGTCCCAGAACAGTGACACCCTGACACTTGGGGGTCCCAGAACAATGACACCCTGACACTTGGGGGTCCCAGAACAATGACACACTGACACTTGGGGGACCCAGAACAATGACACACTGACATTTGGGGGTCCCAGAACAATGACACACTGACACTTGGGGGTCCCAGAACAATGACACACTGACACTTGGGGGACCCAGAACAATGACACTCGGGGGTCCTAGAACAATGACACCCTGACATTTGGGGGTCCCAGAACAATGACACACTGACACTTGGGGGTCCCAGAACAATGACACACTGACACTTGGGGGTCCAGAACAATTGTTATGGAAATGATTAAGAGCTCCAATCGAGCCCAAGGTTATCTGCTGCTGTCTCTAATTTGAAAGTGTTGATATGCATGCATATAAAAGTAAACACTCTGAGACACGCTCAGCACCATTACTTGTCACACTTCTAATTTATTCAAGGCGGTGTTAATGTTTTATACACACAAATACGTCATTGCTATGTTAGTCTAATAGGTACATCTCATTGGTTAAGATAGAAAAAGAAAATGGAGAATGTTCATAACGAGGTTTGGCTGTCTTTGGTTTTATCTCCAGTTCCGCGTTCTTCTGATGTGTGGGATGTAGGGGGTACCCGCCATCTTGAGAAAATATAGGAACAGAGCAAACCTGTATACTTATATAATGAGTAAGGAGAAAAATATGTATACACATAAGAAAATAGACATTTTCAGATTACTATTATTATTATCTACATCACATTCCTTCACAATCCCCCCTAAAATGACTATTTTCTCTTTTCTGTCCCTAATACTAAAGGTCCCACTTTGGCCTGGCCCTTCTCCTCATCAAATCTTTTAGGCTGTATATAGAATTGGGCAGCAACTGTTCACTTCCCTCCTCGATACAGCTGGAGAGGTGCAGTCAGGCTCTATCTATCCCTAAAACCCTATAGGACTGTGAGATTATGGACAGGGAGTGACTGTAGCGGAGTGAAGGGTTTGTCATCTTCCATCATAAGGGGGTCCTCTTCTTCTTGGTGGAGAAATGTAGGTGTGCTATTGTCTACAGCCTTGCTCATTAACTTTTTACAAAAGGTAGAATACAGCATACAATCAGGGCTAAAAGAACCAGGATTATTAATACCCTTACCCGTATCTGGGCGAGCACCTTCTGCCACCCACTCATCCAGCTGAAGTATTGGTCCCATGGGTCTGTGATACCTGAGTTCTTCTTCAACTCCAGTGACAGATCTTCTAATTTCTTTATAGCTAGAGTAACCTTACCATTTGGGCCAATATTTTCAGGAATGTATGTACAACAGGTTCCCGTTTTTTCCTATGATTTTACAAAACACCTCCTTTCCCAGCTAGCACCATGTCTAAGGCCACCTGGTCCTGGAATGTCATGTAGGAAGTGGGGGCTAACTGGTCAGCAATTCCCTGGAGGGCATCTTTAGAGTAATTTACAAATCTCTGTTAGTTATAATATGTGTAGTGTCAGGTCACCTAGAGGCTGGGTGACAGATGCACACCGTTGGGATCAGGAGTGCACCGCAAGGTAGTGGACCCTATGGCTGACTGCTGCGGATTGTACCCTGGGAGGTTCAGGAAGCAGGTCTACTGGATCACTGACACAGATCCCACTGGGAGCTAGAGCATAGATTCCCCAGGGCGCGGAGTCTTAAGAGCCAACAGGTGTTCACCAGAGCCTCTAGTGGTGAGGATGGACTGCGCTGCAGTCTGGCTCCAGGTCGCGGCCCCCAGGGTCTCACAGCTCACGCTCACGGTAGACTACAGGAGAAGAGGAAGGAGGGAGCTGGCTGGAACATCAGGGTCACAGGCAAACAGGGATGGTCGGGAACAGGCCAAAGTCGGTAACAGAAATCAGATGTAGGAAACATAGCAAGTACACACAGAGGCTAACACACAGTGGTTGATCAGCACTGCTGGCTTGCAGTGCACAGGTTAATATAGGGTTCCCTGATAGGGCCTGGGGTGGGGCCATGCCTATAGGAGAGGTTACAAAAGCAGTCAGGTGAGGGTCAGCTGGTCTCTAGAGATGAACACATGGAGACAGGTATGCTGATCGACAAACTCTATTGCATAACCATGACATGTAGTTAATCCAATCTACATTCTTACTGACAGTTGTTATGGGGATCAAAGACTCAAAACCAGCTTTTACCTGATCCCTGGCTTTGAACTCATCAGGGACCCCCCTTGTAACCCCTATGACATGTATGTATACATGAGGATCAAAGCTTCCGGAGAGAGCTGCTCGCTTCCTCCTCTGACTGTGTGCTGGGTCAGTGTATGTATCAGGGGTATCTTTGGTTAGGATATGGGGCTTTCTATTTTCATCTTTTTTTTTTTTTTTTTTCTAATGCACTCTGTGGTCGCCCAGTCTGGCCCTGTGTTCCAACCCACTGGCCCCCACAGGAACCACAACTCTGTCCCCAGTAACTGTCTGTGTGGCATACATATATGTCCTTACCGTCAGGGATATCACTGTACCAATGGCATCACCATGAAGGGTCAAACGGACAAGGTACTATGTCACAGTAATCTAAGGTAAAGGTGGTCACATGTGTACCTGAAGAGTTACACCAAAACGTAATTATGTTATCATTTTTGTGATGGCCACCTCCTGGGCCCCTCCCCCCTAAATCAAACAGAAAAAGGATATGCAGCACCCGAAAACACTCTCTCCTGCAGTGATAAGCGTGCATTCAGGTGTTCTTCCTGGCCAACTTGACTGAGGTGGCTGTGGTCAGCAAAACTTGGAATGGACCATCATAACTTGGCTCAAGTATCTCCAGACAGTAGTTGGTGTGTTCCTGTATCTAATTCAGGATCTGGAATGGAAGAAAACACCTGGACATGCATTCAGGTTAATTCTCGTGATAATGTGGTTACATAATTAGTCAACACATCAGACTGTAACTGTAACTGTTGTGGAAAGTAACAACCAAGTCTGGGAGCTGAACCAAGCAAAATGTCATAAGGGGATAGGGCATGTTTCCCCCGGGGGTGTGTGTCAGGACCTTGGTAGGAGACCGAGTTGCTGAGAGGGCTCCCCTTGCGGCCGAGTGCAGCACAACCCTGAATATGGTACAGGGATGTGGTGCTCACAGAAGCACGGGTTGCCTGGAAGTAGGAGCCGGTGTTGGTGGCTTGATAGAGAAAGTCCGTAGAGGCAACGTGCTTAGGATCCAAGGAGGGGACCAATGGAAGTCCAATAGGAAAATCAGAAGCCAGGCCAGGGGGTCAAACACAGTAAGCAGTCCGAGAATCAAAGCGACAAGTCCAGGTACAGGAGACAGAGGAATGCGGAGTCCGTTTAGCCAAGCCGGGGTCAGATGCAGGAAGCAGGCAGGGAGAGTCAGAAGCAAGCCGGTTGAATAAGCCAGGAGGTCCAGAGAAGTCGATAACAAGCCGGGTCGGTACACAGGAAGTCAGGATAACAGGAAGTCAGGAAAACAGGAAACACAATCACAGGAACACAGGAAGAGCTGACGATAATCCAGCAATGTGGCACCATCAGTGGGACGTTTAAATAGACAAGGTGTAGTATCACGTCGTACGCACACCGTTCCGTTCGTGCGTTCGTAACATCGCGACGTTGCTACGCACGTGCATACGTCCGAATGTGGTGCCAGACGTCCGCCTAGTAGAAACATTGCACACCCGTGTGCGTTGATGCGCGTTAGCGCGGCCTTGCCTGTGCTGGTTTGCTAGCCTATTTCCCTGACAGTTCCCCCCCCCAAGGGGCAGCCTCCGGATGCCTAAACGTGCCCATTTTTCAGGATACCTACTGCGAAATCTCTGAATTAGCCTAGGAGCGTGTACATAACTTGCGGGCTCCCAAGAGTTTTCTTCTGCAGAATACCCCTTCCATTTGACTAGAAATTGAATTGTCCTACCTCTCCGACGACAGTCAAGGATAGATTCAACTTCAAATTCTGCTTCATCTCCAACCTGGACCGGAGGTGGGGGCACTTCTTCTCTCCCTGGAAAAGGACTAGAAACAACATGTTTAAGGAGTGACACATGAAAAACAGGATGGATCTTGAAAGATTCGGGTAAAGTGAGTTCAAAGGCTACAGGGTTGATTTCGCGTTTGATCTCGAAAGGACCCAGGAACTTGGGTCCCAATTTCCGAGATGGGCATGGTAGCTTGAGATTTATAGATGAGAGCCAGACCTTGTCCCCTATCTTAAAGGTAGGGCTCGCTCTTCTCTTCCTATCGTACTGCTTCTTATATTCTTCTTGGGCCTTCTTCATGGTATCCTGGAGTGTCTGATAATTATTATGGATGAAATCCACTCTGTCCTGAACCGCCGGTACTGAAGATTCCGGAATGACGTTGGGTAGGAATGAGGGGTGGAAGCCGTAATTCGCCCAGAAGGGTGATTGGTTGGTAGAAGTGTGTGTTGAGTTATTATACGCAAATTCTGCACAAGGTAATAGTTGAATCCAGTCATCTTGAGAAAAGGAACAGAAGCACCGCAGATACTGTTCCAGCGTTTGGTTGGTCCTTTCGGTCTGACCGTTACTCTGTGGGTGATAAGCTGTGGACAAACACATTTCTATAGAAAGTAACTTGCAGAGGTTTCTCCAAAACCTAGAAGTAAATTGTACCCCTCTATCTGATAAGATGTTATTTGGTAATCCGTGTAGTCGAACAATTTCCTTAATAAAGATTTTTGCTGTATCTAAGGCAGAGGGGGTACCTTTCATAGGTAAAAAATGCGCCATTTTGGACAGGCGGTCTACTACCACCAAGATGGTAGTAAATCCTTCTGAGGGGGGTAAATCCACGATAAAGTCCATGGAAATCTTCCTCCATGGTTGTTCTGGGACTGGCAATGGTCTTAACAAGCCCCAAGACCTGGCGTTGGATCCTTTGTTCCGTTGGCAGATGATGCAGGAGCCGACATAGGTTTTACAATCAAGTTTCAAAGTGGGCCACCATAGGGACCGCTGAACTAGCTCAGTTGTTTTTCGAACCCCAAAATGACCAGCTAGCTGATGGTCATGAAAGGTCTTCAATACTTGTAATCTGGCTTGCTGGGGAACGAAGATCTTATCTTGGTGCCATAGGAGTCCCTCTTGGCTTCTTAGGGAAGAGACTTCCGCTTCAGTACACTGACTAGAGGCCTGCTCAATAGAGGATCTTAGGTCAGGTTGGATCAGTAGGAAGTTTTGGGGAGACAAAATTGTACTAGGTGCAATTTCTTCAGGGGTGTCCGGAAACATCCGGGATAAGGCGTCTGCCTTCCCATTCTTCGACCCTGGGCGATAGGTTAAGTGAAAATTAAACCGAGAGAAGAATAGTGCCCATCGAGCCTGTCGGGGTCTTAGGCGTTTGGCCGTACGGAGATATTCTAAGTTCTTGTGGTCCGTAAAAATCAGGATGGGATGAGTGGCACCTTCCAGGAGATACCTCCATTCCTCGAGAGCTGTCTTGATTGCCAAAAGTTCCCGATCCCCCACATCGTAATTCCTCTCAGGAGGGCTCATTTTCCGTGAGGAAAAGGCCACGGGATGCAGCAGTGCTTTGGGACCCTGACGCTGAGATAGAATCGCCCCTGTGGCGACTTCTGAGGCGTCGACTTCCAGGACATAGGGTAGAGCAGGGTCAGGGTGTTGCAGAATTGGGGCAGAAGTGAAGAAGGTCTTAAGCTGATCGAAGGCGGACTGTGCTGCTGCTGACCACTTAAACTTGGTATGTAGGCGGGTTGTCTGAGTAATAGGTGCTACAATGGTGGAGAAATTCTTTATAAACCTTCTGTAGAAGTTGGCGAAGCCAATGAATCTCTGTACACCCTTCTTGTCGGAAGGGGCCGGCCAATCAAGGATGGACTTTACTTTTTGAGGATCCATGGCGATTCCACCTGTGGTGATGATAAGACCCAGGAATTGAATTGAAGTTTTTTCGAAATCGCACTTTTCAGATTTGACGAATAACCCATGGGTTCTGAGGATGCTCAGTACCTTCTTCACGTGTATTCTATGGAGTTCCAGAGTGGCAGAAAAAATAAGAATGTCGTCAAGGTAGACAACAACAAAGTGATCTAAATGTTCCCGGAAGATGTCATTTATGAAATGCTGAAAGGTCGCCGGGGCATTGCACAACCCAAACGGCATGACTAGGTACTCAAAATGTCCAAATCTTGTTCTGAAAGCCGTTTTCCACTCGTCCCCCTCTCGGATGCGGACGAGATTATAGGCACCACGGAGGTCGAGTTTGGTAAAGATGTGTGCTGTGCGGAACCTTTGAAAAAGCTCAGGGATTAGCGGGAGTGGGTAGCGATTCTTAAGGGTAATTTTGTTTAACTCCCTGTAGTCCACACATGGTCTCAGTGTCTTGTCCTTCTTCTCAACGAAGAAGATTCCGGCACCAGCAGGGGAAGAAGAAGGACGGATAAAACCTTTTTCAAGATTCTCATCAATATATTGTCTCAAGGTCTCAAGCTCAGTCTCGGAGAGGGGGAATATACGACCAAAAGGAATAGTAGCTCCTGGTAGTAACTCGATGGGGCAGTCGTAAGGACGGTGTGGCGGTAAGGTGTCTGCTTTCTTTTTATCAAAGACATCAAGAAATTCCAGGTAAGCTGCTGGTACATTAGGATCCGGACTCGGTGTGGATTGTACAGTCAGGCAACTGGAAAAGTCTTGGAATTTGGGGGTCAAACAATGTTGTTGGCAATAGGGAGATGTAAGGAGTACCTCCTTCTTGGACCAGTCAATCTGAGGATTGTGTGCTTGTAGCCATGGGATTCCCAGGATGACCGGGAACATAGGGGAACTTAAGACATCAAATCTGAGAAACTCCTGATGACCAGAATTGGTAGTGGTAAGAATAGGTATGGTTTCCTGGGTGACATGACCCGAGCTTGGCAAGGAGCCGTCAGCCAGATGAACTGTTAGCCTCTGTTCCTTATAGTTTAACGGAATAGCTAGATCTTTAGCCAAGGCCAAGTCCAAGAAGCAACTACACGCCCCGGAATCCAGTATTGCTTGGAGGTGGATCTCCCTACCTGCCACTAGCAATGTAACAGGAAGTGAGATATGGGCAGAGGAAGACCTGGATACTTGAAGGTGAGTACGGAGGGTCGATTTTCTTGGTCTTATGGGGCAGTAATCTATGAAATGTCCTGATTCCCCGCAGTAGAAGCAAAGTCTCGCTTGCCGGCGATAAAGTCTCACCCCAGGAGTTAATGCTGGATGGAACATGCCGACTTGTAAGGGAGCTGATGCAGACTGAACTTGGGGCAGGTTCCAAGTGGAGCAAGAGGTCTGGTCACGTTCACCCTGACGTTCCCGTAAACGTCTGTCAAGCTGAATAGTTAACTGGATGAGATCTTCAAGTGTGACCGGACCCGGTAACCTGGCTAACTCATCCTTGAGGCCCTCTGATAACCCCATTCGATATTGGTATTTTAATGCTGCCTCATTCCAACCAGAATCCATGGACCATGTGCGGAACTCCACTGTATAGTCCTCCGCAGGGCGCTGACCCTGACGGAGGGAATGTAGATTTGCTTCGGCAGTGGCTACCCGTAGGGGATCATCATATAACCGAGCCATGACTTCAAAGAACTGATCCATAGTGTTGATGGAGGGGCTGCTTTGTTCCAACAGGCCATGGGCCCAGGTCTGTGGCTCACCACGTAATAGGGAGATAGTGAATCCCACCTTGACTGTTTCACTGAAAAAAGTCTGTGGTTGCAAGTCGAAGTATAAGTAGCAAGAGTTTTTGAAAGACCTAAATTTTCTTCGATCGCCACAGAAACATTCTGGCGTTGGAACACGTGGTTCTGGATGGACCATGATCCTAGCAGCTGCCGCTGGAGGTGGACCTTGAACCGAGGAGAAGGATGACTCAGGTAGGTGCTGCAGACGTTCCTCCAACCGGAAGTATTCCTCCTGAAGCTTCTGAATGACTGGGGTAAAGGCCGTGATTTGCTGGAGAATGGCCTTCATCGGGGAGTCACCTCTGTCGGTCTCTGACATGGCTGGATTATACTGTCAGGACCTTGGTAGGAGACCGAGTTGCTGAGAGGGCTCCCCTTGCGGCCGAGTGCAGCACAACCCTGAATATGGTACAGGGATGTGGTGCTCACAGAAGCACGGGTTGCCTGGAAGTAGGAGCCGGTGTTGGTGGCTTGATAGAGAAAGTCCGTAGAGGCAACGTGCTTAGGATCCAAGGAGGGGACCAATGGAAGTCCAATAGGAAAATCAGAAGCCAGGCCAGGGGGTCAAACACAGTAAGCAGTCCGAGAATCAAAGCGACAAGTCCAGGTACAGGAGACAGAGGAATGCGGAGTCCGTTTAGCCAAGCCGGGGTCAGATGCAGGAAGCAGGCAGGGAGAGTCAGAAGCAAGCCGGTTGAATAAGCCAGGAGGTCCAGAGAAGTCGATAACAAGCCGGGTCGGTACACAGGAAGTCAGGATAACAGGAAGTCAGGAAAACAGGAAACACAATCACAGGAACACAGGAAGAGCTGACGATAATCCAGCAATGTGGCACCATCAGTGGGACGTTTAAATAGACAAGGTGTAGTATCACGTCGTACGCACACCGTTCCGTTCGTGCGTTCGTAACATCGCGACGTTGCTACGCACGTGCATACGTCCGAATGTGGTGCCAGACGTCCGCCTAGTAGAAACATTGCACACCCGTGTGCGTTGATGCGCGTTAGCGCGGCCTTGCCTGTGCTGGTTTGCTAGCCTATTTCCCTGACAGTGTGTCTGACACTGAACAGGGCAATGGGCTAACTGTCTGGCCAACTCATGTTAGTCTCTTGGGCCATCTTTAACATCCTGTTTTTAATGTCCCATTCATCCTTTCTACCTTCCCGCTACTTTGAGGGTGGTATGGGATGTGTAGTGCCAACTGAACCCCCTGTGCTGCCCAAATCTCTTTAGTAAGGGTTGCTGTTAAGGCTGGGCCCTGATCTCTCAATATCACCTCTGGGACCCCAAATCTACATACTATCTCACTTAGTAGTTTCTTAGCTGTGGTCCTGGCAGTCATGACCACTTCCACTAGGGCGTATTCGAATCTGCCACTTCTTGGCACTTGAGAATGATCAATTTGCATCCTCTGGAATGGGGTATAGGGCTTTTGCCAGGTGCTTCTTCTGTGCTTCTTCTGTGCTTCTTCTGTGCATCCTGGGTTACATTTGGTGCAGATAATGCATGATCTGCAGAAGTTGTCGGTCAGTGGAGTAACTCTTGGTGCAACACTTGTTGATAAGAGAGTTCATAAAAGTCTTTGTCAAGTGAGCAGCTCCATGTGCCCATTGCACCACAGCTGGGTACATACTCCTGGGTAGACAAGGCTTCTTGTTGCACTCGAATAGTCCATTTCTGAGAGTTGCTCCTCTCCGTTTCCAGCTTTCCTTCTTATCCGGATTTGTTGTTTCCTGTAGTTCTTTTAGATAAACTCTGTCCACTGGGAAAGTCTGTAAGGTAAGCACGGGGTGGTCTTCTTCTACCACCCTGCTGTCCACTTCCCGTGGACCACCAGCTGTCTGTTTGGCAGCTGAATTGGCTAGATGATTGCCTTAAGCTTCCTTTGAGTTCAGTTTGTCGTGTGCTTTTACTCATAATAGTCACTTGGGTTGGGAGAAGCAAGGCATCAATCAAGTTTTCACAGGTGTTCCTGCAGCCGTCAGGAATCCTCTGTCCTAGATAACACCATAATCATGGGCAATGCTGAAAGCATATCTTGAGTCCATATGAATGTTGGCTCTTTTTCCCTCTGCCCATTTACGTGCTGTAGTAAGTGCTTACAGCTCTGCCTCCTGTGCAGACATCACCGGTGGTAAGGCTTCAGCTTGTAGAACAGTGTTGACCGCGTGTCCTGTGGGGTCATGGGGTGACAAGTCAAGACTCTACTCCTCCTCCTTTCCCCCCTCGAGAAGTGGAAGAAGGGTGGTAGGGTTCAGTGTTTGACAACTTAATAGAGTAATGCTGTCCAGTAGGAGGGAACACAGGAGTCTCAACCGCGTGTCCTGTGTAGTGGACAAGTGTTTCGGCTGGATCTTGGTTGAATATGGCAACAACGTCATGGGGAGCAAGCAGAACGAGGCAGTGTCCGAGGACCAAGTTCAAAGTTTTGTCAAGCAAGGCTTGTGTAGCAAATCCAGCTCGCAGACACAATAGGCCTCCTCTTGCTACCGCATCCAGCCGACAGGAATAATATCCTACAGGGCGTAGGCTGATGCCGTGTGATTGGGTGAGTACACCTGCAGCCAGTGCCGGGACAAGGTCATCCAGTGCCCAGGGCGAAGATGCCAAATGGCGCCCCCCCCCAACCCCCCGCCTCAAGGTGGAATAGCAGGTGGGATGTGATAAATTGCGATGCATGCAGTTTAATAGTGGTACACATTCTATCCTGCAAATAAATATGGGGCTCACAATGGTGTGGAAAAAAATTCCCCAGCATTAGTTGTGAGGAAAAAATTTCCCTGCATGTGTGGTGTCACTGAAATGAAAAATGTGGTGTGAGTCTATGGACTGATTTGGTGGTGGTTTGAAGAGGGAAGGGAGCTGGAAGGGTGGGGGCTCTATGAGATCCATTTATCTAAGGGGCCTTTTGTGGCTCTAAGGGAGTAAGGCTTCATTCCCAGGTGCAGCCAGGGGTTCGTAAAACCAGGCAGTTGAGCCATGGCTTTACTGCCCCAGACCTTTACACTAACTCCTGGTCATGGCTGTATACATGCCACAGCAAAACTTAAACAGCATATCACTTTTAATGGGTGTTGCCTCCACTGGACGTAATGAATGCAGTTCTATGGCTCTGCGCCACAGCCATGTGCAATGCACATGATTTTGTCGTGGTAGTACAGCAGTACTACCCCCTTATAGCAGGGTCCCCAGAGTTCCCCTCTACATCAGAGTTCACAAAGTCCCCCAAGTCATCTCTCACATCAAGGTCCCTAGTGTTCCCCCTTACATCATAGTTTCCCCCCCCCTTTCATTAGGGTCCCCAAAGTCCTCTCCTTACATCATGGTCCCCAGAGTTCCCCTCATATCAGAGTTCTTCCTTTCATTAGGGTCCCTAACATTCCCCCTCTTACCTCAGGGACCCCAGATTACCCCCTTACATCAGGGATACCAGATTCTCCCCTCTTTAGATCAGGGTCCCCAGAGATCCACCTTAGCTCAGGGTCCCCAGTGCTCCCCCTTAGCTCAGGCTCCCTAGTGCTCCCCCTTAGCTCAGGGTCCCCAGTGCTCCCCCTTAGCTCAGGCTCCCCAGTGCTCCCCCTTAGCTCAGGCTCCCCAGTGATCCCCCTTAGTTCAGGGTCCCCAGAGATCCCCCTTAGCTCAGGGTCCCCAGAGATCCCTCTTAGCTCAGGGTCCCCAGAGATCCCCCTTAGCTCAAGGTCCCCAGAGATCTCCCTTGACTCAGGGTCCCCAGTGCTCCCCCTTAGATCAGGATCCCCAGTGCTCCCCCTTAGCT
Source organism: Lithobates septentrionalis (assembly GCA_037952835.1). Lineage (NCBI taxonomy): Eukaryota > Metazoa > Chordata > Amphibia > Anura > Ranidae > Lithobates > Lithobates septentrionalis. The sequence goes on along the minus strand of JBBDGP010002455.1, from coordinate 242,569 downwards.
CAGGGTCCCCAGTGCTCCCCCTTAGCTCAGGGTCCCCAGTGCTCCCCCTTAGCTCAGGGTCCCCAGAGATATCTCTTAGCTCAGGGTCCCCAGAGATCCCTCTTAGCTCAGAGTCCCCAGAGATCCCTCTTAGCTCAGAGTCCCCAGAGATCCCCCTTAGCTCAGGGTCCTCAGAGATCCCTCTTAGCTCAGGGTCTGCAGAGATCCCCCGTTAACTCAGGGTCCCCAGAGATCCCCCCTAGCTTAGGGTCCCCAGTGCTCCCCCTTAGCTTAGGGTCCCCTTAACTCAGGGTCCCCAGAGATATCCCTTAGCTCAGGGTCCCCAGAGATCCCTCTTAGCTCAGGGTCCTCAGAGATTCCTCTTAGCTCAGGGTCCCCAGAGATCCCCCTTAGCTCAAGGTCCCCAGAGATGCCACTTAGCTCAGGGTCCCCAGAGATCCCCCCTAGTGTAGGGTCCCCAGTGCTCCCCCTTAGCTCAGGGTCCCCAGAGATATCCCTTAGCTCAGGGTCCCCAGAGATCCCTTTAACTCAAGGTCCCCAGAGATCCCCCCTAGCGTAGGGTCCCCAGTGCTCCCCCTTAGCTCAGGGTCCCCCTTAACTCAGGGTCCCCAGAGATATCCCTTAGCTCAGGGTCCCCAGAGATCCCTCTTAGCTCAGGGTCCTCAGAGATCCCTCTTAGCTCAGGGTCCCCAGAGATCCCTCTTAGCTCAGGGTCCCCAGAGATCCCCCTTAGCTCAGGGTCCCCAGAGACCCCCCTTAGCTCAGGGTCCCCAGAGATATCCCTTAGCTCAGGGTCCCCAGAGATCCCCTTTAGCTCAGGGTCCCCAGAGATCCCCCTTAACTCAGGGTCCCCAGAGATCCCCCCTAGCGTAGGGTCCCCAGTGCTCCCCCTTAACTCAGGGTCCCTGGAGATCCCCTTAGCTCAGGGTCCCCAGTGCTCCCCCTTAACTCAGGGTCCCCGGAGATCCCCCTTGGCTCAGGGTCCCCAGAGATCCCTTTTAGAGCAGGGTCTCAGAGATCCTACTTATATCATGGTTAGTTTCTTCTCAGTGCAGCTACAGGACATACAGGAAGAAGCTGTGTCACTGGGATCAGGCAGGTTTGCAGGAGAAAGTTCCATTCTCCTCTTACTCTGAAGACGAGCCTGGGGGTGGGGCAAGCACCTGATTCATTGCTGGGATCCCGGCGGTCCTATCAACTAACCACAAACACTGAAGGGGGTGGATTCCATCAGCCTGCATATTTTTACTAACAACGGCGCTGTGGCTGAGAATCAAAGCCACAGCAGCAGGAATGCTGAATGGGCATTTGAAAATGGAAGCCCCTGGCCGCTCTCTCTTCTCCTGCACTGCCAATAGGAGAAAGAGGGGGGGGGGGGGCGAGCGGGGGAAACATTCAGGCAGCCCGCCTCTACCGCGTCACACCGCTGCTGCCTGAGTTCAGGTGAGCAGCAGCCCGCTGGCGCTGTCACCGCTTCCCTGATGGGGGGGCTTAACAGCACCCGCTACAACTGCCAGCTTCCTTGATGCTGTCACCTCTCAGACGAGTGTCATCCCCTCAAAGCAAAGCCACGGAGTCTGAGCACTGTAACAGCAGTGATTTGATGGATCAGTGAATTGTGCAGCTTGCAATTTGGCGCCCCACCTCCAGCCTCAAAAGACTCCGCCCAGGGCAAGTGCCCCTCCCGCCCCTGCCTTGTACCGGCCCTGCCTGCAGCATGTCCCAGACGTTCGGATACAAAGAACTTGAGCGTTTTGTCGGTAGGCTGGGAGCCCTAGCGCCGGGGGTGGCGTACTTAAAGGCTTCAAACTTTAGATATTTCTTCAGGAGACATCTGGAAGGGGTCTGATTGCAGAGCATCGGTAGGAAGGCTTCTGGAATCCATGCTCTGCACTAGGAAATTAGTCCAAGGAAAATGACAGGTGTTGAGCACCACTGCAATTTGGGCTTTGAGGCTCTGCAGCTCTGGTTGGCAAAATAGCACAAGAGGCTTTCTGAGGTGACTTCAACAGGGGGTAAGTCAGCTGCACAAAGGAGAAGGTCATCAACATGTTGGAAGAGAATCACTTCCAGCTGTTCCTCTTGTCATGTGTCAAGGATGATAGCCATAGCTTTTGCAGACTGGCTTGGAAAGTTCTGTGCCCCTTGTGGCACAACTGTTTAGGTATGTTGCCGTTTCTTTCCGTGGATGAATGCAAAAAGGTATCAGCAGGAGGGATGAGGGTGGACACTGAAGAAAACGTTTGTAAGGTCCACCTCTGTGAGGTATTTTGCAGTCAAAGGCATCCACAGTAGGTACCTGGTTCTCTTCTTGGGGTTATTGTGGTTTCCGGGGCAATGAAGCGCCCACTTTTAGCTTGACTGAAACTGGTGGCACCTTTAAGTGACCGTTGTCTTCCGGTCCTGTGGACCATAGGCACGCAGGGATTCTGTCAAGTACTTCCTGCAGTATTGAACTTGAAGTTTTTGCTTCATTAAGTGTGATCAGGAGAGGCAGAGAACACAAAGCAGATGAGTCTTCTAAAGATAGGGGAGTATGTAACTTCATCCCCCCTTCAGGCGTGTCCTGATTGAGGCCTGTAGTCCGGACAACACATCAGCTCCTAGTGGATTCAAGGGACATGTAGAGGACACCACAAATGAAGGAAGTGGACTGGAGCGGGGCACCCCATCCATTCCTACGCAGGAAACATCAATAGTGGGAAGGAAAGAATTATCAGGCAGGTTCACCGCCCTCAACACACTTTGGGCTGCACCCCTGTCAATGAGGAAAGTGGTAGGTTTTTCGTCTGGGACATCTTGGGGCTCTGCATTCTTTTCTGAAGTGACCCCGTTTCCCACAGTTGTAACAGGTGATCCTTTCCCTGGTATTGGGCAGTGGTGGTGGACTAGTGTAGGTGGGATCTTCGTCATGGGTTACCATGAGGGGCGTTGGTTTTTTAACCTTTTTGATTTTCTATACCTCTGGTCACCAACAATAAATCAGACATTTTCATTGAATGGTATTCAGGGCGGGCCACCATCAGGCCTTTTCTGATATCCTCTCTGAGCCCTGAAACAAAAGCAGTTGATAACATGTGTGTGTGTGCCTTTTATGAGTCTAGCATGATACTTCTTCACAGACTCCCCTTTATCTTGGGTAATACCTTGGATTGTGGTGGTCTGATCCGTCAACTTCTCCTTTGCCCAGTCGTGGAGTTGTGCACAGAACTCCACTCCTGAGGTGTAGGAAGTGGCACTTGTCAGGCTGGCATCATTGAAGGCCATCTGCATGACTGGCCAAAAGACATATCCTGCTTTGATTTGGCATAGGCTGATCAAGTCTCTCCAGGCAGCTGAGTAAGTTTCTTGTATCTGCACTATCCTGTGGTAGAAGGGAATTGGCTGCTTCTCTGGGTCAGGCAGACTTGTCACTAAGGCCGCTGCTTGTGATAGAGTAAAAGCGACATACATCACTGGTGCCCCTTGTGGTAACCGAGACTGTTGTTGGGGCAGGGGCTGGCAAGAGGCACTGTTCTTTACGGTTGCCAGCATGTGTTTGAGATCCTCTCGGAACTGTGAGTCCGGAGCCGGATTGGGGGTTAAATCAGTGGGTGGCCTTGCTGCCTGCTGTTGGGCTTCCCACTCAGACGCTTCTTCATCATTAACATATCCGGCCTGGGAATGTGATGCTCCCGTATTGGGGAAGACAGGTGTGTGGTATGAACCATCTTGGTTTAAAACAGGGAGGGCTGGGTACAGGCTGTTTAAGCTTACTTGGTGTACCAAGATGGTCGCCGGCAGGAAGTGCACTGGACTGGGTAGAAAGTGAAGGCATGGGTGCACTAAGATGGCCGCCGGGCTGAGTTGTCACAGTGGGTTGTGCTTGGGTGGTGAGAAAGGAGTGGTTGTTAGACGGAGGGCAGTGCTGTCCCTCCCCTCCTTTGTTTCAAGTTCCAACATATCTTCAGCTCTGTGATACACATACATAATACAATCGCCATCTTTCTTAACTTCCTTTATCCAATTTTCTTTATCACACAGGATTTTTCTCCCTGTTTCTTCAGCAACATAACTTTCGCCACTTCTTTCAACTTTGTTAACTATTTCAACATCTTCTTCTCTCCTTCTTTGCAAAATCACTTTCTTTTCTCTCGTACAACCAAGGGGTTAATATTTTTCTCAGCGTTCTTATCAACAAATTCCTTGGGTGGGAGTACATAACGCTGCGCTCCTAGCTTCTACTGTTCTATCTCTTCGAGGGTCGGCCCAAACCCCCCTGTCACCAGGTAATGTACGTTTAATCTCAGTACAAGCACGTCAGGGGTAGTAGGGAGCAACGGCTTGTGACCCAACAGATCCTTCGGGTAGCCTCCTTCTCTGACTTTCACCAGCCCCCAACCCCTCTCATGTATAGCAAACAATAAACCACAAATACACTCACGACAGGACATTACACCTGCCACTCTTCGAACTGCAAAATTTCAGCAGGCTAAAATAACCACAAGGGCAGACCACCCTGCAAAAATAAACCCGTTTATAGACGTTTGCTACAAGGGAAATGTCAGGAAAAGCCATCTTGCAAATATCCCAGCAAACTAAAGTTTAGAGGAATGCCTGTGCACAGAAGCGCCATCCGGCGCTCGCGCGCGCGCAATAGCGCCAAAAGCGCTAACGTGCGTACGCGCATGCGCAATAGCGCCAATAGCGCGACCATGCGTACGCGCATGTGCAATAGCGCCAATGGCGGCGCCCTGTGACAGCACTTGGCGCCAAAGAGGCTATTTAAGGAGGACTGTTCCACTGCTGCCTTGCTGTCCAGTCTACAGCGTTCCTGAAGACCCCTTGTGCCCTGTTATTTGCATATTGCTACCTGATACCTGTTGGACTGTTCCTGACTACTCTGTTTGCTGCCTGCCCTGATCCCGGCTTTTGGACTTTGACTACTCTCCCGGATTTACCTTCTGTACCTGATCTGCCCGCCTGTGTTTGACCCGGCTTGCCTGTACCCTGCTGTCTACATCCTGCTGGTGGACTACAAGACACCTCCCTGCTGTCTACATCCTGCTGGTGGACTACAAGACACCTCCCTGCTGTCTACATCCTGCTGGTGGACTACAAGACACCTCCCTGCTGTCTACATCCTGCTGGTGGACTACAAGACACCTCCCTGCTGTCTACATCCTGCTGCCAGACTACAGGACACCTCCCAGCTGACTACCTGATTCAGCTCTCTGCTCCAGCCTTCCAGTCAGGCACTTGTGCCCCTTCGCACTCCCGAGCCCCTGTCATCACTACCAGGGGTTCCCGAGTCGGAGGTATACAAGAGGCCGTTCCCTGCATTCCGGGCTCCACCTACCAGGTACGTGACAGGAAACAATCTCATCCCAGAGGCCGAAAGCTCATCTGGAGATGAGACTACCCATTCACACATGTAGCACTTCAGGCTGCAAAGCCAGCAGCTGAAATTCCCCTCAAAGGTTCGTCGAACCCAGAGTAACCCGTCTATAACGTTTGCTACAAGGGAAACAATCTCATGCCAGAGGCCGAAAGCTCATCTGGAGATGAGACTACCCATTCACACATGTAGCACCCTTAGACTGCTGAGTTTCGTAGCCCAAAGAATGGCAGACAGTGAACAAAAAATACAGTCAGCAGAAACCCATTGGCAGGTTCGTTAAAACAACCTCAGGCGAGGAATTACCTGCCTCTAAGACAGTCTCAGCATACCGACAGAATCCAGCCGTCAACCGAAAGATAAGAGAGTCGTACAGTGGTAAGAATATAAATCAAACTTACCGTACTGTTAGGGCTGCGCAAAGACCCCCTCTGTTATCAATCAGTTAACGCCCGAATGCTTGTCGCGGTATAGCTTCGACTGTAGCCTGAGGTCCCGGGTTTCGGCACCATCTGTTATGGAAATGATTAAGAGCTCCAATCGAGCCCAAGGTTATCTGCTGCTGTCTCTAATTTGAAAGTGTTGATATGCATGCATATAAAAGTAAACACTCTGAGACACGCTCAGCACCATTACTTGTCACACTTCTAATTTATTCAAGGCGGTGTTAATGTTTTATACACACAAATACGTCATTGCTATGTTAGTCTAATAGGTACATCTCATTGGTTAAGATAGAAAAAGAAAATGGAGAATGTTCATAACGAGGTTTGACTGTCTTTGGTTTTATCTCCAGTTCCGCGTTCTTCTGATGTGTGGGATGTAGGGGGTACCCGCCATCTTGAGAAAATATAGGAACAGAGCTAATCTGTATACTTATATAATGAGTAAGGAGAAAAATATGTATACACATAAGAAAATAGACATTTTCAGATTACTATTATTATTATCTACATCACATTCCTTCACACAATGACACACTGACTCTTGGGGGTCCAGAACAATGACACACTGACACTTGGGGTCCCAGAACAATGACACACTGACACTTGGGGGTCCAGAACAATGACACACTGACTCTTGGGGGTCCAGAACAATGACACACTGACACTTGGGTCCCAGAACAATGACACACTGACACTTGGGGGTCCCAGAACAATGACACACTGACACTTGGGGGACCCAGAACAATGACACACTGACACTTGGGGGACCCAGAACAATGACACACTGACACTTGGGGTCCAGAACAATGACATCCTGACACTTGGGGTCCGCAGAACAATGACACACTGACACTTGGGGGTCCCAGAACAATGACACCCTGACACTTGGGGGTCCCAGAACAATGACACACTGACACTTGGGGGTCCCAGAACAATGACACACTGACACTTGGGGGACCCAGAACAATGACACACTGACACTTGGGGTCCCAGAACAATGACACACTGACACTTGGGGGTCCAGAACAATGACACTCTGACACTTGGGGGTCCCAGAACAATGACACACTGACACTTGGGGGTCCAGAACAATGACACACTGACACTTGGGGGTCCCAGAACAATGACACACTGACACTTGGGGGTCCAGAACAATGACACACTGACACTTGGGGGTCCCAGAACAATGACACACTGACACTTGGGGGTCCCAGAACAATGACACACTGACACTTGGGGGTCCCAGAACAATGACACCCTGACACTTGGGGGTCCAGAACAATGACACACTGACACTTGGGGGTCCCAGAACAATGACACCCTGACACTTGGGGGTCCAGAACAATGACACACTGACACTTGGGGGTCCCAGAACAATGACACACTGACACTTGGGGGTCCCAGAACAATGACACCCTGACACTTTGGGGTCCCAGAACAATGACACACTGACACTTGGGGGACTCAGAACAATGACACACTGACACTTGGGGGTCCAGAACAATAACACACTGACACTTGGGGGTCCCAAAACAAGGACACACTGACACTTGGGGGTCCCAGAACAGTGACACCCTGACACTTGGGGGTTCCAGAACAATGACACTTGGGGACCCAGAACAATGACACCCTGACACTTGGGGGACCCAGAACAATGACAAACTGGCACTTGGGGGTCCCAGAACAATGACACTTGGGGACCCAGAACAATGACGCACTGACACTTGGGGGTCCCAGAACAATGACACTTGGGGGTCCCAGAACAATGACACACTGACACTTGGGGGTCCCAAAACGAGGACACCCTGACACTTGGGGGTCCCAGAACAGTGACACCCTGACACTTGGGGGTCCCAGAACAATGACACCCTGACACTTGGGGGTCTCAGAACAATGACACACTGACACTTGGGGGACCCAGAACAATGACACACTGACATTTGGGGGTCCCAGAACAATGACACACTGACACTTGGGGGTCCCAGAACAATGACACACTGACACTTGGGGGTCCCAGAACAATGACATCCTGACACTTTGGGGTCCCAGAACAATGACACACTGACACTTGGGGGACTCAGAACAATGACACACTGACACTTGGGGGTCCAGAACAATAACACACTGACACTTGGGGGTCCCAAAACAAGGACACACTGACACTTGGGGGTCCCAGAACAGTGACACCCTGACACTTGGGGGTTCCAGAACAATGACACTTGGGGACCCAGAACAATGACACCCTGACACTTGGGGGACCCAGAACAATGACACACTGGCACTTGGGGGTCCCAGAACAATGACACTTGGGGACCCAGAACAATGACACACTGACACTTGGGGGTCCCAGAACAATGACACTTGGGGGTCCCAGAACAATGACACACTGACACTTGGGGGTCCCAAAACGAGGACACCCTGACACTTGGGGGTCCCAGAACAGTGACACCCTGACACTTGGGGGTCCCAGAACAATGACACCCTGACACTTGGGGGTCTCAGAACAATGACACACTGACACTTGGGGGACCCAGAACAATGACACACTGACATTTGGGGGTCCCAGAACAATGACACACTGACACTTGGGGGTCCCAGAACAATGACACACTGACACTTGGGGGACCCAGAACAATGACACTTGGGGGTCCTAGAACAATGACACCCTGACACTTGGGGGTCGCAGAACAATGACGCACTGACACTTGGGGGACCCAGAACAATGACACACTGACATTTGGGGGTCCCAGAACAATGACACACTGACTCTTGGGGGTCCAGAACAATGACACACTGACACTTGGGGGTCAAGAACAATGACACACTGACACCTGGGGGACCCAGAACAATAACACACTGACACTTGGGGGACCCAGAACAATGACACACTGACACTTGGGGTCCAGAACAATGACACCCTGACAATTGGGGTCCGCAGAACAATGACACCCTGACACTTGGGGGTCCCAGAACAATGACACCCTGACACTTGGGGGTCCCAGAACAATGACACCCTGACACTTGGGGGTCCCAGAACAATGACACACTGACACTTGGGGGACCCAGAACAATGACACACTGACACTTGGGGGTCCCAGAACAATGACACACTGACACTTGGGGGTCCAGAACAATGACACACTGACACTTGGGGGTCCCAGAAGAATGACACACTGACACTTGGGGGTCCAGAACAATGACACCCTGACACTTGGGGGTCCCAGAACAATGACACACTGACACTTGGGGGTCCAGAACAATGACACACTGACACTTGGGGGTCCCAGAACAATGACACACTGACACTTGGGGGTCCCAGAACAATGACACCCTGACACTTGGGGGTCCAGAACAATGACACACTGACACTTGGGGGTCCCAGAACAATGACACACTGACACTTGGGGTCCCAGAACAATGACACACTGACACATGGGGTCCCAGAACAAAGACACACTGACACTTGGGGACCCAGAACAATGACACACTGACACTTGGGGGTCCCAGAACAATGACACACTGACACTTGGGGGTCCCAGAACAATGACACCCTGACACTTGGGGGTCCAGAACAATGACACACTGACACTTGGGGGTCCCAGAACAATGACACACTGACACTTGGGGTCCCAGAACAATGACACACTGACACATGGGGTCCCAGAACAAAGACACACTGACACTTGGGGACCCAGAACAATGACACACTGACTGCTTTCAGCTTCTTGGTATAGTGCATCTTAGTAAACCCCTGTTTCCTGTATCTTCCCAAGTAAAAAAGATATGACCCCCATCCTTACATCCTCAGCTCCATCGCTCGACTGCCCCTCCAGAGACTGTGTTCTGTTTATGCCTCGTTTCCACTGAGCGGTCAGTTTGGTACGGTGCGCTATTTTGAGTGTTTCCATTATGAAAGCGGCCCATACAACCGAACCATACCGCACCATTCATGGTCCTGCTTCAGATGTGGGGCCATAGAAAATGGTACGGTTAGGGTGGAGCTACTGGCGTCACACGATACATTCCACTGATTGGTAGACAGAAAAACGTCAATGCTAACATCAAAGGAAACCGTAAAACAAACACCACGTCGCCCCTGGCGGTCCGACTTGCAGTGGAAACACTCGCCTGAAGAGGCCGGACCAGTGGCGGAATTATAGGGGTTGCTGAGATCACCATGGCGACTGGGCCCCTTGCTGCAGGGGGCCCTTGGGGGCCCCCTGTACTCTTCGATAGGAGGAACGGCAGGGACGGCTGAGACTGAGCTCCTCATTTGTCAGCCGAACTGTAATCGGCACTGATTGTGCAGGGAGCTCATCAAGGTGAAAGCACAGTGTGTGTTGTGCTCTTTGTCTCCCCCTACAGTGCAGTACCCGGCAGGAAGAGCTAAGGTAAAGATCTGCCGTTTTTATAAGAATATCTATCTACTGCATGTGTCTGCATGTATGTATATGTGTGTGCATGTATGTGTGTGTATGTATGTTTATGTGTGTGCATGTATGTGTGTGTATGTATGTATGTGTGTGCATGTATGTATATGTGTGTGCATGTATGTGTGTGTATGTATATGTGTGTGCATGTATGTGTGTATATGTATGTATATGTGTGTGCATGTATGTATATGTGTGTGCATGTATGTATATGTGTGTGCATGTATGTGTGTGTATGTATGTATGTATATGTGTGTGCATGTATATGTGTGTGCATGTATGTGTGTGTATGTATGTATATGTGTGTGCATGTATGTATATGTGTGTGCATGTATGTGTGTGTATGTATGTATATGTGTGTGCATGTATGTATATGTGTGTGCATGTATGTGTGTGTATGTATGTATGTATGTATATGTGTGTGCATGTATGTGTGTGTATGTATGTATATGTGTGTGCATGTATGTATATGTGTGTGCATGTATGTGTGTGTATGTATGTATATGTGTGTGCATGTATGTGTGTGTGTATGTATGTATATGTGTGTGCATGTATGTATATGTGTGTGCATGTATGTGTGTGTATGTATGTATATGTGTGTGCATGTATGTGTGTGTATGTATGTATATGTGTGTGCATGTATGTATATGTGTGTGCATGTATGTATATGTATGTATATGTGTGTGCATGTATGTATATGTGTCATGAACTGGTGTGACCAGAACCGTGTGATCTGCGACAGAGGACACCAAAACGTATATAAGTGAAAATATAATAATTTATTAAAGTAAGTGAATAATATAGTACAACCACCTCCAATATGATGTGCAATAACCAACCACAGACAGAGACCCACAATTAACAACAGACAGATAAGTACAATAAATTGCAAATACCAGGATCATAAACAATAGCCAGGCCAGGGTCATACACAGCAGATCAGCAGATGGACAGGGGATGTTCCGGAGACATAAACGTAAGCCAGGCCAAGGTCATACACAGGGAGATCAGCAGATGGGGGGCAGGAACACAAGACAGGGAGAGGATGGATGGATCAGACTGCAGGGCAGGGATGCAAGGTAACAGGTGGGACAGGATAGGGATCCGGACAGGGAGACAGGATCACATACACGGGTCACAGGTTCAGGGCACAGGAACAGGTTCAGAATCAGGATCAGGATCAGGTCACAAGCTAGCAGGTCAGGGCACAAGGAAGAAACCAAGGCAAACATGTGATTGCTTGCCAGGTATTTATAGGCCTGTGATTGGCCTCAAGTGACACCTGATTGTAGGAAGTACTGTCTGCTCCATACTGCCAGGATCCATCCGCTGGTGGACGCCAGTACTGCGGCCCAAAGATGACATAACATCAGCAGGGAAAAGCTCTCCTGACAGTTCCAAACTGCCAGGAGACACCTGCTGGTGGACCTCAGTACTGCATTCCAAATGACAGATATTACCAGCGGATGGAACATTTCCTGACAATATGTGTGTACATGTATGTATATGTATGTATATGTGTGTGCATGTATGTATATGTGTGTGCATGTATGTATATGTATGTGTATGTATATGTATGTATATGTGTGTACATGTATGTGTATGTGTGTGCACGTATGTATATGTGTGTATATGTGTGTGCATGTATGTATATGTATGTATATGTGTGTGCATGTATGTATATGTGTGTATATGTATGTATGTATATGTGTGTGCATGTATGTATATGTGTGTGCATGTATGTATATATATGTGTGTGCATGTATGTGTATATATGCATGTGTGTGTGCATGTATGTATGCATGTGTATGTATGTGAGCTATTGGACGCCTATCAGGAGGAAAGGACGGGAGATGAGGACGGCAGGAGACACATGGAGGACCCCGCTCGTGGCCGTCACCCGCTGCACCACTGAGACAGGGTAAGTGCCGGGCAGACGGCGAGCGGGCGGGGGGTGGGGGATTCACAGTGGCAGCATTCGATGGCACACTGGCAGCATTTAATAGGCACACTGGCGGCATTTGATGGCACAGTGGTAGGCTTCAATGGGCACACTGGTGGCATTTGATGGCACAGTGGTAAACTTCAATGGGCACACTGGCGGCATTTGATGGCACAGCGGCAGAGTTTGATGGGCACAGTGGCTGCAATTGATGGGTTTTTTTCTAAATCTCTCAGTTTGCTTGCGCCCCCCTAAAAATTTTGAGCACCAGCCGCCACTAGTTTATAGGTTCGTGCATATGTGCATTTATATATATATATATATATATATATATATATATATGTGTAGCGCTGGTAGATTTTTAATCTACCGCTTATATGTAGATTTAGTGGGTCATCTTTTCTGTACATGGTTCAGAATTAATCTATAGCTAGATTGCCTTATGTTCCAACCTTGGTTGTGTTGCATGCAGTTCCAATCTGTCGCCTCTAGATGTCGGTGTCACTACAGACCGGAGCGGGAAAGCAACAGACTGAGGTGTATTGAGTGCTCTTCTTTCTCAGAAGTAACTCGGCAGAGGTTGTCCCTTGCGGTGCATTCTGGGAAGGAGTATTTAAGGGACAGACGCCATATTTCTTGGTTCTTTTCGTTCCACCTGCTGGCCCTCCTGGCCGACAGGTATGTGCTAGGAGTCCTACCTCGTGGTCCTCCGGGCTGGAGGACTACGTTGCTGCAGCGTGTGGGTGGGCCCAGAAGTCTGTCTGGGGCTTACTACAACTGCTGCGGAGATGGTCCTGTGCTGTCTGTCCTGCGGGAAGAAGCCGGACAATTGAGAAGAATACAGGGGAGGACCCATCATGGAAGGATCATGCGGAGCGCTGGTCTGGAGAGGGGCCTGGTGACTCAGTTGGAGGACGTATCCTAAAGTTACCATACCGCATAGTACTGCCGGGTCGGCTTAAAGGTTCTGGTACTGTGTTGCTGTTCACTGAAAACTACTACATCCTGTGGAAGAGGATCGTACAGTTTTGTTTCACTCAAGTCTGTGGCGGAGACTTTCTGTTCGTGCTACGCTCCGGCTGCTGGGTCAGTGAGAGAGACCTATCCGGGCGGGCAAAGATTTAATCCTGAACCGAAGATACATTCACCCCTAAGACTTCAATTCCTTAGTGCTACACCAAGAAAAGGTATTTGAACTTCCCTGCAACTCTTCTTCTACCTCTTTCCTGCTACTTCTTCCAGTTATCTCCCAGTAAAGCATTGGAAAAGTACTCAAGTGACTGTTGTCTACATTGTTAGATGATAAGTTCAACGTGGATTCTAAGTCTGGTATTGGTGAAGCTACAGGTAAAAAGGTGACGGAAACAGCCCGATATAAATCAGCAGCTCCCCCGTGAGTTATTGCTATATGTGTGTGTTTTTATACATGTGTGTGTGTATTTTTATACATGTGTGTGTGTTTACATGTATGTATGCACATTTTAGGTGTACGCTTTTAATCCTGACCCCCTATATGTGTACAATCAGAACCGATTTTTTTAATTTTTTTTGCTTGTTCATAGTACCAGCAAAAAAAATGCTGTTCCTCTGAAAAGCGATCCATGCTCAGATTGCTTTTCAGAGGCATTTGACAGCCGGTAAAGAGTCGATATGTTGCCTACTGACTGCCTGTTTTAAATCCTTAAATGCATCATAACTATGCTGCAACTACATGCAATGCACACAGTTGCGGGGTGGTTGCAGTGCAGCCCAATTCCCCTAGGGGTGTACTTCAAGGGCGCCCTGACTGGAAGAAGATAGAGAAACACCGACATAGAGGAACCCATCTCTCCATTTTCCTCCTGCGGCCCCTGAATGCCTGCGAGGGGGAGAGGAGGAGAAGCGTGGGGGGGGGGGGGGATGGAGAAATTGATTCCTTTATAGACCGAATATATACCTCGAAATGGGATTTTTGGGGCAATGTAATGATTGAAAGTGTTAAATTAAATTTAAAAAGAATTTTATTGGTACAAAAACGAATAGGATATACAAAAACGTACACATCAATCTATATTTAGGAAGTGTTGAATAATTATAAAAACGTCAGATACATGAAAACATATGATGCATCCTACTGCTAATTACAAGTACCACCCCAGATTGGTGCGATGGCGTCCTGATAGCAGATTTCCAACGCGTTTCAACTTTTATTGTAAAAGTAAAGTCTTCCTCAGGGAGGGACTGCATCACATTCTAAAATTTCAAGCAACAGCATGATTACTAATATATACATATATACTTGTATGTCGCCTATATCTAAAACAATCGCATTGCAACAAAAAAGTAGTATATGCGACTTACATTTGCGGCATGTAGCTGCGAAAGTCGCTTTCCCAGTGCTGGCAGGGGTCCTAACACCCGATTGTCAGTACTGCTCAAATATCCTCTATGGGGTGGCCTGGTGTATTTTAAAGGAACCAATATTTGGCAGTCATACTAATTGAACAACTGAAAGACATAAGTAGTATTTGAAAAATATTGAAAAAAATATATATAAATCATTAATAAGGAAGAGGTCAAAAATAGGGGTAATGGTGATTCGTGGGAGAACAAAATTTCCCAGAGCCACCATAAAGTAGAAAGATCCAATACCTTGAGTTGGGTGTGGGCGTGGTAAAGTGGTGGGCGTAGCCTTATTTTAAATAGGATCTCTAATTCATTGGTGGTACAGTGGAGGGGTAGCGGCTTCAATTAGCCGCCGTCACTGTTTTTTCTAAACAGTGACGGCGGCTAATTGAAGCCGCACCCCCTCCACTGTACCACCAATGAATTAGAGATCCTATTTAAAATAAGGCTACGCCCACCACTTTACCACGCCCACACCCCATATATTAGGACGCCAGGGATGGCCATAGGCAGCATTCCACAACTGGCTCTGCTACAGAGAGGTACTCCAGGACCTGAGCTCTCTGCTACTTGGAACTTTACACCCGACACACCCAACTCAAGGTATTGGATCTTTCTACTTTATGGTGGCTCTGGGAAATTTTGTTCTCCCACGAATCACCACTACCCCTATTTTTGACCTCTTCCTTATTAATGATTTATATATTTTTTTCAATATTTTTCAAATACTACTTATGTCTTTCAGTTGTTCAATTAGTATGACTGCCAAATATTGGTTCCTTTAAAATACACCAGGCCACCCCGTAGAGGATATTTGAGCAGTACTGACAATCGGGTGTTAGGACCCCTGCCAGCACTGGGAAAGCGATTTTCACAGCTACATGCCGCAAATGTAAGTCGCATATACTACTTTTTTGTTGCAATGCGATTGTTTTAGATATAGGCGACATACAAGTATATATGTATATATTAGTAATCATGCTGTTGCTTGAAATTTTAGAATGTGATGCAGTCCCTCCCTGAGGAAGACTTTACTTTTACAATAAAAGTTGAAACGCGTTGGAAATCTGCTATCAGGACGCCATTGCACCAATCTGGGGTGGTACTTGTAATTAGCAGTAGGATGCATCATATGTTTTCATGTATCTGACGTTTTTATAATTATTCAACACTTCCTAAATATAGATTGATGTGTACGTTTTTGTATATCCTATTCGTTTTTGTACCAATAAAATTCTTTTTAAATTTAATTTAACACTTTCAATCATTACATTGCCCCAAAAATCCCATTTCGAGGTATATATTTGGTCTTAAAAGTTATAAGGGATGATGGCAATGACACAGCCAACTCTCTGAGTCATACATTTGTGTTGATTCCTTTATATGCAGCCACCCACTTGTGACCGGGCCCTGGTGTTCCACCACCGGGCTCGGAGGAAAGAGCCCTATCCGGGGGTCAGGGGGGGCCCTCCATGGTTTCTTGCATCGGGGCCCTGAAGGTTCTAGTTACGCCACTGGGCCGGACCATTCTAACCCTTCCAAACTGTACCGACCCGAACCGTTCCGCTCAGTGGAAACGAGGAATAAGAGTCCTTAACAATAGAGCTTGATGATTTCACAATCAGCCAATAAAGGCCAGGCATTCCTTCAAACAGGAGAAGTTATATAAATCTCAACCAATTAACAATGACTAGGGGAGTCTTATGGGCGTGTCTGGGCGGGGGCAGTGTGTATGATTTCCCGCCCCCTGTAAGCCATCATCTTCAGCTAGACAAAGGAAGCCGCATGGCTGGTCTTGAAATCATGAACGATGCCCCCGACCATAACAATTTAAAGACTCCCATTTTCACCATTGGTGTGAATCCTTATTCTGCATTGTTCAGAGAACAACGCATGCCCGGATTATTCTAATATTCCTGAAGATGGGAGATTATCTGCAGGGACACGCCATAGTACTCCCCACGTGCTGATCAGACACAGAGACATGAGTGAACACATCCCACCCCAGACGATCGTTCTGTGCAATAAACAGGGGCCCTTCACTGGCGGACATATCCCCCCTCCGCAAACATTTCTCTACATCCTCAAGAAGATTTCCACAACCAAAACGGGTCTCAACCAGTGTCAGTCTGTCCCAGTAAGCTCTTTAGAGTGGGCTGCGGGAGAACTAACACTGGGAGACACTATAACAATATATATTAAATACATCTTCATAAAATTTCCACAACATAGAGGACCCAGAACAATGACACTTGGGGGACCCAGAACAATGACACTTGGGGGTCCCAGAACAATGACACTTGGGGGACCCAGAACAATGACACACTGACACTTGGGGGTCCAGAACAATGACACACTGACACTTGGGGGTCCCAGAACAATGATACACTGACACTTGGGGGTCCAGAACAATGACACCCTGACACTTGGGGGTCCAGAACAATGACACCCTGACACTTGGGGGTCCCAGAACAATGACACACTGACACTTGGGAGTCCAGATCAATGACACACTAACACTTGGGGGTCCCAGAACAATGACACACTGACACTTGGGGGACCCAGAACAATGACACACTGACACTTGGGGGTCCCATAACAATGGCACACTGACACTTGGGGGACCCAGAACAATGACACACTGACACTTGGGGGACCCAGAACAATGACACACTGACACTTGGGGTCCCAGAACAATGACACACTGACACTTGGGAGACCCAGAACAATGACACACTGACACTTGGGGTCCCAGATCAATGACACACTGACACTTGGGGGTCCCAGAACAATGACACACTGACACTTGGGGGTCCCAGAACAATGACACACTGACACTTGGGGGACCCAGAACAATGACACACTGACACTTGGGAGTCCAGAACAATGACACACTGACACTTGGGGGTCCCAGAACAATGACACACTGACACTTGGGGGACCCAGAACAATGACACACTGACACTTGGGAGTCCAGAACAATGACACACTGACACTTGGGGGACCCAGAACAATGACACACTGACACTTGGGGGTCCCAGAACAATGACACACTGACACTTGGGAGTCCAGAACAATGACACACTGACACTTGGGGGACCCAGAACAATGATACACTGACACTTGGGGTCCCAGAACGATGACACACTGACACTTGGGAGACCCAGAACAATGACACACTGACACTTGGGGTCCCAGATCAATGACACACTGACACTTGGGGGTCCCAGAACAATGACACACTGACACTTGGGGGTCCCAGAACAATGACACACTGACACTTGGGGGACCCAGAACAATGACACACTGACACTTGGGGGACCCAGAACAATGACACACTGACACTTGGGAGTCCAGAACAATGACACACTGACACTTGGGGGACCCAGAACAATGATACACTGACACTTGGGGTCCCAGAACGATGACACACTGACACTTGGGAGACCCAGAACAATGACACACTGACACTTGGGGTCCCAGATCAATGACACACTGACACTTGGGGGTCCCAGAACAATGACACACTGACACTTGGGGGTCCCAGAACAATGACACACTGACACTTGGGGGACCCAGAACAATGACACACTGACACTTGGGAGACCCAGAACAATGACACACTGACACTTGGGGGTCCCAGAACAATGACACCCTGACACTTGGGGGTCCCAGAACAATGACACACTGACACTTGGGGGACCCAGAACAATGACACACTGACACTTGGGGGACCCAGAACAATGACACACTGACACTTGGGGGACCCAGAACAATGACACACTGACACTTGGGGGTCCCAGAACAATGACACACTGACACTTGGGGGACCCAGAACAATGACACACTGACACTTGGGAGACCCAGAACAATGACACACTGACACTTGGGGGTCCCAGAACAATGACACCCTGACACTTGGGGGTCCCAGAACAATGATACACTGACACTTGGGGTCCCAGAACGATGACACACTGACACTTGGGAGACCCAGAACAATGACACACTGACACTTGGGGTCCCAGATCAATGACACACTGACACTTGGGGGTCCCAGAACAATGACACACTGACACTTGGGGGTCCCAGAACAATGACACACTGACACTTGGGGGACCCAGAACAATGGCACACTGACACTTGGGGGTCCAGAACAATGACACACTGACACTTGGGGGTCCAGAACAATGACACACTGACACTTGGGGGTCCCAGAACAATGACACACTGACACTTGGGGGTCCCAGAACAATGACACACTGACACTTGGGGGTCCCAGAACAATGGCACACTGACACTTGGGAGTCCAGAACAATGACACACTGACACTTGGGGGACCCAGAACAATGACACACTGACACTTGGGAGTCCAGAACAATGACACACTGACACTTGGGAGTCCAGAACAATGACACACTGACACTTGGGGGACCCAGAACAATGACACACTGACACTTGGGGGTCCCAGAACAATGACACACTGACACTTGGGGGTCCCAGAACAATGACACACTGACACTTGGGGGACCCAGAACAATGACACACTGACACTTGGGGGACCCAGAACAATGACACACTGACACTTGGGGGACCCAGAACAATGACACACTGACACTTGGGGGACCCAGAACAATGACACACTGACACTTGGGGGACCCAGAACAATGACACACTGACACTTGGGGGTCCCAGAACAATGACACACTGACACTTGGGGGTCCCAGAACAATGACAAACTGACACTTGGGGGTCCCAGATCAATGACACACTGACACTTGGGGGTCCCAGAACAATGACACACTGACACTTGGGGGACCCAGAACAATGACAAACTGACACTTGGGGGACCCAGAACAATGACACACTGACACTTGGGGGACCCAGAACAATGACAAACTGACACTTGGGGGACCCAGAACAATGACACACTGACACTTGGGGGACCCAGAACAATGACACACTGACACTTGGGGGTCCCAGAACAATGACACACTGACACTTGGGGGACCCAGAACAATGACAAACTGACACTTGGGGGACCCAGAACAATGACACACTGACACTTGGGGGTCCCAGAACAATGACAAACTGACACTTGGGGGTCCCAGAACAATGGCACACTGACACTTGGGGGTCCCAGAACAATGACAAAATGACACTTGGGGGTCCCAGATCAATGACACACTGACACTTGGGGTTCCCAGAACAATGACACACTGACACTTGGGGGACCCAGAACAATGACACACTGACACTTGGGGGACCCAGAACAATGACACACTGACACTTGGGGGTCCCAGAACAATGACAAACTGACACTTGGGGGTCCCAGATCAATGACACACTGACACTTGGGGGTCCCAGAACAATGACACACTGACACTTGGGGTCCGCAGAACAATGACACACTGGGCTCCATTCACAGAAACAGATCACATGTGGTATTTAGGTGTCCAGACACATCCCGCCTAAATATCGCACGCGGTCCAGAAACTGTCAGTTCTCTATACTGTTTTTTGGTACCGCAAAAGTGGGCGGCCGGCCCGTCATTAACAACCGATGAGTCATCAACTGTCAGTGGGGTTCCTCAGAGGAAAAAATGGTGTGGGGTCCCACCCAATCCATACCAGGCCCTTCGGGCGGTGGGAGGTGGTGGGGCTTTCAGATTGGGGGAGCCAGCATCGGATGTGGACCTCCTTTTTTTTCTCCCTTTCTGGACAGCACCTTGGAAAGAGCGTAGCTCCTCCTCTTCACAGGAAACACCGCACGACCACGCCCTTTTTAAAGACAGCTGCTTCCACCATGCCTTCAGTTTTTGGTGTTTCCTACTCCATGGAAGCACTGCTTGGGGAACCAGAGGGGCTGTGCTCTCTTCAAGGGGGGTTTTGAGCAGTACCTACTTTGCTTTAGTCTTTGACCAACCCAGCTCCTTCCCGCACGAGAGGGGGGTGCTCCAGTGTCCCTTCCTTTCACTGGCTCTCAGGGGTCTGCTGGAGGTCGTCCGCTCAAAGTGCTCGGGGGGCCGTGGGTGTGCTCGGTCTGAGTGTACATGTTTGGTTTCAGCATGCCGGCGCCGACTCCCGGAGGGCGGGTGACGTCAGTTCCGGGGGCGAAGACTTCCGGTGGGGCGTAGCAGCAATTGGTTCCGGCTGCTGGAACGCAGGAGGAAGAGCGGGTCTTCTGGCCGGGACTTCCATTGTTTAGCACATGGAGGAGATTATTTAAGAAGCACACTTGGGGGTCCCAGAACAATGACACACTGACACTTGGGGGTCCCAGAACAATGACACACTGACACTTGGGGGTCCCAGAACAATGGCACACTGACACTTGGGAGTCCAGAACAATGACACACTGACACTTGGGAGTCCAGAACAATGACACACTGACACTTGGGGGTCCCAGAACAATGGCACACTGACACTTGGGAGTCCAGAACAATGACACACTGACACTTGGGGGACCCAGAACAATGACACACTGACACTTGGGGGTCCCAGAACAATGACAAACTGACACTTGGGGGTCCCAGATCAATAAGGAGGCTGAATTGTCAGCAGTAGGGATGAGCCGAACACCCCCCGGTTCGGTTCGCACCAGAACTTGCGAACGGACCGATAGTTCGCGCGAACTTTCGAACCCCATTGACGTCTATGGAACTCGAACGTTCGAAATCAAAAGTGCTCATTTTTTTAAACAAACAGGTGTGCTTTATTGTATCGCAAGGAAGAAGGTTACATAATACCTCTTGACACAATACAGAACATTACATGACAGATAAGCATGAGCAAATGCATAGCAGTGTCATACATGTGCAGGAGGTGAAACATCAGTACATGTCAACATTCTAGACAAAATGATCACAGAGAAAAGTACCTCATGTATCCGGGGATTACCCCTCCCTCCCCCCCACATAATACATGAATCCACCGTGGCCCCCTAAGATGAGAGCCAAGGTGTCCACACCTTCTCAAATTTCCATGGACAACCTCGATTAATATATGTGATTCTGTACATAGGTATAACTGCCACAATCTGTGCCTCCCAGGCCGACACCGTCGGGGGTGAGGGGTCTGTCCACTTCATCAGTATCTCCTTCTTGGCATAAAAAAGTAGAAGGGAAATAAGCAGTTTTAAGTGATAGGCTCTCTGTTCATTGTCATGAATCCCGAGAAGGGCCAACTCCGGAGTGATTGGTATGGATATTTGCAACCTGGAGTTTATCTCTGCAAATATTGCACACCAATATGTTGCTATCAATGGGCATTCCCAGAACATGTGGAAAAAAGTTCCAATTTGGCACTTACATTTGTTACACATAGGATCTCTGTCAGGGAATATGCGATGGAGTCTCTGTGGGGTGTAATAAGTCCTATGTATAAATTTGACCTGGATTAACTTATCCCTGGATGCAATCACCAGTTTAAGGCCATTATCTAGACATTCCTCCCAATCCTCTCTGTCTAATGATGGAATGTCGGTGTGCCAACTGTCCCATAATTTTGCTATTTTAGGAGAGTCCTTACCCAGGAGTACCGCATACAAGGTGGAAAGGGGCTTAGAGACATCTCCAGACGCCAATAGCTCCTCAATGGGATCTGCCTGAAGTAAAGGCGTCTGAGGAAACTGAGCCCGTGCCGCATGTCTTAGTTGAAAACATCTAAACCTCATCCCTCCGGGCAGCTGGAATTTATTCATTATTTCCGTGATAGAGAGCAATTCCCCTCTGGGCATAATTTGTTCTATGGTTGTGATGCCGAACCTGGCCCAAAGCTGTGGGTCAGGCACAGTCCGGAAGTGGTTAAGAGCTGGATTTCCCCATAGCGGGTTCGCCGGCGATAACTGACCCGGAGAGAGGAATCTACGTCTTGCAGCCACCCACACCCTCCATGTTGCCCGAGTGGGTTCAGGAACTCGCGTATACGCACCCGGACCTCGATAGGGAAAGTTACGTAGATCAGTAAGGGAGCCCAAATAGTTTGCCTCAAGGCAGACTGCTGCATTCATTTTAGAACCTTGAAACCACCAGTAAACCGACACCAACATGGCCGCCCAGTAGTAGACCTGAAAATTGGGGAGGGCTAATCCTCCAAAACAGGTAGGTAGCCACAAAAAGTGCTCATTTTAAAGGCTAATTTGCATGGTATTGTCCTAAAAAGGGTTTGGGGACCCGGGTCCTGCCCCAGGGGACATGTATCAATGCAAAAAAAAACTTTTAAAAACGGCCGTTTTTTCGAGAGTAGTGATTTTAATAATGCTTAAAGTGAAAAAAAAGTGAAATATTCCTTTAAATATCGTACCTGGGGGGTGTCTATAGTATGCCTGTAAAGTGACGCATGTTTCCCGTGTTTAGAACAGTCCCTGCACAAAATGACATTTTTAAAGGAAAAAAAAGTCATTTAAAACTGCTTGCGGGTTTAATGTCATGTCGGGTCATGGCAATATGGATGAAAATCAGTGAGACAAACGGCATGGGTACCCCCCAGTCCATTACCAGGCCCTTTGGGTCTTGTATGGATATTAAGGGGAACCCCGCACCCAAATTAAAATAAGGAAAGGTGTGGGGCCCCCAGGCTATATATACTCTGAACAGCAGTATACAGGCGGTGCAAACAAGACAGTGACTGTAGATTTGTTGTTAAGTAGAATCTGTTTGTAATTTTGAACGGGTACATTTTTAACGTGTTTAGCTCTAGCCAAAAAATCTTTTTTAAACTTTTTGGAAAACATAGGGAAGGGTTATCACCCCTGTGACATTTGTTTTGCTGTCTGTGCTCCTCTTCAGAAGATTTCACCTCACTTTTTGTCCCAATGACAAATGTTTTTTGAAAATTTGGGTTTTTTTGTGGAACAAGGATTGGAAAGCATCAGTGGAAAGGAGAAATGTTTTTCCCATATTAACTCTTACAGGAGAGAATTTCCCTTCCTAGGGGTAGATTTCAACTCACTTCCTGTTGTCTCCTTCTGTTTGCAAGTAGGAGTCGTTTGTAAGTTGGATGTTTGAAAGTAGGGGCCTGCCCTATATACTCAGCAGAAATTTGGGCCTTAGGTGTTGCTGTGGCCACAACACTGTAAGCCCTCACAGGGCCCTGCTGTGAAATATTAAATCAAGAATTGTAATTACATGCCCCTGTTGAACAGGGGCTGAAAAATTGGGCCTTATGCTGGGCGGACTTTCCGACGGAACAAATCCATCGGACAATCCGACCATGTGTGGACCTGCAGCGGACTTTTTCGGTCAAAAATCAGACGGACTTTAGATTTAAAACATGTTTCAAATCTTTCCGACAGATTCGAGTCCGGTCGAAAAATCCGTTCGTCTGTATGCTAGTGCGACGGACGAAAACCGACACTAGGGCAGCTATTGGCTACTGGCTATGAACTTCCTTATTTTAGTCCGGTCATACGTTATCACATACAAATCTGTCAGACTTTGGTGTGATCGTGTGTAGGCAAGTCCATTCGTTCAAAAGTCAGTCGGAAAGACCGTCAGACCTTTGCCGAAAAGTCTGCCCGTGTGTACACGCCATAAGGCACTGGTGCTGGTGCCACAACACTGCAACCCCTCACAGACACTCTAGTTGGAACGCAGGAATGAGCCCTGCTGCAAATTATTGCAGCAAAAATTGTAATTACATGCCCCTGTTAAACAGGGGCTGAAAAATTGGGCCTTATGCCGCGTACACACGGTCGTACTTTTCGTCTACAAAAGTCCAACAGACGCTGATGGACTAAAGCTGGCTGGTAATCCGATCGTGTGTGGGCTTCTCCGGACTTTCAACCGACTTTTTTAGCCTCAAATACGACGTACTTTAGATTTGAAACATGCTTCAAAACTTTTACTTCGTACCTACGACGGACCCCGAAATCCGCTCGTCTGTGTGCTAGTCCGACGGACAAAAAGCCACGCTAGGGCACCTATTGGCTACTGGCTATGAACTTCCTTATTTTAGTCCGGTGTACGTCATCACGTACGAATCCGACCGACTTTTGTGTGGTCGTGTGTAGGCAAGTCCGGTCGTTAGAAAGTAGGCCGCAAGTCCGCGGCAAGTCCACCGAAAGTCTGCCGGAAGTCTGTCCGACAGGCTGTCCGACTTTTGTAGACGAAAAGTACGACCGTGTGTACGCGGCATTAGGCACTGGTGGTGGCGCCCAGAACCAAAAATGTTCTTACAAGCTATCAGCATTATAATTGAGGAGGAAGAGGATAATTACTCAGGATAGTCACTCAGCATCAGCATAGGCAGTCTTGAAGGAATCTCACATTTAAAAAAAATTATTCGGTTACATCAGCATCGGGTGCTTGGTAGCTGGTGGTGATCCAAGACTGATTCATTCTTATGAAGGTCAGTCGATCGACCGAGTCGGTGGACAGACTCACCCTGTGATCGGTTACCACGCCTCCAGCAGCACTGAATGTGCGTTCCGAAAGAACGCTGGATGCAGGACAGGCCAGTAGCTCAATTGCATACTGTGCAAGCTCTGGCCAGTGATCCATCCTCAAGACCCAGTAGCCCAGAGGATTTTCGGTGGGAAAGGTGTCCAAGTCTGATCTTGCCCCTAGGTATTCCTGCACCATGTAAAACAGACGCTGGCGATGGTTGCTGGAACCGATCATACCTTGGGGCTGCGGACCAAAAAATTGTCTGAACGCATCGGTCAGACGGCCACCTTCTCCACCGCTCCTTCTTTGACTGACCGAAGCCTCAGCAACACGTTGTCCAGAAACAGGAGTTTGTAACCTCCCAGTCTCTGGGAACGCGTTGCACAGACCTTTCTGCAAGGCCTCCCGAAGATGTTTCATCCTCTGCTCCCTCTGCGATGGCAAGATAAGGTCCGCAACCTTACCCTTGTAACGTGGATCAAGGAGGGTTGCCAGCCAGTAACGATCCCTCTCCTTGATACCACGAATACGAGTATCCTTCCGCAGGCTTTGCAGGATCAGGGAGGCCATGCAGCGTAGGTTTGCTGAGGCATTCGGTCCGGAGTCCTCTGGGTCACTAAGGACGACATGGTCCGCAGCCACCTCCTCCCAGCCACGTACAAGTCCATGTGTTTCTTGGGACTGATCCCTTAAAGACTGCTGCTGATGCTGAGTGCCAGGCTCCACCTCCATACTGACACAATCTTCCTCCTCCTCCTCCTCCTCCTCCTCGTCCTCTTCCTGTGTGATCGGCGGGCACGCAGGAACACTGTCTGGATAAAGGGGGCCTTGAGAGTTAAGGAAGTCCTCCTCTTCCTGCCTCTGTTCTGCCTCAAGTGCCCTGTCCATTATTCCACGCAGCGTGTGCTCCAACAGGTGGACAAGGGGGACAGTGTCACTGATGCATGCCCTGTCACTGCTCACCATCCTCGTGGCCTCCTCAAATGGTGACAGGATAGTGCATGCATCCCTGATCATGGCCCACAGGCGTGGGGAAAAAAAAACCAAGCTCCCCTGACCCTGTCCTGGTGCCATAGTTGCACAGGTACTCATTGATGGCCCTCTGCTGCGTGTGCAGCCGCTGCAGCATGGCCAACGTTGAGTTCCACCTGGTGGGCATGTCACAGATTAGGCAGTTCTTGGGCAGGTTAAATTCCTTTTGGAGGTCTGCCAGCCGAGCACTGGCATTATATGACCTGCGGAAATGCACACAGACTTTCCTGGCCTGCCTCAGGACATCCTGTAAGCCCGGGTACCTGACCAAGAACCGCTGCACCACCAAGTTAAGGACGTGAGCCAAACAGGGCACATGGGTCATTTGTCCCTGTCGGAGGGCAGAGAGGAGGTTGGTGCCATTGTCACATACAACCATTCCTGGCTGAACCTGGCGTGGCATCACCCACCTCTGAGCCTGCCCCTGCAGAGCTGACAGAACCTCTGCCCCAGTGTGGCTCCTGTCCTCCAAGCACACCAGCTCAAGCACCGCATGGCATCTTTTGGCCTGCGTGCATGCGTAGCCCTTTGAACGGCTACGGAGCACCGCTGGTTCTGAGGACACAGCACAGGAAGAGGCCATGGAGGAAGAAGAAGAGGAGGGGGTGGAGGAGAGAGGTGTGTCACAATCATTAGCATTTTGGAGGCGTGGTGGTGGAACAACCTCCAACACTACTGCACCTTGTCCTGCATCCTTCCCAGCTGCCAGCAGAGTCACCCAATGCGCCGTGAAACTTAGGTAACGTCCCTGTCCATGCCTGCTGGACCATGAGTCAGCGGTAATATGCACCTTACCGCTGACCGCCCTGTCCAGCGAGGCATGGACATTGCCTTCCACATGCCGGTAGAGAGCTGGAATCGCCTTCCGTAAGAAAAAACTCTCTATACTCTCCATAGCTGAACTTCAAAAAACAATTTTGGCTCTCCCTAATAACAAATCTCCAGGCCCAGACGGATTTTTGTCTGAATACTACCGCACTTTTTATTCTATAATAATTCCACATCTATTAAGAGTATATGAAACTGCTGCCTCCAAAGCTTCCTTCCCTCCAGAAATGTTAACGGCCACAATTGTAACCTTGCCCAAACCCGGAAAATCACCCGATACTCCACAAAATTTCAGGCCTATATCATTATTAAATGTAGACTTGAAGATATATGCCAAAATCATAGCAAACAGATTGGCCCGGTTCCTGCCCGCCCTGGTAAAACAGGACCAAGTTGGTTTTGTCCCGGGTCGGCAGGCACCGGACGCAACGGCTCTTCACGCTGAAGAGCCATCGAAGGTCCCTTCTCTGCTTCTGTCACTAGATGCAGAGAAGGCTTTTGGTAGAATTCACTGGGGATATTTAAGACAAGTATTGGGCAAATTCGGAATATCAGGAATCTTCAGCCATCTTAGCACTATATACTAATCCCTCCGCAATGGTATACACCGAAGGAATGTTTTCTGATAGCTTCAATATTACCAACGGGACGAGGCAGGGTTGCCCCCTGTCCCCCCTGATAATTGCCCTTTTAATGGAGCCCTTGGCTCCTGTATTTCTGTTGGGGGCGACAGGCGTCCTGCGATTCTGTTCGTGCGTTTTTACCGCGATTGTCGCCCAACAAATCGTGGGAAAATCGCGCCGCGTTTGGGGTGCTATTGAAATCGGCGGGCGATGCAGCGGGAACGCACGGGGGTCCCACGATTTGCCGCTATTGCGAATCGCGGCTATCCCGCCCGCAATTCGGAACGCGGAGATGTGAACAGAGCCTAATACACAATGGGGGGGATTTACTAAAATTGGAGGGTGCAAAATCTGGTGCAGCTCTGCAGAGAAACCAATCAGCTTCCAGGTTTTTTTTTTTGTTTTTTTTTTTTGTTAAAGCTTTATTGAACGAGCTGAAGCTGGAAGCTGATTGGTTTCTCTGCAGAGCTCCACCAGATTTTTCACTCTCCACTTTTAGTAAATCTCCCCCCCCCAGTCTTTGGAGGAATTCAGCAATAGTCAGCAATGTGTTTATATTACCAATTTGTCTTCAAATTGGATTTTGTTTTTCTAATTCGATTGGAATTTCGGGTGAAACTTTGTTTCCTTATTTGCATTTGTTTAAATTTGTTACTATTGTAATTCAGAAATTCGGATACATCTGAATAACCACAATTTTGTGCGAATTTTGATTTCCGAACGAAGTGAACCGCGCGCGTCTAATCACTAGGGAAAAGGGGAGACTAAGAAAATGCTTCCTCTTGCCTGCAGCAGATTGATGACATCACCTTGGCCTAGGCAGAGTCGCCGGGCTGGAGCTTCGGATTGGATTTTTAATGATAAAAAGGTGGAGCTTTTCTGAAAAATAAAGTTGTTCTGTATATTGCGACGCGTCGGGAATTTATTCGTAGCGGACTTGTAAAGTTACTGACACCCGCATCTGCCGGATCGATCCTCGATTATCTCTGCCGCTCGCTGTGTCGCCCCTGGATGGACTCATCAGATTGCTGCCCCCACCCCACCCCCCCGTCGCCGCCTGCCTGGGAGGGAGAGCAGATTGTAAAGACGCGGCGAGCGCTCCATCGCCTGTAAATAAACAAATCCATCTCGCCGCACGTTCGTCTCGGCGGCCGGCGCATAATTCACTGTCAGCTCAGTAGATTACAAACTTCACTCAGAGTAAATGCAATAAAGGGGAGGCAGACGAAGGTGGGGGGAGGGGAATTAGAGGAGCGCGTATCTTATTTAACGCAGCGATCCGACGGCGGTCACAGCGGGACGGCACAGATTTGGATGAGCTTGATTGTGTCAGCGCTGGAAACGAGCCGGTTATAATATAGAGACATATTGCGGGTGACACGCGAATCGCTCGGCGACGTCTCCCATCCGCGCCCGGCGAGGCGCCTTGACACTTCGGATAACGAGCGCAGGTGCTGGCGCCGTCCGCCGCGGCTATCTGAGGACAAATAAAGGAGTTATTGGACTGAAAACGATTTCAGATTTGTTCAGCGCTGCGTCTCGAGGCCCCGCGCGGCGGGGAGATGAAAACCGTGCGGCGTAAACAAATTTTTTTATTCTAATTATATTTATTTTTTTGTTACTTTGCTGTGTTTCTTAGGATTGCCGGATTTATCGGTAGGAAAATAAAACCGGAGCGCGCCGATAACATGTAAAAAAATTCTCATTTCAATTTGGGGCGATTCCCGGCAATTCCGTTCGCAGCGGATAAATCGAACGCTTGTGACGGCCGCTGTGGTCTGAGAAAAATGCAACAACATGAGTAGCGTAACATACGTGTCGTGGCTGGATGACTCAGGGGATGAAAGCCAGAGGATGTATGTGGCAGCCAGGCGCTTAGCATTTTCAGAAGGAGGTCAGCCATGACTGCTGGTGTAAGACTCAATACAAGTCTCCCGTAAAAGAATGGAAAGTTCCAGAGTAGAGAGGAGTGACGCTGAGGACTTTTGGTTTTGCTGAAATTTCAGCAAAAATGTTGGCATTTTGGTGAAATGCATTGAAGTCGATGAGGAAGTTGAAATCAAAGAGTTTTTAAAGGTATAAAGAAGTTTAAATGACTCCTGAAGGTTAAAGAATCACCTGCCCTGAACCTGACCTTCTACCAAGTGGCCCCTCATTACCTGGGGACATGAAAAGTTGATATTGTAAAGAAGGTGTCATATTGTAATGATTGCCTGTTTGTTGCCCTCATATTATCAGAATTGCCCATTTCTTGTGCAGTGTCAGGATTGTTCATTGGTTGCCCGTGCCTTGTCAGGTATGCCCATTTATGACTTCTGCTTTGACTATATTGCCCCTGCATTGTGATTATTGTCAATATGTTGACCATGCAATAATGTCAGGATTGTCCATTTTTTGCCCTTGCATATTTTTGTCAGGATTGCCCATATGTTGCCCATATATTTATCATGCAATGTCTATATTACCCAATATGTTGATCATGCAATGTCAGGATTGTCCATTTTTTGCCCTTGCATTTTCAGGATTGCCCATATGTTGACCTTGCATTGTCTGGATTGCCCATATGTTGACCATGCATTGTCGGGATTGCCCATATGTTGACCATGCATTGTCAGGATTGCCCATATGTTGACCATGCATTGTTGGGATTGCCCATATATTGGCCATGCATTGTCGGGATTGCCCATTTGTTGACCATGCATTGCCCATATGTTGATCATGTATTGTCAGGATTACCCAATATGTTGACCATGCAATGTCAGGATTATCCATTTTTTGCCCTTGCATTGTCTGCATTGCCCATATGTTGATCATGCATTGTCTGGATTGCCCATATGTTGACCATGCATTGTCTGCATTGCCCATTTGTTGACCATGCATTGCCCATATGTTGACCATGCATTGTCTGGATTGCCCATATGTTGACCATGCATTGTCGGGATTGCCCATATGTTGACGATGCATTGTCAGATTTGCCCATATGTTGACCATGCGTTGTCGGGATTGCCCATATGTTGACCATGCAATGTCAGGATTGTCCATTTTTTGCCCTTGCATTGTCAGGATTGTGCATATGTTGACCATGCATTGTCTGGATTGCCCATATGTTGACCATGCATTGTCAGGATTGCCCATATGTTGACCTTGCATTGTCTGGATTGCCCATATGTTGACCATGCATTGTCGGGATTGCCCATATGTTGACCATGCATTGTCAGGATTGCCCATATGTTGACCATGCATTGTTGGGATTGCCCATATATTGGCCATGCATTGTCGGGATTGCCCATTTGTTGACCATGCATTGCCCATATGTTGATCATGTATTGTCAGGATTACCCAATATGTTGACCATGCAATGTCAGGATTATCCATTTTTTGCCCTTGCATTGTCTGCATTGCCCATATGTTGATCATGCATTGTCTGGATTGCCCATATGTTGACCATGCATTGTCTGCATTGCCCATTTGTTGACCATGCATTGCCCATATGTTGACCATGCATTGTCTGGATTGCCCATATGTTGACCATGCATTGTCGGGATTGCCCATATGTTGACCATGCATTGTCAGATTTGCCCATATGTTGACCATGCGTTGTCGGGATTGCCCATATGTTGACCATGCAATGTCAGGATTGTCCATTTTTTGCCCTTGCATTGTCAGGATTGTGCATATGTTGACCATGCATTGTCTGGATTGCCCATATGTTGACCATGCGTTGTCGGGATTGCCCATTTGTTGACCATGCATTGCCCATATGTTGATCATGTATTGTCAGGATTACCAATTTTTTGCCCTTGCACTGTCTTGATTGCCCATATGTTGACCATGCATTGTTGGGATTGCCCATTTGTTGACCATGCATTGCCCATATGTTGACCATGCATTGTCTGGATTGCCCATATGTTGACAATGCATTGTCGGGATTGCCCATTTGTTGACCATGCATTGCCCATATGTTGATCATGCATTGTCTGGATTGCCCATATGTTGATCATGTATTGTCAGGATTAGACATATGTTGACCATGCAATGTCAATATTAACCAATATGTTGACCATGCAATGTCAGGATTGTCCATTTTTTGCCCTTGCATTGTCAGGATTGCCCATGTGTTGACCAAGCATTGTCTGAATTGCCCATATGTTGACCATGCATTGTCGGGATTGCCCATATGTTGACCATGCATTGTCAGGATTGCCCATATGTTGACCATGCATTGTCAGGATTGCCCATATGTTGACCATACATTGTCAGGATTGCCCATATGTTGACCATGCATTGTCAGAATTGCCCATATGTTGACCATGCATTGTCAGGATTGCCCATATGTTGACCATGCAATGTGAGGATTGTCCATTTGTTGCCCATGCCTTATCGGGATTGACTATTCATTGCTTCTGCTTTGACTATATTGCCCTTGCATTGTGAGGATTATCGATATGTTGCTCATGCATTGTCAGGATTGCCAGTTTGCTGCCTGTGCATTGTTGAGTCAATCAAAGGTGTGAATCAAAGGTGGTTTGGGCGCTTTTCCAAGTGTATAATGGAACTTAAATGGATCCTGAGAATTACAGATGTGCCTTTCAGCTATTCTGGACCTAGTCTTCTGCCAAAAAGCAGCCCCCTATTAGCTAAGAAAATGACAGTTGATATTGTAAAGAACATGTCTTATTTTAATGTTCATGTACTTGTTGCCCATAACAGTATTACCCATTTGTTGCATTGTAAGGATTGCCTATTTGTCTTCTGTGCTGTGCATTGTCAAGATGGCCTGTTTGTGGCCCATGTATTGTCACTTGGCCCAGCTGTTGCTGTTGTATTGTCAGGATTTCATGTTTGTTACCCTTGCATTGTTAGGTAAAGAAAAAAAGGTTTGGATGCATTTCTATGGGTTCTAAATAGATCCTGAGAAATACAGATGCACCTTTCACCTATCCTGGACCTGTGCCAAAATGCAGCCCCTCATTAGCTAAGAACACGACAGTGAGACCCTGAAGAACGTGTCTTATGTTAATGTTTGTGTGTTTGTTGCCCATATACTGTATTAACGGTATTATTTGCTGCATTTTAATGATTGTCCGTTTGTTGCTTGTGCATTGTCAGGATTCTTGTTTGTTGCACATGCGCTGTCAGGATCGCCCCTTTGTTGCTTGTGCATTTTAAGAATTGCCCATTTTTCGGCTAAGCATTGACAGGGTGAATGTTTTCTGCCCATGCATTGTCAGGATTGCCTACTTGTTGCCCGTACATTGTCAGCATTGCCCGTTTGTTGCCCATGCATTGACAGGATTGCCCATTTTTTGCTAATGCATTGTCAGGATTGTCTGTTTTTTTTTGCCCGAGCATTGTCAGGATTGTCAGTTTCGTGCTCATGGAATATCAGGATTGCTCATTATGCGCCAGATTTTTAATTTTTTTTGCCTACTTGTTGCCTGTGCATTGTCAAGATTGCTGTTTGTTGCCCATGTATTATCAAAATTGCCCGTTTGATGCCCAAGCATTGTTAGTATTGCTTGTGTGTTGCCCGTGCATTGTCAGAATCGCCCATTTGTTGCAGGTGCATTGTCAGGATTGTCAGGATTGTCAGGATTGCTCATTATGCTCCAGATTTATATATTTTTTTGCCTACTTGTTGCCTGTGCATTGTCAGGATTGCTTGTTTGTTGCCCGTGCTTTGTTAGTATTGCTTGTGTGTTGCCCGTGCATTGTCAGAATTGCCCATTTGTTGCTCGAGCATTGTCAGAATTGACAGTTTCTTGCTTATGCATTGTCAGAATTGCTCATTATGTGCCTGATTTTTATTTTATTTTTCTAAATAAGCAGCTTAGCAAAGCAAATTTAGAGGCAAACTGTGTCAAAAATGCAGCAAATGTGAATTTGCTAATTGCACAGTGAAATCAGTTCTGCCCAAATCACTCTGCCGATCCCTACTCAGAACAGGATCCCTTGAGCAGATAATAACTGGATAGAGAAGAGATGAGCAGCGCAGGCGCTTGGCTATGGAGTGCTGGAGCTACTACAAAGCCCAGCGTTACCTCCACATCGTCACCTCCACATCGTCACCTCCACTCCAAACCCCGAAAAACACAAAGAAAGTGGGTGGAGCCAACAAATCATTCTCTCCCAGGAGCCAACAAATCCCGGAGGTACCGACTGTGAAAAACAAGGACTGAAAAACTTCCCAAACAGAGACGTGAAGTTCCCTCCAAAGTCTCTTCTATTATTATTTGTAGACGGCGATCCCTCCATTCCGGCAGACAGATGTTCCTTCCCCTAATCAGCTTCTACCGGGAAATCTCAAACACTCCGCCGCTGATTTGTTTATTTTGCATCACAACAAAAAAAAGAAAAATGTTTTATTTTTTATTATATTTTTTTTTTTTAGTAAAAATTCTTTCCCCTCAACACCTGTCTGTTTGGCGGCGAGGCGCGAGGTATTAATGAGCCGCGCTGGAGAAGTCATATAACGTTACCGCCGAGCCCCAATTAGCGGAAGTCTAATTGCTGGAGATTAAAGTGCCGCGTCGCGTGCGGAGCGCTCACACACAATCTGCCGCAGCCAAAGGGATTATTTTTTTATTTTCTCGGTTTTGAAAAAGTTGGAGGAAAACTTTCGGCGTTGTGCGAAGAAAAGTCAGAAAGTCAAATAAGGGAACTTTGAGAACTACTAAAGACGAATGGAGGGAAGTAAAACACGACTGAAGGTGGCGCACTGAGGATTTGAGGCCCCCGTTCACATTGGAGCCATTGTCTAATCATGAGCAAAATCAACGCGTTTCTGCCCGCATCTCCGAATCGCGCTAAAATCACAGCAAGATGTGTGCTTGTAATGACATTTATTCTAAAGCCTCGGGCACAACGGGCATCAAAAATGCTTCTTTTATTGCTGACAATGGATTCAAGTCATTGTAAAGCTTCGGGGTTTTTTTCGTTATACTTACCTGCTCTATGTGAGGGTTTTGCACAGAGCGGCCCCCCGACTCTCCTTTCCTGGGGTCCCCCAACGGCACTCCTGACTCCTCCTCTATTTCAAGTTCCCCCAAGGAGTGCTGCATTCCATTGGGGGCACCCGTACAGGCGCGCTCCCGAGTCCTGCTGCTGCGTCCATTGACACAGACAGCGGGACTCGGCCCCGCCCCCGGCTCACGCGTCAATTGATTTGATTGACAGCAGCGGGAGCCAATGGCTGCTGCTGCTATCAATCTATCCAATGAGGACCCGAGACACCGGCTGGAGTTGGTGAGCTCGTCACCGTCGCTGGAACGATCGGGTTCAGGGAAGGAAAAGGGGAGGGGGGGGGGACTGGGGGCGCTGCTGCAGCACAGAAGGTTTTTCACCTAAATGTATAGAATGCAAATCACGAGAATTTACATCCCCTTTAAGACTCAAGAGAAGTGCTTCCTCTCTTCTATTTATCCACTTCCCTACCGGGCACTCCCCCCCCCCCAATACCGGCACTCCCCTCCCCACTAATACCGGCACTCCCCTCCCCCCCAATACCGGCCACTCCCCCCCCCACTAATACCGGCACTCCCCTCCCCCCCAATACCGGCACTCCCCTCCCCACTAATACCGGCACTCCCCTCCCCCTCAATACCGGCCACTCCCCCCCCCCCAATACCGGCCACTCCCCTCCCCCTTTCTGCCCAGGCCAATTCTCAGCTTTCAGCGCTCTCACACTTTGAACGACAACTACGCGGTCATGTGACACTGTACACATAGGACATTGTTATCATTTCTTTTAGACACAGCTTTTTTTTACGACACTTATTCACCTTCTTGGGGGGGGGGGTTATTTTTTGCTAAACAAACTAAAAACGACCTAAAATTTTGAGAAAAAAAACGTTTTCCTTAGTGTCTGTTAAAAAAATTAGCAAATAAGTAATTTTTCTTCTTCACTGATGGCCACTGATAGGTGGCACTGATGAGGAAGTACTGATGAGGCAGCACTGATGTGCACTGATAGATA
Source organism: Lithobates septentrionalis (assembly GCA_037952835.1). Taxonomy (NCBI): domain Eukaryota; kingdom Metazoa; phylum Chordata; class Amphibia; order Anura; family Ranidae; genus Lithobates; species Lithobates septentrionalis. The sequence continues at coordinate 207,147 of JBBDGP010002455.1, read as the reverse complement.
TCACTGATGGGCACTGATAAGCTGGCACTGATGAGGAAGTACTGATAGTTGGCACTGATGGACACTAATAGGTGGCACTGATGAGGAAGCACTGATGGGCACTGATAGGTGGCACTTATGAAGCTGCACTGATGAGGCGGCAGTGATGTGCACTGATAGGTGGCATTGATGGACACTGATAGGTGGCATTGATGGACACTGATAGGTGGCATTGATGGGCACTGATAGGTGGCACTGATGAGGAAGTACTGATGGGTACTGATAGGTGGCACTGATGGGCACTGATAGGTGGCATTGATGAGGAGGCACTGATGAGGCAGCACTGATGGGCACTGATAGGTGGCACTTATGAAGCTGCACTGATGTGCACTGATGAGGCGGCACTGATAGGTGGCACTGATGGGCACTGATAGGTGGCACTGATGAGGAGGCACTGATGAGGTAGCACTGATGAGCACTGATAGGTGGCACTTATGAAGCTGCACTGATGTGCACTGATGAGGCGGCACTGATAGGTGGCACTGATGGGCACTGATAAGCTGGCACTGATGGACAGTAATAGGTGGCACTTATGAAGCTGCACTGATGAGGCGGCAGTGATGTGCACTGATAGACTGAACTGATGAGGCATTGATGAGGCGGCACTGATGGACACTGATATGCTGCCCTAAATATCAGTGTAAATGTGCCCTGTCAGCCTTGCTGATTATCGGCTCTCCTTTCCTCACACAGAGACGGAGTGCGAGGAAAGGAATGACGATAACTGACAAGTTTGTTTACATTGTGATCAGCTGTGATTGGCCCTTTACCTCAATCTGTGATCAGCTGTGTCCGAAGGATGACAGAGCATGCCCGATGCCTGCCCCAGGGGGCGCACAGGAGGCGTCTTCTTGGAGGATATCCCAGAACTCGGGGGCTGTCGCCGTCTTCTGGCCGGTACTGAGATGGTTAAAGCTGAACTCTGAGATAAACAAATGTCTAATTTCATTCATCGTGTGTTCTTCATGGTGTGTTCTTCATGGTGTGTTCTTCATCGTGTGCTCTTCATGGTGTGTTCTTCATGGTGTGTTCTTCATGGTGTGCTCTTCATGGTGTGTTCTTCATCGTGGGCTCTTCATGGTGTGTTCTTCATGGTGGGCTCTTCATGGTGTGTTCTTCGTGGTGTGTTCTTCATGGTGTGTTCTTCATGGTGTGTTCTTCATGGTGTGTTCTTCATGGTGTGTTCTTCATCGTGTGCTCTTCATGGTGTGTTCTTCATCGTGGGCTCTTCATGGTGTGTTCTTCATGGTGTGTTCTTCATGGTGTGTTCTTCATGGTGTGTTCTTCATCGTGTGCTCTTCATGGTGTGTTCTTCATCGTGGGCTCTTCATGGTGTGTTCTTCGTGGTGTGTTCTTCATGGTGTGTTCTTCATGGTGTGTTCTTCATGTTGTGTTCTTCATGGTGTGTTCTTCATCGTGTGCTCTTCATGGTGTGTTCTTCATCGTGGGCTCTTCATGGTGTGTTCTTCGTGGTGTGTTCTTCATGGTGTGTTCTTCATGGTGTGTTCTTCATGGTGTGTTCTTCATCGTGTGCTCTTCATGGTGTGTTCTTCATCGTGGGCTCTTCATGGTGTGTTCTTCATCGTGTGCTCTTCATGGTGTGTTCTTCATCGTGTGCTCTTCATGGTGTGTTCTTCATGGTGTGTTCTTCATGGTGTGTTCTTCATGGTGTGTTCTTCATCGTGTGCTCTTCATGGTGTGTTCTTCATCGTGGGCTCTTCATGGTGTGTTCGTCGTGGTGTGTTCTTCATGGTGTGTTCTTCATGGTGTGTTCTTCATGGTGTGTTCTTCATGGTGTGTTCTTCATCGTGTGCTCTTCATGGTGTGTTCTTCATCGTGGGCTCTTCATGGTGTGTTCTTCGTGGTGTGTTCTTCATGGTGTGTTCTTCATGGTGTATTCTTCATGGTGTGTTCTTCATGGGGTGTCCTTCATGGTGTGTTCTTCATCGTGTGCTCTTCATGGTGTGTTCTTCATGGTGTGTTCTTCATGGTGTGCTCTTCATGGTGTGTTCTTCATGGTGTGTTCTTCATGGTGTGTTCTTCATCGTGTGCTCTTCATGGTGTGTTCTTCATGGTGTGTTCTTCATGGTGTGTTCTTCATGGGGTGTCCTTCATGGTGTGTTCTTCATCGTGTGTTCTTCATCGTGTGCTCTTCATGGTGTGCTCTTCATGGTGTGTTCTTCATGGTGTGTTCTTCATGGTGTGTTCTTCATGGTGTGTTCTTCATGGTGTGCTCTTCATGGTGTGTTCTTCATGGTGTGTCCTTCATGGTGTGCTCTTCATGGTGTGTTCTTCATGGTGTGTTCTTCATGGTGTGTTCTTCATGGTGTGCTCTTCATGGTGTGTTCTTCATGGTGTGTTCTTCATGGTGTGTTCTTCATCGTGTGCTCTTCATGGTGTGTTCTTCATCGTGGGCTCTTCATGGTGTGTTCTTCGTGGTGTGTTCTTCATGGTGTGTTCTTCATGGTGTGTTCTTCATGGTGTGTTCTTCATCGTGTGCTCTTCATGGTGTGTTCTTCGTGGTGTGTTCTTCATGGTGTGTTCTTCATGGTGTGTTCTTCATGGTGTGTTCTTCATGGGGTGTCCTTCATGGTGTGTTCTTCATCGTGTGCTCTTCATCGTGTGTTCTTCATGGTGTGTTCTTCATCGTGTGCTCTTCATCGTGTGTTCTTCATGGTGTGTTCTTCATGGTGTGTTCTTCATGGTGTGTTCTTCATCGTGTGCTCTTCATGGTGTGTTCTTCATGGTGTGCTCTTCATGGTGTGTTCTTCATGGTGTGTTCTTCATGGTGTGTTCTTCATGGTGTGTTCTTCATCGTGTGTTCTTCATGGTGTGTTCTTCATGGTGTGTTCTTCATGGTGTGCTCTTCATGGTGTGTTCTTCATGGTGTGTACTTCATGGTGTGTTCTTCATGGTGTGTTCTTCATGGTGTGTTCTTCATCGTGTGCTCTTCATGGTGTGTTCTTCATGGTGTGTTCTTCATCGTGTGCTCTTCATGGTGTGTTCTTCATGGTGTGTTCTTCATCGTGTGCTCTTCATGGTGTGTTCTTCATGGTGTGCTCTTCATGGTGTGTTCTTCATGGTGTGTCCTTCATGGTGTGCTCTTCATCGTGTGTTCTTCATGGTGTGTTCTTCATGGTGTGTTCTTCATCGTGTGCTCTTCATGGTGTGTTCTTCATGGTGTGTTCTTCATGGTGTGTTCTTCATGGTGTGTACTTCATGGTGTGCTCTTCATGGTGTGTTCTTCATGGTGTGTTCTTCATGGTGTGTTCTTCATCGTGTGCTCTTCATGGTGTGTTCTTCATGGTGTGTTCTTCATGGTGTGTTCTTCATGGTGTGTTCTTCATGGTGTGTTCTTCATGGGGTGTCCTTCATGGTGTGTTCTTCATCGTGTGCTCTTCATCGTGTGTTCTTCATGGTGTGTTCTTCATCGTGTGTTCTTCATCGTGTGCTCTTCATGGTGTGTTCTTCATGGTGTGTTCTTCATGGTGTGCTCTTCATCGTGTGCTCTTCATGGTGTGCTCTTCATGGTGTGTTCTTCATGGTGTGTTCTTCATGGTGTGTTCTTCATGGCGTGTTCTTCATGGTGTGTTCTTCATCGTGTGCTCTTCATGGTGTGTTCTTCATCGTGGGCTCTTCATGGTGTGTTCTTCATGGTGTGTTCTTCGTGGTGTGTTCTTCATGGTGTGTTCTTCATGGTGTGTTCTTCATGGTGTGTTCTTCATGGTGTGTTCTTCATGGTGTGTTCTTCATGGTGTGTTCTTCATCGTGTGCTCTTCATGGTGTGTTCTTCATGGTGTGTTCTTCATGGTGTGTTCTTCATGGGGTGTCCTTCATGGTGTGTTCTTCATCGTGTGCTCTTCATGGTGTGTTCTTCATGGTGTGTTCTTCATGGTGTGTTCTTCATGGTGTGTTCTTCATGGTGTGCTCTTCATGGTGTGTTCTTCATGGTGTGTTCTTCATGGTGTGTTCTTCATGGTGTGTTCTTCATCGTGTGCTCTTCATCGTGTGTTCTTCATGGTGTGTTCTTCATGGTGTGTTCTTCATGGTGTGTTCTTCATGGTGTGCTCTTCATCGTGTGCTCTTCATGGTGTGTTCTTCATGGTGTGTTCTTCATGGTGTGTTCTTCATGGTGTGCTCTTCATGGTGTGTTCTTCATGGTGTGTTCTTCATGGTGTGTTCTTCATGGTGTGTTCTTCATGGTGTGTTCTTCATCGTGTGTTCTTCATCGTGTGCTCTTCATGGTGTGTTCTTCATGGTGTGTTCTTCATGGTGTGTTCTTCATGGTGTGTTCTTCATCGTGTGCTCTTCATGGTGTGTTCTTCATCGTCTGCTCTTCATGGTGTGTTCTTCATGGTGTGTTCTTCATGGTGTGTTCTTCATCGTGTGCTCTTCATGGTGTGTTCTTCATCGTGGGCTCTTCATGGTGTGTTCTTCATGGTGTGTTCTTCGTGGTGTGTTCTTCATGGTGTGTTCTTCATGGTGTGTTCTTCATGGTGTGTTCTTCATCGTGTGCTCTTCATGGTGTGTTCTTCATCGTGGGCTCTTCATGGTGTGTTCTTCATGGTGTGTTCTTCGTGGTGTGTTCTTCATGGTGTGTTCTTCATGGTGTGTTCTTCATGGTGTGTTCTTCATGGGGTGTCCTTCATGGTGTGTTCTTCATCGTGTGTTCTTCATCGTGTGCTCTTCATGGTGTGCTCTTCATGGTGTGTTCTTCATGGTGTGTTCTTCATGGTGTGTTCTTCATCGTGTGCTCTTCATGGTGTGTTCTTCATGGTGTGTTCTTCATGGCGTGTTCTTCATGGTGTGTTCTTCGTGGCGTGTTCTTCGTGGCGTGTTCTTCGTGGTGTGTTCTTCATGGTGTGTTCTTCATGGTGTGTTCTTCATCGTGTGCTCTTCATCGTGTGTTCTTCATGGTGTGTTCTTCATGGTGTGTTCTTCATGGTGTGTTCTTCATGGCGTGTTCTTCGTGGCGTGTTCTTCATGGTGTGTTCTTCATGGTGTGTTCTTCATGGTGTGTTCTTCATGGTGTGTTCTTCGTGGTGTGTTCTTCGTGGTGTGTTCTTCATGGTGTGTTCTTCATCGTGTGCTCTTCATGGTGTGTTCTTCATCGTGGGCTCTTCATGGTGTGTTCTTCGTGGTGTGTTCTTCATGGTGTGTTCTTCATGGTGTATTCTTCATGGTGTGTTCTTCATGGTGTGTTCTTCATGGTGTGTTCTTCATGGTGTGTTCTTCATGGTGTGTTCTTCATGGTGTGTTCTTCATCGTGTGCTCTTCATGGTGTGTTCTTCATCGTCTGCTCTTCATGGTGTGTTCTTCATGGTGTGTTCTTCATGGTGTGTTCTTCATCGTGGGCTCTTCATGGTGTGTTCTTCATGGTGTGTTCTTCGTGGTGTGTTCTTCATGGTGTGTTCTTCATGGTGTGTTCTTCATGGTGTGTTCTTCATCGTGTGCTCTTCATGGTGTGTTCTTCGTGGTGTGTTCTTCATGGTGTGTTCTTCATGGTGTGTTCTTCATGGTGTGTTCTTCATGGTGTGTTCTTCATGGGGTGTCCTTCATGGGGTGTCCTTCATGGTGTGTTCTTCATCGTGTGCTCTTCATCGTGTGCTCTTCATGGTGTGTTCTTCATGGTGTGTTCTTCATGGTGTGTTCTTCATGGTGTGTTCTTCATCGTGTGCTCTTCATGGTGTGTTCTTCATGGTGTGCTCTTCATGGTGTGTTCTTCATGGTGTGTTCTTCATGGTGTGTTCTTCATGGTGTGTTCTTCATCGTGTGTTCTTCATGGTGTGTTCTTCATGGTGTGTTCTTCATGGTGTGCTCTTCATGGTGTGTTCTTCATGGTGTGTACTTCATGGTGTGTTCTTCATGGTGTGTTCTTCATGGTGTGTTCTTCATCGTGTGCTCTTCATGGTGTGTTCTTCATGGTGTGTTCTTCATCGTGTGCTCTTCATGGTGTGTTCTTCATGGTGTGTTCTTCATCGTGTGCTCTTCATGGTGTGTTCTTCATGGTGTGTTCTTCATCGTGTGCTCTTCATGGTGTGTTCTTCATGGTGTGTTCTTCATGGTGTGTTCTTCATGGTGTGTTCTTCATGGTGTATTCTTCATGGTGTGTTCTTCATCGTGTGCTCTTCATGGTGTGCTCTTCATGGTGTGTTCTTCATGGTGTATTCTTCATGGTGTGTTCTTCATGGTGTGTTCTTCATCATGTGCTCTTCATGGTGTGTTCTTCATGGTGTGTTCTTCATGGTGTGTTCTTCATGGTGTGTTCTTCATGGTGTGTTCTTCATGGTGTGTTCTTCATCATGTGCTCTTCATGGTGTGTTCTTCATGGTGTGTTCTTCATCGTGGGCTCTTCATCGTGTGTTCTTCAAGGTGTGTTCTTCATGGTGTGTTCTTCATGGTGTGTTCTTCGTGGCGTGTTCTTCGTGGCGTGTTCTTCGTGGCGTGTTCTTCATGGCGTGTTCTTCATGGCGTGTTCTTCATGGTGTGTTCTTCATGGTGTGTTCTTCATGGTGTGTTCTTCGTGGTGTGTTCTTCATGGTGTGTTCTTCATGGTGTGTTCTTCATGGTGTGTTCTTCGTGGTGTGTTCTTCATGGTGTGTTCTTCATGGTGTGTTCTTCATGGTGTGTTCTTCAAGGTGTTTTCTTCATCGTGGGCTCTTCATGGTGTGTTCTTCGTGGTGTGTTCTTCATGGTGTGCTCTTCATGGTGAGTTCTTCATGGTGTGTTCTTCATGGTGTGTTCTTCATCGTGTGCTCTGCATTGTGTGTTCTTCATGGTGTGTTCTTCGTGGTGTGTTCTTCGTGGTGTGTTCTTCATGGTGTGTTCTTCATGGTGTGTTCTTCATGGTGTGTTCTTCATGGTGTGTTCCTCATGGTGTGTTCTTCATGGTGTGTTCTTCATGATGTGTCCTTCATGGGGTGTCCTTCATGGTGTGTTCTTCATCGTGTGTTCTTCATGGTGTGTTCTTCATCATGTGCTCTTCATGGTGTGCTCTTCATGGTGTGTTCTTCATGATGTGTTCTTCATGGGGTGTCCTTCATGGTGTGTTCTTCATCGTGTGTTCTTCATGGTGTGTTCTTCATCATGTGCTCTTCATGGTGTGTTCTTCATGGTGTGTTCTTCATGGTGTGTTCTTCATGGTGTGTTCTTCATCGTGTGCTCTTCATGGTGTGTTCTTCATGGTGTGTTCTTCATGGTGTGCTCTTCATGGTGTGTTCTTCGTGGTGTGTTCTTCATGGTGTGTTCTTCATGGTGTGTTCTTCATGGTGTGTTCTTCATGGTGTGTTCTTCATCGTGTGCTCTTCATGGTGTGTTCTTCATCGTGGGCTCTTCATGGTGTGTTCTTCATGGTGTGTTCTTCATGGTGTGTTCTTCATCGTGTGCTCTTCATGGTGTGTTCTTCATCGTGGGCTCTTCATGGTGTGTTCTTCATGGTGTGTTCTTCATCGTGTGCTCTTCATGGTGTGTTCTTCATCGTGGGCTCTTCATGGTGTGTTCTTCATGGTGTGTTCTTCATGGTGTGTTCTTCATGGTGTGTTCTTCATGGTGTGTTCTTCATCGTGTGCTCTTCATGGTGTGTTCTTCATCGTGGGCTCTTCATGGTGTGTTCTTCGTGGTGTGTTCTTCATGGTGTGTTCTTCATGGTGTGTTCTTCATGGTGTGTTCTTCATGGTGTGTTCTTCATCGTGTGCTCTTCATGGTGTGTTCTTCATCGTGGGCTCTTCATGGTGTGTTCTTCATCGTGTGCTCTTCATGGTGTGTTCTTCATCGTGGGCTCTTCATGGTGTGTTCTTCATCGTGTGCTCTTCATGGTGTGTTCTTCATCGTGTGCTCTTCATGGTGTGTTCTTCATGGTGTGTTCTTCATGGTGTGTTCTTCATGGTGTGTTCTTCATCGTGTGCTCTTCATGGTGTGTTCTTCATCGTGTGCTCTTCATGGTGTGTTCTTCATGGTGTGTTCTTCATGGTGTGTTCTTCATGGTGTGTTCTTCATCGTGTGCTCTTCATGGTGTGTTCTTCATCGTGGGCTCTTCATGGTGTGTTCTTCGTGGTGTGTTCTTCATGGTGTGTTCTTCATGGTGTGTTCTTCATGGTGTGTTCTTCATCGTGTGCTCTTCATGGTGTGTTCTTCATCGTGGGCTCTTCATGGTGTGTTCTTCGTGGTGTGTTCTTCATGGTGTGTTCTTCATGGTGTGTTCTTCATGGGGTGTCCTTCATGGTGTGTTCTTCATCGTGTGCTCTTCATGGTGTGTTCTTCATGGTGTGTTCTTCATGGTGTGTTCTTCATCGTGGGCTCTTCATGGTGTGTTCTTCATCGTGTGCTCTTCATGGTGTGTTCTTCATCGTCTGCTCTTCATGGTGTGTTCTTCATGGTGTGTTCTTCATGGTGTGTTCTTCATGGTGTGTTCTTCATCGTGTGCTCTTCATGGTGTGCTCTTCATGGTGTGTTCTTCATGGTGTGTTCTTCATGGGGTGTCCTTCATGGTGTGTTCTTCATCGTGTGCTCTTCATCGTGTGTTCTTCATGGTGTGTTCTTCATGGTGTGCTCTTCATGGTGTGTTCTTCATGGTGTGCTCTTCATGGTGTGTTCTTCATGGTGTGTTCTTCATGGTGTGTTCTTCATGGTGTGCTCTTCATCGTGTGTTCTTCATGGTGTGTTCTTCATGGTGTGCTCTTCATGGTGTGTTCTTCATGGTGTGTCCTTCATGGTGTGCTCTTCATCGTGTGTTCTTCATGGTGTGTTCTTCATCGTGTGCTCTTCATGGTGTGTTCTTCATGGTGTGTACTTCATGGTGTGTTCTTCATGGTGTGTTCTTCATGGTGTGCTCTTCATCGTGTGTTCTTCATGGTGTGTTCTTCATGGTGTGTTCTTCATGGTGTATTCTTCATGGTGTGTTCTTCATCGTGTGCTCTTCATCGTGTGCTCTTCATGGTGTGTTCTTCATGGTGTGTTCTTCATGGTGTGTTCTTCATGGTGTGTTCTTCATGGTGTGTTCTTCATGGTGTGTTCTTCATCGTGTGCTCTTCATGGTGTGTTCTTCATGGTCTGTTCTTCATGGTGTGTTCTTCATGGTGTGTTCTTCATCGTGTCCTCTTCATCGTGTGTTCTTCATGGTGTGTTCTTCGTGGTGTGTTCTTCGTGGTGTGTTCTTCGTGGCGTGTTCTTCGTGGCGTGTTCTTCGTGGCGTGTTCTTCGTGGTGTGTTCTTCGTGGCGTGTTCTTCATGGCGTGTTCTTCGTGGTGTGTTCTTCGTGGTGTGTTCTTCGTGGTGTGTTCTTCGTGGTGTGTTCTTCGTGGTGTGTTCTTCATGGTTTGTTCTTCATGGTGTGTTCTTCATGGTGTGTTCTTCATGGCGTGTTCTTCATGGTGTGTTCTTCATGGTGTGTTCTTCGTGGTGTGTTCTTCGTGGTGTGTTCTTCGTGGTGTGTTCTTCATGGCGTGTTCTTCATGGCGTGTTCTTCATGGTGTGTTCTTCGTGGCGTGTTCTTCGTGGCGTGTTCTTCATGGTGTGTTCTTCATGGTGTGTTCTTCGTGGCGTGTTCTTCGTGGCGTGTTCTTCGTGGCGTGTTCTTCATGGTGTGTTCTTCATGGTGTGTTCTTCATGGCGTGTTCTTCATGGTGTGTTCTTCATGGTGTGTTCTTCGTGGTGTGTTCTTCGTGGTGTGCTCTTCATGGTGTGTTCTTCATGGTGTGTTCTTCATGGTGTGTTCTTCATGGTGTGTTCTTCATGGTGTGTTCTTCATGGTGTGTTCTTCATGGTGTGCTCTTCATGGTGTGTTCTTCATCATGTATTCTTCATGGTGTGTTCTTCAAGGTGTTTTCTTCATCGTGGGCTCTTCATGGTGTGTTCTTCATGGTGTGTTCTTCATGGTGTGTTCTTCATGGTGTGCTCTTCATGGTGTGTTCTTCATGGTGTGTTCTTCATCGTGTGCTCTTCATGGTGTGTTCTTCATCGTGGGCTCTTCATGGTGTGTTCTTCGTGGTGTGTTCTTCATGGTGTGTTCTTCATGGTGTGTTCTTCATGGTGTGTTCTTCATCGTGTGCTCTTCATGGTGTGTTCTTCATCTTGGGCTCTTCATGGTGTGTTCTTCGTGGTGTGTTCTTCATGGTGTGTTCTTCATGGTGTGTTCTTCATGGTGTGTTCTTCATCGTGTGCTCTTCATGGTGTGTTCTTCATCGTGGGCTCTTCATGGTGTGTTCTTCGTGGTGTGTTCTTCATGGTGTGTTCTTCATGGTGTGTTCTTCATGGTGTGTTCTTCATCGTGTGTTCTTCATCGTGTGCTCTTCATGGTGTGTTCTTCATGGTGTGTTCTTCATGGTGTGTTCTTCATGGGGTGTTCTTCATCGTGTGCTCTTCATGGTGTGTTCTTCATGGTGTGTTCTTCATCGTGTGCTCTTCATGGTGTGTTCTTCATGGTGTGTTCTTCATGGTGTGTTCTTCATGGTGTGCTCTTCATGGTGTGTTCTTCATGGTGTGTTCTTCATGGTGTGTTCTTCATGGCGTGTTCTTCGTGGCGTGTTCTTCGTGGTGTGTTCTTCATGGTGTGTTCTTCATGGTGTGTTCTTCATGGTGTGTTCTTCATGGTGTGTTCTTCATCGTGTGCTCTTCATGGTGTGTTCTTCATGGTGTGTTCTTCATGGTGTGTTCTTCATGGGGTGTCCTTCATGGTGTGTTCTTCATGGTGTGCTCTTCATCGTGTGTTCTTCATGGTGTGTTCTTCATGGTGTGCTCTTCATGGTGTGTTCTTCATGGTGTGTTCTTCATGGTGTGTTCTTCATGGTGTGTTCTTCATCGTGTGCTCTTCATGGTGTGTTCTTCATGGTGTGCTCTTCATGGTGTGTTCTTCATGGTGTGTCCTTCATGGTGTGTTCTTCATGGTGTGCTCTTCATGGTGTGTTCTTCATGGTGTGCTCTTCATGGTGTGTTCTTCATCGTGTGCTCTTCATGGTGTGTTCTTCATGGTGTGCTCTTCATGGTGTGTTCTTCATGGTGTGTTCTTCATGGTGTGTTCTTCATGGTGTGCTCTTCATGGTGTGTTCTTCATGGTGTGTCCTTCATGGTGTGCTCTTCATCGTGTGTTCTTCATGGTGTGTTCTTCATGGTGTGTTCTTCATGGTGTGTTCTTCATGGTGTGTTCTTCATGGTGTGTTCTTCGTGGTGTGTTCTTCGTGGTGTGTTCTTCATGGTGTGTTCTTCATGGCGTGTTCTTCATGGTGTGTTCTTCATGGTGTGCTCTTCATGGTGTGTTCTTCATGGCGTGTTCTTCGTGGTGTGTTCTTCATGGTGTGTTCTTCATGGTGTGTTCTTCATGGTGTGTTCTTCATCGTGTGTTCTTCATGGTGTGTTCTTCATGGTGTGTTCTTCATGGTGTGTTCTTCATGGTGTGTTCTTCATGGTGTGTTCTTCATGGCGTGTTCTTCGTGGTGTGTTCTTCGTGGTGTGTTCTTCATGGTGTGTTCTTCATCATGTATTCTTCATGGTGTGTTCTTCATGGTGTATTCTTCATGGTGTGTTCTTCAAGGTGTTTTCTTCATCGTGGGCTCTTCATGGTGTGTTCTTCGTGGTGTGTTCTTCATGGTGTGTTCTTCATGGTGTGTTCTTCATGGTGTGTTCTTCATCATGTGTTCTTCATGGTATGTTCTTCATCGTGTGCTCTTCATGGTGTGTTCTTCATGGTGTGTTCTTCATGGTGTGTTCTTCATCGTGTGCTCTTCATGGTGTATTCTTCATGGTGTGTTCTTCATGGTGTGTTCTTCATGGTGTATTCTTCATGGTGTGTTCTTCATGGTGTATTCTTCATGGTGTGTTCTTCGTGGTGTGTTATTCATGGTGCGCTCTTCATGGTGTGCTCTTCATGGTGTGTTCTTCATGGTGTGTTCTTCATGGTGTGCTCTTCATGGTGTGTTCTTCATGGTGTGCTCTTCATGGTGTGTTCTTCATGGTGAGTTCTTCATGGTGTGTTCCTCATGGTGTGTTCTTCATGGTGTGTTCTTCATGGTGGGTTCTTCATGGTGTGCTCTTCATGGTGTGTTCTTCATGGTGTGTTCTTCATGGTGTGTTCTTCATGGGGTGTCCTTCATGGTGTGTTCTTCATCGTGTGTTCTTCATGGTGTGTTCTTCATCATGTGCTCTTCATGGTGTGTTCTTCATGGTGTGTTCTTCATGGTGTGTTCTTCATGGTGTGTTCTTCATGGTGTGCTCTTCATCGTGTGCTCTTCATGGTGTGTTCTTCATGGTGTTTTCTTCATGGTGTGTTCTTCATGGTGTGTTCTTCATCGTGTGCTCTTCATGGTGTGTTCTTCATGGTGTGTTCTTCGTGGTGTGTTCTTCGTGGTGTGTTCTTCATGGTGTGTTCTTCATGGTGTGTTCTTCATGGTGTGTTCCTCATGGTGTGTTCTTCATGGTGTGCTCTTCATGGTGTGTTCTTCATGGTGTGTTCTTCATGGTGTGTTCTTCATGGGGTGTCCTTCATGGTGTTTTCTTCATCGTGTGTTCTTCATGGTGTGTTCTTCATCATGTGCTCTTCATGGTGTGTTCTTCATGGTGTGTTCTTCATCGTGTGCTCTTCATGGTGTGTTCTTCATGGTGTGTTCTTCATGGTGTGTTCTTCATGGTGTGTTCTTCATGGTGTGCTCTTCATCGTGTGCTCTTCATGGTGTGTTCTTCATGGTGTGTTCTTCATGGTGTGTTCTTCATGGTGTGTTCTTCATGGTGTATTCTTCATGGTGTGTTCTTCATGGTGTGTTCTTCATGGTGTATTCTTCATGGTGTATTCTTCATGGTGTGTTCTTCATGATGTATTCTTCATGGTGTGTTCTTCATCATGTGCTCTTCATGGCGTGTTCTTCATGGTGTGTTCTTCATGGTGTGCTCTTTATGGTGTGCTCTTCATGGTGTGTTCTTCATGGTGTGTTCTTCATGGTGTATTCTTCATGGTGTGCTCTTCATGGTGTGTTCTTCATGGTGTGCTCTTCATGGTGTGTTCTTCATGGTGTGTTCTTCATGGTGTGTTCCTCATGGTGTGTTCTTCATGGTGGGTTCTTCATGGTGGGTTCTTCATGGTGTGTTCTTCATGGTGTGTTCTTCATGGTGTGTTCCTCATGGTGTGTTCTTCATGGTGGGTTCTTCATGGTGGGTTCTTCATGGTGTGTTCTTCATGGTGTGTTCCTCATGGTGTGTTCTTCATGGTGGGTTCTTCATGGTGTGTTCTTCATGGTGTGTTCTTCATGGTGTGTTCTTCATGGGGTGTCCTTCATGGTGTGTTCTTCATCGTGTGTTCTTCATGGTGTGTTCTTCATCATGTGCTCTTCATGGTGTGTTCTTCATGGTGTGTTCTTCATGGTGTGTTCTTCATGGTGTGTTCTTCATCGTGTGCTCTTCATGGTGTGTTCTTCATGGTGTGCTCTTCATGGTGTGTTCTTCATGGTGTGTTCTTCATCGTGTGCTCTTCATGGTGTGTTCTTCATCGTGGGCTCTTCATGGTGTGTTCTTCGTGGTGTGTTCTTCATGGTGTGTTCTTCATGGTGTGTTCTTCATGGTGTGTTCTTCATCGTGTGCTCTTCATGGTGTGTTCTTCATCGTGGGCTCTTCATGGTGTGTTCTTCGTGGTGTGTTCTTCATGGTGTGTTCTTCATGGTGTGTTCTTCATGGTGTGTTCTTCATGGTGTGTTCTTCATCGTGTGCTCTTCATGGTGTGCTCTTCATCGTGGGCTCTTCATGGTGTGTTCTTCATCGTGTGCTCTTCATGGTGTGTTCTTCATCGTGTGTTCTTCATCGTGTGCTCTTCATGGTGTGTTCTTCATGGTGTGTTCTTCATGGTGTGTTCTTCATGGTGTGTTCTTCATCGTGTGCTCTTCATGGTGTGTTCTTCATCGTGGGCTCTTCATGGTGTGTTCTTCGTGGTGTGTTCTTCGTGGTGTGTTCTTCATGGTGTGTTCTTCATGGGGTGTCCTTCATGGTGTGTTCTTCATGGTGTGCTCTTCATGGTGTGCTCTTCATGGTGTGTTCTTCATGGTGTGTTCTTCATGGTGTGTTCTTCATGGTGTGCTCTTCATGGTGTGTTCTTCATGGTGTGTTCTTCATGGTGTGTTCTTCATGGGGTGTCCTTCATGGTGTGTTCTTCATCGTGTGTTCTTCATCGTGTGCTCTTTATGGTGTGTTCTTCATGGTGTGTTCTTCATGGTGTGTTCTTCATGGTGTGTTCTTCATGGTGTGTTCTTCATGGTGTGTTCTTCATGGTGTGTTCTTCATGGTGTGCTCTTCATGCTGTGTTCTTCATGGTGTGTTCTTCATGGTGTGTTCTTCATGGTGTGTTCTTCATGGTGTGTTCTTCATGGGGTGTCCTTCATGGTGTGTTCTTCATCGTGTGCTCTTCATCGTGTGTTCTTCATGGTGTATTCTTCATCGTGTGCTCTTCATGGTGTGTTCTTCATGGTGTGTTCTTCATGGTGTATTCTTCATGGTGTGTTCTTCATCGTGTGCTCTTCATGGTGTGTTCTTCATGGTGTGTTCTTCATGGGGTGTCCTTCATGGTGTGTTCTTCATCGTGTGCTCTTCATGGTGTGTTCTTCATGGTGTGTCCTTCATGGTGTGCTCTTCATCGTGTGTTCTTCATGGTGTGTTCTTCATGGTGTGTTCTTCATCGTGTGCTCTTCATGGTGTGTTCTTCATGGTGTGTTCTTCATGGTGTGTTCTTCATGGTGTATTCTTCATGGTGTGTTCTTCATCGTGTGCTCTTCATGGTGTGCTCTTCATGGTGTGTTCTTCATGGTGTGCTCTTCATCGTGTGTTCTTCGTGGTGTGTTCTTCATGGTGTGTTCTTCATGGTGTGTTCTTCATGGTGTGCTCTTCATGGCGTGTTGTTCATGGCGTGTTCTTCATGGTGTGTTCTTCATGGTGTGTTCTTCATCGTGTGCTCTTCATGGTGTGCTCTTCATGGTGTGTTCTTCGTGGTGTGCTCTTCATGGTGTGTCCTTCATGGTGTGTTCTTCATGGTGTGTTCTTCATGGGGTGTCCTTCATGGTGTGTTCTTCATGGTGTGTTCTTCATGGTGTGTTCTTCATGGTGTGTTCTTCATGGTGTGCTCTTCATGGTGTGTTCTTCATTGTGTGTCCTTCATGGTGTGCTCTTCATGGTGTGTTCTTCATGGTGTGTTCTTCATGGTGTGTTCTTCATGGTGTGCTCTTCATGGAGTGTTCTTCATCGTGTGCTCTTCATGGTGTGTTCTTCATGGTGTGCTCTTCATGGTGTGTTCTTCATGGTGTGTCCTTCATGGTGTGCTCTTCATCGTGTGTTCTTCATGGTGTGTTCTTCATGGTGTGTTCTTCATCGTGTGCTCTTCATGGTGTGTTCTTCATGGTGTGTTCTTCATGGTGTGTTCTTCATGGTGTATTCTTCATGGTGTGTTCTTCATCGTGTGCTCTTCATGGTGTGCTCTTCATCGTGTGTTCTTCATGGTGTGCTCTTCATCGTGTGTTCTTCGTGGTGTGTTCTTCATGGTGTGTTCTTCATGGTGTGTTCTTCATGGTGTGCTCTTCATGGCGTGTTGTTCATGGCGTGTTCTTCATGGTGTGTTCTTCATGGTGTGTTCTTCATCGTGTGTTCTTCATGGTGTATTCTTCATGGTGTGTTCTTCATGGTGTGTTCTTCATGGCGTGTTCTTCATGGCGTGTTCTTCATGGTGTGTTCTTCATGGTGTGTTCTTCATGGTGTGTTCTTCATGGCGTATTCTTCATGGCGTGTTCTTCATGGTGTGTTCTTCATGGTGTGTTCTTCATGGTGTGTTCTTCATGGTATGTTCTTCATGGCGTGTTCTTCATGGTGTGTTCTTCATGGTGTGTTCTTCATGGTGTGTTCTTCGTGGTGTGTTCTTCGTGGTGTGTTCTTCATGGTGTGTTCTTCATGGTGTGTTCTTCATGGTGTGCTCTTCATGGTGTGTTCTTCATGGTGTGTTCTTCATCGTGTGCTCTTCATGGTGTGTTCTTCATCGTGGGCTCTTCATGGTGTGTTCTTCGTGGTGTGTTCTTCATGGTGTGTTCTTCATGGTGTGTTCTTCATGGTGTGTTCTTCATCGTGTGCTCTTCATGGTGTGTTCTTCATCGTGGGCTCTTCATGGTGTGTTCTTCGTGGTGTGTTCTTCATGGTGTGTTCTTCATGGTGTGTTCTTCATGGTGTGCTCTTCATGGTGTGTTCTTCATGGTGTGTTCTTCATGGTGTGTTCTTCATGGGGTGTTCTTCATGGTGTGCTCTTCATGGTGTGTTCTTCATGGTGTGTTCTTCATGGTGTGTTCTTCATGGTGTGCTCTTCATGGTGTGTTCTTCATGGTGTGTTCTTCATGGTGTGTTCTTCATGGTGTGTTCTTCATGGTGTGTTCTTCATCGTGTGCTCTTCATGGTGTGTTCTTCATGGTGTGTTCTTCATGGGGTGTCCTTCATGGGGTGTTCTTCATCGTGTGTTCTTCATCGTGTGCTCTTCATGGTGTGTTCTTCATGGTGTGTTCTTCATGGGGTGTCCTTCATGGGGTGTTCTTCATCGTGTGTTCTTCATCGTGTGCTCTTCATGGTGTGCTCTTCATCGTGTGTTCTTCATGGTGTGTTCTTCATGGTGTGTTCTTCATGGTGTGCTCTTCATGGTGTGTTCTTCATGGTGTGTTCTTCATGGTGTGTTCTTCATCGTGTGCTCTTCATGGTGTGTTCTTCATGGTGTGTTCTTCATGGGGTGTTCTTCATGGGGTGTCCTTCATGGTGTGTTCTTCATCGTGTGCTCTTCATCCTGTGTTCTTCATGGTGTGTTCTTCATGGTGTGTTTTTCATCGTGTGCTCTTCATGGTGTGTTCTTCATGGTGTGTTCTTCATGGTGTGTTCTTCATGGTGTGTTCTTCATGGTGTGTTCTTCATCGTGTGCTCTTCATCGTGTGTTCTTCATGGTGTGTTCTTCGTGGCGTATTCTTCGTGGCGTGTTCTTCGTGGTGTGTTCTTCATGGTGTGTTCTTCATGGCGTGTTCTTCATGGTGTGTTCTTCATGGTGTGTTCTTCATGGTGTGTTCTTCGTGGTGTGTTCTTCGTGGTGTGTTCTTCATGGTGTGTTCTTCATGGTGTGTTCTTCATGGCGTGTTCTTCATGGTGTGTTCTTCATGGTGTGTTCTTCATGGTGTGTTCTTCATGGCGTGTTCTTCGTGGTGTGTTCTTCATGGTGTGTTCTTCATGGTGTGTTCTTCATGGTGTGTTCTTCATGGCGTGTTCTTCGTGGTGTGTTCTTCGTGGTGTGTTCTTCGTGGTGTGTTCTTCGTGGTGTGTTCTTCATGGTGTGTTCTTCGTGGTGTGTTCTTCATGGTGTGTTCTTCATCATGTATTCTTCATGGTGTATTCTTCATGGTGTGTTCTTCATGGTGTATTCTTCATGGTGTGTTCTTCATGGTGTGTTCTTCAAGGTGTTTTCTTCATCGTGGGCTCTTCATGGTGTGTTCTTCGTGGTGTGTTCTTCATGGTGTGTTCTTCATGGTGTGTTCTTCATGGTGTGTTCTTCATGGTGTGTTCTTCATGGTGTGTTCTTCAAGGTGTTTTCTTCATCGTGGGCTCTTCATGGTGTGTTCTTCGTGGTGTGTTCTTCATGGTGTGCTCTTCATGGTGTGTTCTTCATGGTGTGTTCTTCATCGTGTGTTCTTCATCGTGTGCTCTTCATGGTGTGTTCTTCATGGTGTGTTCTTCGTGGTGTGTTCTTCATGGTGTGTTCTTCATGGTGTGTTCTTCATGGTGTGTTCCTCATGGTGTGTTCTTCATGGTGTGTTCTTCATGGTGTGTTTTTTTCATGGTGTGTTCTTCATGGTGTGTTCTTCATGGTGTGTTCTTCATGGGGTGTCCTTCATGGGGTGTTCTTCATGGTGTGTTCTTCATGGTGTGTTCTTCATGGTGTGTTCTTTATCGTGTGCTCTTCATGGTGTGTTCTTCATCGTGGGCTCTTCATGGTGTGTTCTTCGTGGTGTGTTCTTCATGGCGTGTTCTTCATGGCGTGTTCTTCATGGTGTGTTCTTCATGGTGTGTTCTTCATGGTGTGCTCTTCATGGTGTGTTCTTCATGGTGTGTTCTTCATGGTGTGTTCTTCATCGTGTGCTCTTCATGGTGTGTTCTTCATGGTGTGTTCTTCATGGGGTGTTCTTCATGGGGTGTCCTTCATGGTGTGTTCTTCATCGTGTGCTCTTCATCCTGTGTTCTTCATGGTGTGTTCTTCATGGTGTGTTCTTCATCGTGTGCTCTTCATGGTGTGTTCTTCATGGTGTGTTCTTCATGGTGTGCTCTTCATGGTGTGTTCTTCATGGTGTATTCTTCATGGTGTGTTCTTCATGGTGAGTTCTTCATCGTGTGCTCTTCATGGTGTGTTCTTCATGGTGTGTTCTTCATGGTGTGTTCTTCATGGTGTGTTCTTCATGGTGTGTTCTTCATCGTGTGCTCTTCATCGTGTGTTCTTCGTGGTGTGTTCTTCGTGGTGTGTTCTTCGTGGTGTGTTCTTCGTGGCGTATTCTTCGTGGCGTGTTCTTCGTGGTGTGTTCTTCATGGTGTGTTCTTCATGGCGTGTTCTTCATGGTGTGTTCTTCATGGTGTGTTCTTCGTGGTGTGTTCTTCGTGGTGTGTTCTTCGTGGTGTGTTCTTCGTGGTGTGTTCTTCGTGGTGTGTTCTTCATGGTGTGTTCTTCATGGTGTGTTCTTCATGGCGTGTTCTTCATGGTGTGTTCTTCATGGTGTGTTCTTCATGGTGTGTTCTTCATGGCGTGTTCTTCGTGGTGTGTTCTTCATGGTGTGTTCTTCATGGTGTGTTCTTCATGGTGTGTTCTTCATGGCGTGTTCTTCGTGGCGTGTTCTTCGTGGTGTGTTCTTCGTGGTGTGTTCTTCGTGGTGTGTTCTTCATGGTGTGTTCTTCATGGTGTGTTCTTCATGGCGTGTTCTTCGTGGTGTGTTCTTCATGGTGTGTTCTTCATCATGTATTCTTCATGGTGTATTCTTCATGGTGTGTTCTTCATGGTGTATTCTTCATGGTGTGTTCTTCATGGTGTATTCTTCATGGTGTGTTCTTCATGGTGTGTTCTTCATGGTGTGTTCTTCATGGTGTGTTCTTCATGGTGTGTTCTTCATGGTGTGTTCTTCATGGTGTGTTCTTCAAGGTGTTTTCTTCATCGTGGGCTCTTCATGGTGTGTTCTTCGTGGTGTGTTCTTCATGGTGTGCTCTTCATGGTGTGTTCTTCATGGTGTGTTCTTCATCGTGTGTTCTTCATCGTGTGTTCTTCATCGTGTGCTCTTCATGGTGTGTTCTTCATGGTGTGTTCTTCGTGGTGTGTTCTTCATGGTGTGCTCTTCATGGTGTGTTCTTCATGGTGTGTTCTTCATGGTGTGTTTTTTTCATGGTGTGTTTTTTTCATGGTGTGTTCTTCATGGTGTGTTTTTTTCATGGTGTGTTCTTCATGGTGTATTCTTCATGGTGTGTTCTTCATGGTGTGTTCTTCATGGTGTGTTCTTCATGGTGTGTTCTTCATCGTGTGCTCTTCATGGTGTGTTCTTCATCGTGGGCTCTTCATGGTGTGTTCTTCGTGGTGTGTTCTTCATGGTGTGTTCTTCATGGTGTGTTCTTCATGGTGTGTTCTTCATGGTGTGTTCTTCATCGTGTGCTCTTCATGGTGTGTTCTTCATGGGGTGTCCTTCATGGTGTGTTCTTCATCGTGTGCTCTTCATGGTGTGCTCTTCATGGTGTGTTCTTCGTGGTGTGCTCTTCATGGTGTGTTCTTCATGGTGTGCTCTTCATGGTGTGTTCTTCATGGTGTGTCCTTCATGGTGTGTTCTTCATGGTGTGTTCTTCATGGGGTGTCCTTCATGGTGTGTTCTTCATGGTGTGTTCTTCATGGTGTGCTCTTCATGGTGTGTTCTTCATGGTGTGCTCTTCATGGTGTGTTCTTCATTGTGTGTCCTTCATGGTGTGCTCTTCATGGTGTGTTCTTCATGGTGTGTTCTTCATGGTGTGTTCTTCATGGTGTGTTCTTCATGGTGTGTTCTTCATGGTGTGTTCTTCATGGTGTATTCTTCATGGTGTGTTCTTCATCGTGTGCTCTTCATGGTGTGCTCTTCATGGTGTGTTCTTCATGGTGTGCTCTTCATCGTGTGTTCTTCGTGGTGTGTTCTTCATGGTGTGTTCTTCATGGTGTGTTCTTCATCGTGGGCTCTTCATGGTGTGTTCTTCGTGGTGTGTTCTTCGTGGTGTGTTCTTCATGGTGTGTTCTTCATGGTGTGTTCTTCATGGCGTGTTCTTCATGGTGTGTTCTTCATGGTGTGTTCTTCATGGTGTGTTCTTCATGGCGTGTTCTTCGTGGTGTGTTCTTCATGGTGTGTTCTTCATGGTGTGTTCTTCATGGTGTGTTCTTCATGGCGTGTTCTTCGTGGCGTGTTCTTCGTGGCGTGTTCTTCGTGGTGTGTTCTTCGTGGTGTGTTCTTCATGGTGTGTTCTTCATGGTGTGTTCTTCATGGCGTGTTCTTCGTGGTGTGTTCTTCATGGTGTGTTCTTCATCATGTATTCTTCATGGTGTATTCTTCATGGTGTGTTCTTCATGGTGTGTTCTTCAAGGTGTTTTCTTCATCGTGGGCTCTTCATGGTGTGTTCTTCGTGGTGTGTTCTTCATGGTGTGTTCTTCATGGTGTGTTCTTCATGGTGTGTTCTTCATGGTGTGTTCTTCAAGGTGTTTTCTTCATCGTGGGCTCTTCATGGTGTGTTCTTCGTGGTGTGTTCTTCATGGTGTGCTCTTCATGGTGTGTTCTTCATGGTGTGTTCTTCATCGTGTGTTCTTCATCGTGTGCTCTTCATGGTGTGTTCTTCATGGTGTGTTCTTCGTGGTGTGTTCTTCATGGTGTGTTCTTCATGGTGTGTTCTTCATGGTGTGTTCCTCATGGTGTGTTCTTCATGGTGTGTTCTTCATGGTGTGTTTTTTTCATGGTGTGTTCTTCATGGTGTGTTCTTCATGGTGTGTTTTTTTCATGGTGTGTTTTTTTCATGGTGTGTTCTTCATGGTGTATTCTTCATGGTGTGTTCTTCATGGTGTGTTCTTCATGGTGTGTTCTTCATGGTGTGTTCTTCATGGTGTGCTCTTCATGGTGTGTTCTTCATGGTGTGTTCTTCATGGTATGTTCTTCATGGTGTGTTTTTTTCATGGTGTGTTTTTTTCATGGTGTGTTCTTCATGGTGTGTTTTTTTCATGGTGTGTTTTTTTCATGGTGTGTTCTTCATGGTGTGTTTTTTTCATGGTGTGTTCTTCATGGTGTATTCTTCATGGTGTGTTCTTCATGGTGTGTTCTTCATGGTGTGTTCTTCATGGTGTGTTCTTCATGGTGTGTTCTTCATCGTGTGCTCTTCATGGTGTGTTCTTCATCGTGGGCTCTTCATGGTGTGTTCTTCATCGTGTGCTCTTCATCCTGTGTTCTTCATGGTGTGTTCTTCATGGTGTGTTCTTCATCGTGTGCTCTTCATGGTGTGTTCTTCATGGTGTGTTCTTCATGGTGTGCTCTTCATGGTGTGTTCTTCATGGTGTGTTCTTCATCGTGTGTTCTTCATCGTGTGCTCTTCATGGTGTGTTCTTCATGGTGTGTTCTTCGTGGTGTGTTCTTCATGGTGTGTTCTTCATGGTGTGTTCTTCATGGTGTGTTCCTCATGGTGTGTTCTTCATGGTGTGTTCTTCATGGTGTGTTTTTTTCATGGTGTGTTCTTCATGGTGTGTTCTTCATGGTGTGTTTTTTTCATGGTGTGTTTTTTTCATGGTGTGTTCTTCATGGTGTATTCTTCATGGTGTGTTCTTCATGGTGTGTTCTTCATGGTGTGTTCTTCATGGTGTGTTCTTCATGGTGTGCTCTTCATGGTGTGTTCTTCATGGTGTGTTCTTCATGGTATGTTCTTCATGGTGTGTTTTTTTCATGGTGTGTTTTTTTCATGGTGTGTTCTTCATGGTGTGTTTTTTTCATGGTGTGTTCTTCATGGTGTATTCTTCATGGTGTGTTCTTCATGGTGTGTTCTTCATGGTGTGTTCTTCATGGTGTGTTCTTCATGGTGTGTTCTTCATCGTGTGCTCTTCATGGTGTGTTCTTCATCGTGGGCTCTTCATGGTGTGTTCTTCGTGGTGTGTTCTTCATGGTGTGTTCTTCATGGTGTGTTCTTCATGGTGTGTTCTTCATCGTGTGCTCTTCATGGTGTGCTCTTCATGGTGTGTTCTTCATCGTGTGCTCTTCATGGTGTGTTCTTCATGGTGTGTTCTTCATCGTGTGCTCTTCATGGTGTGTTCTTCATGGTGTGTTCTTCATGGTGTGTTCTTCATGGTGTGTTCTTCATCGTGTGCTCTTCATGGTGTGTTCTTCATCGTGGGCTCTTCATGGTGTGTTCTTCGTGGTGTGTTCTTCGTGGTGTGTTCTTCATGGTGTGTTCTTCATGGGGTGTTCTTCATGGTGTGTTCTTCATGGTGTGCTCTTCATGGTGTGCTCTTCATGGTGTGTTCTTCATGGTGTGTTCTTCATGGTGTGTTCTTCATGGTGTGCTCTTCATGGTGTGTTCTTCATGGTGTGTTCTTCATCGTGTGCTCTTCATGGTGTGTTCTTCATCGTGGGCTCTTCATGGTGTGTTCTTCGTGGTGTGTTCTTCATGGTGTGTTCTTCATGGTGTATTCTTCATGGTGTGTTCTTCATCGTGTGCTCTTCATGGTGTGTTCTTCATCTTGGGCTCTTCATGGTGTGTTCTTCGTGGTGTGTTCTTCATGGTGTGTTCTTCATGGTGTGTTCTTCATGGTGTGTTCTTCATCGTGTGCTCTTCATGGTGTGTTCTTCATCGTGGGCTCTTCATGGTGTATTCTTCGTGGTGTGTTCTTCATGGTGTGTTCTTCATGGTGTGTTCTTCATGGTGTGTTCTTCATGGTGTGCTCTTCATGGTGTGTTCTTCATGGTGTGTTCTTCATGGTGTGTTCTTCATGGGGTGTTCTTCATCGTGTGCTCTTCATGGTGTGTTCTTCATGGTGTGTTCTTCATGGTGTGTTCTTCATGGTGTGCTCTTCATGGTGTGTTCTTCATGGTGTGTTCTTCATGGTGTGTTCTTCATGGTGTGTTCTTCATGGTGTGTTCTTCATCGTGTGCTCTTCATGGTGTGTTCTTTATGGTGTGTTCTTCATGGTGTGTTCTTCATGGGGTGTCCTTCATGGGGTGTTCTTCATCGTGTGCTCTTCATGGTGTGCTCTTCATGGTGTGCTCTTCATGGTGTGTTCTTCATGGTGTGTTCTTCATGGTGTGTTCTTCATGGTGTGTTCTTCATGGTATGTTCTTCATGGTGTGTTTTTTTCATGGTGTGTTCTTCATGGTGTGTTCTTCATGGTGTGTTTTTTTCATGGTGTGTTTTTTTCATGGTGTGTTCTTCATGGTGTATTCTTCATGGTGTGTTCTTCATGGTGTGTTCTTCATGGTGTGCTCTTCATGGTGTGTTCTTCATGGTGTGTTCTTCATGGTATGTTCTTCATGGTGTGTTTTTTTCATGGTGTGTTTTTTTCATGGTGTGTTCTTCATGGTGTGTGTTTTTCATGGTGTGTTTTTTTCATGGTGTGTTCTTCATGGTGTGTTTTTTTCATGGTGTGTTCTTCATGGTGTATTCTTCATGGTGTGTTCTTCATGGTGTGTTCTTCATGGTGTGTTCTTCATGGTGTGTTCTTCATGGTGTGTTCTTCATGGTGTGTTCTTCATCGTGTGCTCTTCATGGTGTGCTCTTCATCGTGGGCTCTTCATGGTGTGTTCTTCATCGTGTGCTCTTCATGGTGTGTTCTTCATGGTGTGTTCTTCATCGTGTGCTCTTCATGGTGTGTTCTTCATGGTGTGTTCTTCATGGTGTGTTCTTCATGGTGTGTTCTTCATCGTGTGCTCTTCATGGTGTGTTCTTCATCGTGGGCTCTTCATGGTGTGTTCTTCGTGGTGTGTTCTTCGTGGTGTGTTCTTCATGGTGTGTTCTTCATGGGGTGTCCTTCATGGTGTGTTCTTCATCGTGTGCTCTTCATGGTGTGTTCTTCATGGTGTGTTCTTCATGGTGTGCTCTTCATGGTGTGTTCTTCATGGTGTGTTCTTCATGGTGTGTTCTTCATGGTGTGTTCTTCATGGTGTGTTCTTCATGGTGTGCTCTTCATGGTGTGTTCTTCATGGTGTGTTCTTCATGGTGTGTTCTTCATGGGGTGTTCTTCATGGTGTGTTCTTCATCGTGTGCTCTTCATGGTGTGTTCTTCATGGTGTGTTCTTCATGGGGTGTCCTTCATGGTGTGTTCTTCATGGTGTGCTCTTCATGGTGTGCTCTTCATGGTGTGTTCTTCATGGTGTGCTCTTCATGGTGTGTTCTTCATGGTGTGTCCTTCATGGTGTGTTCTTCATGGTGTGTTCTTCATGGGGTGTCCTTCATGGTGTGTTCATCATCGTGTGTTCTTCATCGTGTGCTCTTCATGGTGTGCTCTTCATGGTGTGTTCTTCATGGTGTGTTCTTCATGGTGTGTTCTTCATGGTGTGCTCTTCATGGTGTGTTCTTCATGGTGTGCTCTTCATGGTGTGTTCTTCATTGTGTGTCCTTCATGGTGTGCTCTTCATAGTGTGTTCTTCATGGTGTGTTCTTCATGGTGTGTTCTTCATGGTGTGTTCTTCATGGTGTGTTCTTCATGGTGTGTTCTTCATTGTGTGTCCTTCATGGTGTGCTCTTCATAGTGTGTTCTTCGTGGTGTGTTCTTCGTGGTGTGTTCTTCATGGTGTGTTCTTCATGGTGTGTTCTTCAAGGTGTTTTCTTCATCGTGGGCTCTTCATGGTGGGCTCTTCATGGTGTGTTCTTCATCGTGTGCTCTTCATGGTGTGTTCTTCATGGTGTGTTCTTCATGGTGTGTTCTTCATGGTGTGTTCTTCATCGTGTGCTCTTCATGGTGTGTTCTTCATGGTGTGTTCTTCATGGTGTGTTCTTCATGGTGTGCTCTTCATGGTGTGTTCTTCATGGTGTGTTCTTCATGGTGTGTTCTTCATGGTGTGTTCTTCATCGTGTGCTCTTCATGGTGTGTTCTTCATGGTGTGTTCTTCATCGTGTGCTCTTCATGGTGTGTTCTTCATGGTGTGTTCTTCATCGTGTGCTCTTCATGGTGTGTTCTTCATGGTGTGCTCTTCATGGTGTGTTCTTCATGGTGTGTTCTTCATGGTGTGTTCTTCATGGTGTGTTCTTCATGGTGTGTTATTCATGGTGTGTTCTTCATGGAGTGTTCTTCATGGTGTGTTCTTCATGGTGTGCTCTTCATGGTGTGTTCTTCATGGTGTGTTCTTCATGGTGTGTTCTTCATGGTGTGTTCTTCATGGTGTGTTATTCATGGTGTGTTCTTCATGGTGTGTTCTTCATCGTGTGCTCTTCATCGTGTGTTCTTCATGGTGTATTCTTCATGGTGTGTTCTTCATGGTGTGTTCTTCATGGCGTGTTCTTCATGGCGTGTTCTTCATGGTGTGTTCTTCATGGCGTGTTCTTCATGGTGTGTTCTTCATGGTGTGTTCTTCATGGTGTGTTCTTCATGGTGTGTTCTTCATGGTGTGTTCTTCGTGGCGTGTTCTTCGTGGTGTGTTCTTCATGGTGTGTTCTTCGTGGTGTGCTCTTCATGGTGTGTTCTTCATGGTGTGTTCTTCATGGTGTGTTCTTCATGGTGTATTCTTCATGGTGTGTTCTTCATGGTGTGTTCTTCAAGGTGTTTTCTTCATTGTGGGCTCTTCATGGTGTGTTCTTCATGGTGTGTTCTTCATGGTGTGTTCTTCATCGTGTGCTCTTCATGGTGTGTTCTTCATGGTGTGTTCTTCGTGGTGTATTCTTCATGGTGTGTTCTTCATGGTGTGTTCTTCATGGTGTGTTCTTCATGGTGTGCTCTTCATGGTGTGTTCTTCATGGTGTGTTCTTCATCGTGTGCTCTTCATGGTGTGTTCTTCATCGTGGGCTCTTCATGGTGTGTTCTTCGTGGTGTGTTCTTCATGGTGTGTTCTTCATGGTGTGTTCTTCATGGTGTGTTCTTCATCGTGTGCTCTTCATGGTGTGTTCTTCATCTTGGGCTCTTCATGGTGTGTTCTTCGTGGTGTGTTCTTCATGGTGTGTTCTTCATGGTGTGTTCTTCATGGTGTGTTCTTCATCGTGTGCTCTTCATGGTGTGTTCTTCATCTTGGGCTCTTCATGGTGTGTTCTTCGTGGTGTGTTCTTCATGGTGTGTTCTTCATGGTGTGTTCTTCATGGTGTGTTCTTCATGGTGTGTTCTTCATCGTGTGCTCTTCATGGTGTGTTCTTCATGGTGTGTTCTTCATGGTGTGTTCTTCATGGGGTGTTCTTCATCGTGTGCTCTTCATGGTGTGTTCTTCATGGTGTGTTCTTCATCGTGTGCTCTTCATGGTGTGTTCTTCATGGTGTGTTCTTCATGGTGTGTTCTTCATGGTGTGCTCTTCATGGTGTGTTCTTCATGGTGTGTTCTTCATGGTGTGTTCTTCATGGTGTGTTCTTCATGGTGTGTTCTTCATGGTGTGTTCTTCATGGTGTGCTCTTCATGGCGTGTTCTTCGTGGTGTGTTCTTCGTGGTGTGTTCTTCATGGTGTGTTCTTCATGGTGTGTTCTTCATGGTGTGTTCTTCATGGTGTGTTCTTCATCGTGTGCTCTTCATGGTGTGTTCTTCATGGTGTGTTCTTCATGGTGTGTTCTTCATGGTGTGTTCTTCATCGTGTGCTCTTCATGGTGTGTTCTTCATGGTGTGTTCTTCATGGTGTGTTCTTCATGGTGTGTTCTTCATGGTGTGTTCTTCATGGGGTGTCCTTCATGGTGTGTTCTTCATCGTGTGCTCTTCATCGTGTGTTCTTCATGGTGTGTTCTTCATGGTGTGCTCTTCATGGTGTGTTCTTCATGGTGTGTTCTTCATGGTGTGTTCTTCATGGTGTGTTCTTCATGGTGTGTTCTTCATCTTGGGCTCTTCATCGTGTGTTCTTCATGGTGTGTTCTTCATGGTGTGCTCTTCATGGGGTGTTCTTCATGGTGTGTTCTTCATGGTGTGCTCTTCATGGTGTGTTCTTCATGGTGAGTCCTTCATGGTGTGTTCTTCATGGTGTGCTCTTCATGGTGTGTTCTTCATGGTGTGCTCTTCATGGTGTGCTCTTCATCGTGTGCTCTTCATGGTGTGTTCTTCATGGTGTGCTCTTCATGGTGTGTTCTTCATGGTGTGTTCTTCATGGTGTATTCTTCGTGGTGTGTTCTTCGTGGTGTGTTCTTCATGGTGTGTTCTTCATGGCGTGTTCTTCATGGTGTGTTCTTCATGGTGTGCTCTTCATGGTGTGTTCTTCGTGGCGTGTTCTTCGTGGTGTGTTCTTCATGGTGTGTTCTTCATGGTGTGTTCTTCATGGTGTGTTCTTCATCGTGTGTTCTTCATGGTGTGTTCTTCATGGTGTGTTCTTCATGGTGTGTTCTTCATGGTGTGTTCTTCATGGCGTGTTCTTCATCGTGTGTTCTTCATGGTGTGTTCTTCATGGTGTGTTCTTCATGGTGTGCTCTTCATGGTGTGTTCTTCATGGTGTGTTCTTCATGGTGTGTTCTTCATGGTGTGTTCTTCATGGTGTGTTCTTCAAGGTGTTTTCTTCATCGTGGGCTCTTCATGGTGTGTTCTTCGTGGTGTGTTCTTCATGGTGTGCTCTTCATGGTGTGTTCTTCATGGTGTGTTCTTCATCATGTGTTCTTCATGGTGTGTTCTTCATCGTGTGCTCTTCATGGTGTGTTCTTCATGGTGTGTTCTTCATGGTGTGTTCTTCATCGTGTGCTCTTCATGGTGTGTTCTTCATGGTGTGTTCTTCATGGTGTATTCTTCATGGTGTGTTCTTCATGGTGTATTCTTCATGGTGTGTTCTTCGTGGTGTGTTATTCATGGTGTGCTCTTCATGGTGTGCTCTTCATGGTGTGTTCTTCATGGTGTGTTCTTCATGGTGTGCTCTTCATGGTGTGTTCTTCATGGTGTGTTCTTCATGGTGTATTCTTCATGGTGTGCTCTTCATGGTGTGTTCTTCATGGTGTGCTCTTCATGGTGTGTTCTTCATGGTGTGTTCTTCATGGTGGGTTCTTCATGGTGTGTTCTTCATGGTGTGTTCTTCATGGTGGGTTCTTCATGGTGTGCTCTTCATGGTGTGTTCCTCATGGTGTGTTCTTCATGGTGTGTTCTTCATGGTGTGTTCTTCATGGTGTGTTCTTCATGGTGTGTTCTTCATGGGGTGTCCTTCATGGTGTGTTCTTCATCGTGTGTTCTTCATGGTGTGTTCTTCATCATGTGCTCTTCATGGTGTGTTCTTCATGGTGTGTTCTTCATCATGTGCTCTTCATGGTGTGTTCTTCATGGTGTGTTCTTCATGGTGTGTTCTTCATCGTGTGCTCTTCATGGTGTGTTCTTCATGGTGTGTTCTTCATGGTGTGTTCTTCATGGTGTGTTCTTCATGGTGTGTTCTTCATCGTGTGCTCTTCATCGTGTGTTCTTCATGGTGTGTTCTTCATGGTGTATTCTTCATGGTGTGTTCTTCATCGTGTGCTCTTCATGGTGTGTTCTTCATGGTGTGTTCTTCATGGGGTGTCCTTCATGGTGTGTTCTTCATCGTGTGCTCTTCATGGTGTGCTCTTCATGGTGTGTTCTTCATGGTGTGCTCTTCATGGTGTGTTCTTCATGGTGTGTCCTTCATGGTGTGTTCTTCATGGTGTGCTCTTCATGGTGTGTTCTTCATGGTGTGTCCTTCATGGTGTGTTCATCATCGTGTGTTCTTCATCGTGTGCTCTTCATGGTGTGCTCTTCATGGTGTGTTCTTCATGGTGTGTTCTTCATGGTGTGTTCTTCATGGTGTGCTCTTCATGGTGTGTTCTTCATGGTGTGCTCTTCATGGTGTGTTCTTCATTGTGTGTCCTTCATGGTGTGCTCTTCATAGTGTGTTCTTCATGGTGTGTTCTTCATGGTGTGTTCTTCATGGTGTGTTCTTCATGGTGTGTTCTTCATGGTGTGTTCTTCATGGTGTGTTCTTCATTGTGTGTCCTTCATGGTGTGCCCTTCATAGTGTGTTCTTCATGGTGTGTTCTTCATGGTGTGTTCTTCATGGTGTGTTCTTCATGGGGTGTCCTTCATGGTGTGTTCTTCATCGTGTATTCTTCATGGTGTGTTCTTCATCGTGTGCTCTTCATGGTGTGTTCTTCATGGTGTGTTCTTCATGGTGTGCTCTTCATGGTGTGTTCTTCATGGTGTGCTCTTCATGGTGTGTTCTTCATTGTGTGTCCTTCATGGTGTGCTCTTCATAGTGTGTTCTTCATGGTGTGTTCTTCATGGTGTGTTCTTCATGGTTTGTTCTTCATGGTGTGTTCTTCATGGTGTGTTCTTCATGGTGTGTTCTTCATTGTGTGTCCTTCATGGTGTGCTCTTCATAGTGTGTTCTTCGTGGTGTGTTCTTCGTGGTGTGTTCTTCATGGTGTGTTCTTCATGGTGTGTTCTTCATGGTGTGTTCTTCATCGTGTGCTCTTCATGGTGTGTTCTTCATGGTGTGTTCTTCATCGTGTGCTCTTCATGGTGTGTTCTTCATGGTGTTTTCTTCATCGTGGGCTCTTCATGGTGGGCTCTTCATGGTGTGTTCTTCATCGTGTGCTCTTCATGGTGTGTTCTTCATGGTGTGTTCTTCATGGTGTGTTCTTCATGGTGTGTTCTTCATCGTGTGCTCTTCATGGTGTGTTCTTCATGGTGTGTTCTTCATGGTGTGTTCTTCATGGTGTGCTCTTCATGGTGTGTTCTTCATGGTGTGTTCTTCATGGTGTGTTCTTCATCGTGTGCTCTTCATGGTGTGTTCTTCATGGTGTGTTCTTCATCGTGGGCTCTTCATGGTGTGTTCTTCATGGTGTGCTCTTCATGGTGTGCTCTTCATGGTGTATTCTTCATGGTGTGTTCTTCATCGTGTGCTCTTCATGGTGTGTTCTTCATGGTGTGTCCTTCATGGTGTGTTCTTCATGGTGTGTTCTTCATGGGGTGTCCTTCATGGTGTGTTCATCATCGTGTGTTCTTCATCGTGTGCTCTTCATGGTGTGTTCTTCATGGTGTGTTCTTCATGGTGTGTTCTTCATGGTGTGCTCTTCATGGTGTGTTCTTCATGGTGTGCTCTTCATGGTGTGTTCTTCATTGTGTGTCCTTCATGGTGTGCTCTTCATAGTGTGTTCTTCATGGTGTGTTCTTCATGGTGTGTTCTTCATGGTTTGTTCTTCATGGTGTGTTCTTCATGGTGTGTTCTTCATGGTGTGTTCTTCATGGTGTGTTCTTCATGGTGTGTTCTTCATTGTGTGTCCTTCATGGTGTGCTCTTCATAGTGTGTTCTTCGTGGTGTGTTCTTCGTGGTGTGTTCTTCATGGTGTGTTCTTCATGGTGTGTTCTTCATCGTGTGCTCTTCATGGTGTGTTCTTCATGGTGTGTTCTTCATCGTGTGCTCTTCATGGTGTGTTCTTCATGGTGTTTTCTTCATCGTGGGCTCTTCATGGTGGGCTCTTCATGGTGTGTTCTTCATCGTGTGCTCTTCATGGTGTGTTCTTCATGGTGTGTTCTTCATGGTGTGTTCTTCATGGTGTGTTCTTCATCGTGTGCTCTTCATGGTGTGTTCTTCATGGTGTGTTCTTCATGGTGTGTTCTTCATGGTGTGCTCTTCATGGTGTGTTCTTCATGGTGTGTTCTTCATGGTGTGTTCTTCATCGTGTGCTCTTCATGGTGTGTTCTTCATGGTGTGTTCTTCATCGTGGGCTCTTCATGGTGTGTTCTTCATGGTGTGCTCTTCATGGTGTGTTCTTCATGGTGTGTTCTTCATGGTGTGTTCTTCATGGTGTGTTGTTCATGGTGTGTTCTTCATGGAGTGTTCTTCATGGTGTGTTCTTCATGGTGTGCTCTTCATGGTGTGTTCTTCATGGTGTGTTCTTCATGGTGTGTTCTTCATGGTGTGTTATTCATGGTGTGTTCTTCATCGTGTGCTCTTCATGGTGTGTTCTTCATGGTGTGCTCTTCATGGTGTGTTCTTCATGGTGTGTTCTTCATGGTGTGCTCTTCATGGTGTGTCCTTCATGGTGTGCTCTTCATCGTGTGTTCTTCATGGTGTGTTCTTCATGGTGTGTTCTTCATCGTGTGCTCTTCATGGTGTGTTCTTCATGGTGTGTTCTTCATGGTGTGTTCTTCATGGTGTGTTCTTCATGGTGTGCTCTTCATGGTGTGCTCTTCATGGTGTGCTCTTCATGGTGTGTTCTTCATGGTGTATTCTTCATGGTGTGTTCTTCATGGTGTGCTCTTCATCGTGTGTTCTTCGTGGTGTGTTCTTCATGGTGTGTTCTTCATGGTGTGTTCTTCATGGTGTGTTCTTCATGGTGTGCTCTTCATGGCGTGTTGTTCATGGTGTGTTCTTCATGGTGTGTTCTTCATGGTGTGTTCTTCATCGTGTGCTCTTCATCGTGTGTTCTTCATGGTGTATTCTTCATGGTGTGTTCTTCATGGTGTGTTCTTCATCGTGTGCTCTTCATGGTGTGTTCTTCATGGTGTGTTCTTCATGGTGTGTTCTTCATGGTGTGTTCTTCATGGTGTGCTCTTCATGGTGTGCTCTTCATGGTGTGCTCTTCATGGTGTGTTCTTCATGGTGTATTCTTCATGGTGTGTTCTTCATGGTGTGCTCTTCATCGTGTGTTCTTCGTGGTGTGTTCTTCATGGTGTGTTCTTCATGGTGTGTTCTTCATGGTGTGTTCTTCATGGTGTGCTCTTCATGGCGTGTTGTTCATGGTGTGTTCTTCATGGTGTGTTCTTCATGGTGTGTTCTTCATCGTGTGCTCTTCATCGTGTGTTCTTCATGGTGTATTCTTCATGGTGTGTTCTTCATGGTGTGTTCTTCATGGCGTGTTCTTCATGGTGTGTTCTTCATGGCGTGTTCTTCATGGTGTGTTCTTCATGGTGTGTTCTTCATGGTGTGTTCTTCATGGTGTGTTCTTCGTGGTGTGTTCTTCGTGGTGTGTTCTTCATGGTGTGTTCTTCGTGGTGTGCTCTTCATGGTGTGTTCTTCATGGTGTGTTCTTCATGGTGTGTTCTTCATGGTGTGTTCTTCGTGGCGTGTTCTTCGTGGTGTGTTCTTCATGGTGTGTTCTTCGTGGTGTGCTCTTCATGGTGTGTTCTTCATGGTGTGTTCTTCATGGTGTGTTCTTCATGGTGTATTCTTCATGGTGTGTTCTTCATGGTGTGTTCTTCAAGGTGTTTTCTTCATTGTGGGCTCTTCATGGTGTGTTCTTCATGGTGTGTTCTTCATGGTGTGTTCTTCATCGTGTGCTCTTCATGGTGTGTTCTTCATGGTGTGTTCTTCATGGTGTATTCTTCATGGTGTGTTCTTCATGGTGTGTTCTTCATGGCGTGTTCTTCGTGGCGTGTTCTTCGTGGTGTGTTCTTCGTGGTGTGTTCTTCGTGGTGTGTTCTTCATGGTGTGTTCTTCATGGTGTGTTCTTCATGGCGTGTTCTTCGTGGTGTGTTCTTCATGGTGTGTTCTTCATCATGTATTCTTCATGGTGTATTCTTCATGGTGTGTTCTTCATGGTGTATTCTTCATGGTGTGTTCTTCATGGTGTTTTCTTCATCGTGGGCTCTTCATGGTGTGTTCTTCGTGGTGTGTTCTTCATGGTGTGTTCTTCATGGTGTGTTCTTCATGGTGTGTTCTTCATGGTGTGTTCTTCATGGTGTGTTCTTCAAGGTGTTTTCTTCATCGTGGGCTCTTCATGGTGTGTTCTTCGTGGTGTGTTCTTCATGGTGTGCTCTTCATGGTGTGTTCTTCATGGTGTGTTCTTCATCGTGTGTTCTTCATCGTGTGTTCTTCATCGTGTGCTCTTCATGGTGTGTTCTTCATGGTGTGTTCTTCGTGGTGTGTTCTTCATGGTGTGCTCTTCATGGTGTGTTCTTCATGGTGTGTTCTTCATGGTGTGTTTTTTTCATGGTGTGTTTTTTTCATGGTGTGTTCTTCATGGTGTGTTTTTTTCATGGTGTGTTCTTCATGGTGTATTCTTCATGGTGTGTTCTTCATGGTGTGTTCTTCATGGTGTGTTCTTCATGGTGTGTTCTTCATCGTGTGCTCTTCATGGTGTGTTCTTCATCGTGGGCTCTTCATGGTGTGTTCTTCGTGGTGTGTTCTTCATGGTGTGTTCTTCATGGTGTGTTCTTCATGGTGTGTTCTTCATGGTGTGTTCTTCATGGTGTGTTCTTCATCGTGTGCTCTTCATGGTGTGTTCTTCATGGGGTGTCCTTCATGGTGTGTTCTTCATCGTGTGCTCTTCATGGTGTGCTCTTCATGGTGTGTTCTTCGTGGTGTGCTCTTCATGGTGTGTTCTTCATGGTGTGCTCTTCATGGTGTGTTCTTCATGGTGTGTCCTTCATGGTGTGTTCTTCATGGTGTGTTCTTCATGGGGTGTCCTTCATGGTGTGTTCTTCATGGTGTGTTCTTCATGGTGTGCTCTTCATGGTGTGTTCTTCATGGTGTGCTCTTCATGGTGTGTTCTTCATTGTGTGTCCTTCATGGTGTGCTCTTCATGGTGTGTTCTTCATGGTGTGTTCTTCATGGTGTGTTCTTCATGGTGTGTTCTTCATGGTGTGTTCTTCATGGTGTATTCTTCATGGTGTGTTCTTCATCGTGTGCTCTTCATGGTGTGCTCTTCATGGTGTGTTCTTCATGGTGTGCTCTTCATCGTGTGTTCTTCGTGGTGTGTTCTTCATGGTGTGTTCTTCATGGTGTGTTCTTCATCGTGGGCTCTTCATGGTGTGTTCTTCGTGGTGTGTTCTTCGTGGTGTGTTCTTCATGGTGTGTTCTTCATGGTGTGTTCTTCATGGCGTGTTCTTCATGGTGTGTTCTTCATGGTGTGTTCTTCATGGTGTGTTCTTCATGGCGTGTTCTTCGTGGTGTGTTCTTCATGGTGTGTTCTTCATGGTGTGTTCTTCATGGTGTGTTCTTCATGGCGTGTTCTTCGTGGCGTGTTCTTCGTGGCGTGTTCTTCGTGGTGTGTTCTTCGTGGTGTGTTCTTCATGGTGTGTTCTTCATGGTGTGTTCTTCATGGCGTGTTCTTCGTGGTGTGTTCTTCATGGTGTGTTCTTCATCATGTATTCTTCATGGTGTATTCTTCATGGTGTGTTCTTCATGGTGTGTTCTTCAAGGTGTTTTCTTCATCGTGGGCTCTTCATGGTGTGTTCTTCGTGGTGTGTTCTTCATGGTGTGTTCTTCATGGTGTGTTCTTCATGGTGTGTTCTTCATGGTGTGTTCTTCAAGGTGTTTTCTTCATCGTGGGCTCTTCATGGTGTGTTCTTCGTGGTGTGTTCTTCATGGTGTGCTCTTCATGGTGTGTTCTTCATGGTGTGTTCTTCATCGTGTGTTCTTCATCGTGTGCTCTTCATGGTGTGTTCTTCATGGTGTGTTCTTCGTGGTGTGTTCTTCATGGTGTGTTCTTCATGGTGTGTTCTTCATGGTGTGTTCCTCATGGTGTGTTCTTCATGGTGTGTTCTTCATGGTGTGTTTTTTTCATGGTGTGTTCTTCATGGTGTGTTCTTCATGGTGTGTTTTTTTCATGGTGTGTTTTTTTCATGGTGTGTTCTTCATGGTGTATTCTTCATGGTGTGTTCTTCATGGTGTGTTCTTCATGGTGTGTTCTTCATGGTGTGTTCTTCATGGTGTGCTCTTCATGGTGTGTTCTTCATGGTGTGTTCTTCATGGTATGTTCTTCATGGTGTGTTTTTTTCATGGTGTGTTTTTTTCATGGTGTGTTCTTCATGGTGTTTTTTTTTCATGGTGTGTTTTTTTCATGGTGTGTTCTTCATGGTGTGTTTTTTTCATGGTGTGTTCTTCATGGTGTATTCTTCATGGTGTGTTCTTCATGGTGTGTTCTTCATGGTGTGTTCTTCATGGTGTGTTCTTCATGGTGTGTTCTTCATCGTGTGCTCTTCATGGTGTGTTCTTCATCGTGGGCTCTTCATGGTGTGTTCTTCATCGTGTGCTCTTCATCCTGTGTTCTTCATGGTGTGTTCTTCATGGTGTGTTCTTCATCGTGTGCTCTTCATGGTGTGTTCTTCATGGTGTGTTCTTCATGGTGTGCTCTTCATGGTGTGTTCTTCATGGTGTGTTCTTCATCGTGTGTTCTTCATCGTGTGCTCTTCATGGTGTGTTCTTCATGGTGTGTTCTTCGTGGTGTGTTCTTCATGGTGTGTTCTTCATGGTGTGTTCTTCATGGTGTGTTCCTCATGGTGTGTTCTTCATGGTGTGTTCTTCATGGTGTGTTTTTTTCATGGTGTGTTCTTCATGGTGTGTTCTTCATGGTGTGTTTTTTTCATGGTGTGTTTTTTTCATGGTGTGTTCTTCATGGTGTATTCTTCATGGTGTGTTCTTCATGGTGTGTTCTTCATGGTGTGTTCTTCATGGTGTGTTCTTCATGGTGTGCTCTTCATGGTGTGTTCTTCATGGTGTGTTCTTCATGGTATGTTCTTCATGGTGTGTTTTTTTCATGGTGTGTTTTTTTCATGGTGTGTTCTTCATGGTGTGTTTTTTTCATGGTGTGTTTTTTTCATGGTGTGTTCTTCATGGTGTGTTTTTTTCATGGTGTGTTCTTCATGGTGTATTCTTCATGGTGTGTTCTTCATGGTGTGTTCTTCATGGTGTGTTCTTCATGGTGTGTTCTTCATGGTGTGTTCTTCATCGTGTGCTCTTCATGGTGTGTTCTTCATCGTGGGCTCTTCATGGTGTGTTCTTCGTGGTGTGTTCTTCATGGTGTGTTCTTCATGGTGTGTTCTTCATGGTGTGTTCTTCATCGTGTGCTCTTCATCGTGTGCTCTTCATGGTGTGTTCTTCATCGTGTGCTCTTCATGGTGTGTTCTTCATGGTGTGCTCTTCATGGTGTGTTCTTCATGGTGTGTTCTTCATGGTGTGTTCTTCATCGTGTGCTCTTCATGGTGTGTTCTTCATGGTGTGTTCTTCATGGTGTGTTCTTCATGGTGTGTTCTTCATCGTGTGCTCTTCATGGTGTGTTCTTCATCGTGGGCTCTTCATGGTGTGTTCTTCGTGGTGTGTTCTTCGTGGTGTGTTCTTCATGGTGTGTTCTTCATGGGGTGTTCTTCATGGTGTGTTCTTCATGGTGTGCTCTTCATGGTGTGCTCTTCATGGTGTGTTCTTCATGGTGTGTTCTTCATGGTGTGTTCTTCATGGTGTGCTCTTCATGGTGTGTTCTTCATGGTGTGTTCTTCATCGTGTGCTCTTCATGGTGTGTTCTTCATCGTGGGCTCTTCATGGTGTGTTCTTCGTGGTGTGTTCTTCATGGTGTGTTCTTCATGGTGTATTCTTCATGGTGTGTTCTTCATCGTGTGCTCTTCATGGTGTGTTCTTCATCTTGGGCTCTTCATGGTGTGTTCTTCGTGGTGTGTTCTTCATGGTGTGTTCTTCATGGTGTGTTCTTCATGGTGTGTTCTTCATCGTGTGCTCTTCATGGTGTGTTCTTCATCGTGGGCTCTTCATGGTGTATTCTTCGTGGTGTGTTCTTCATGGTGTGTTCTTCATGGTGTGTTCTTCATGGTGTGTTCTTCATGGTGTGCTCTTCATGGTGTGTTCTTCATGGTGTGTTCTTCATGGTGTGTTCTTCATGGGGTGTTCTTCATCGTGTGCTCTTCATGGTGTGTTCTTCATGGTGTGTTCTTCATGGTGTGTTCTTCATGGTGTGCTCTTCATGGTGTGTTCTTCATGGTGTGTTCTTCATGGTGTGTTCTTCATGGTGTGTTCTTCATGGTGTGTTCTTCATCGTGTGCTCTTCATGGTGTGTTCTTTATGGTGTGTTCTTCATGGTGTGTTCTTCATGGGGTGTCCTTCATGGGGTGTTCTTCATCGTGTGCTCTTCATGGTGTGCTCTTCATGGTGTGCTCTTCATGGTGTGTTCTTCATGGTGTGTTCTTCATGGTGTGTTCTTCATGGTGTGTTCTTCATGGTATGTTCTTCATGGTGTGTTTTTTTCATGGTGTGTTCTTCATGGTGTATTCTTCATGGTGTGTTCTTCATGGTGTGTTCTTCATGGTGTGCTCTTCATGGTGTGTTCTTCATGGTGTGTTCTTCATGGTATGTTCTTCATGGTGTGTTTTTTTCATGGTGTGTTTTTTTCATGGTGTGTTCTTCATGGTGTGTGTTTTTCATGGTGTGTTTTTTTCATGGTGTGTTCTTCATGGTGTGTTTTTTTCATGGTGTGTTCTTCATGGTGTATTCTTCATGGTGTGTTCTTCATGGTGTGTTCTTCATGGTGTGTTCTTCATGGTGTGTTCTTCATGGTGTGTTCTTCATGGTGTGTTCTTCATCGTGTGCTCTTCATGGTGTGCTCTTCATCGTGGGCTCTTCATGGTGTGTTCTTCATCGTGTGCTCTTCATGGTGTGTTCTTCATGGTGTGTTCTTCATCGTGTGCTCTTCATGGTGTGTTCTTCATGGTGTGTTCTTCATGGTGTGTTCTTCATGGTGTGTTCTTCATCGTGTGCTCTTCATGGTGTGTTCTTCATCGTGGGCTCTTCATGGTGTGTTCTTCGTGGTGTGTTCTTCGTGGTGTGTTCTTCATGGTGTGTTCTTCATGGGGTGTCCTTCATGGTGTGTTCTTCATCGTGTGCTCTTCATGGTGTGTTCTTCATGGTGTGTTCTTCATGGTGTGCTCTTCATGGTGTGTTCTTCATGGTGTGTTCTTCATGGTGTGTTCTTCATGGTGTGTTCTTCATGGTGTGTTCTTCATGGTGTGTTCTTCATGGTGTGCTCTTCATGGTGTGTTCTTCATGGTGTGTTCTTCATGGTGTGTTCTTCATGGGGTGTTCTTCATGGTGTGTTCTTCATCGTGTGCTCTTCATGGTGTGTTCTTCATGGTGTGTTCTTCATGGGGTGTCCTTCATGGTGTGTTCTTCATGGTGTGCTCTTCATGGTGTGCTCTTCATGGTGTGTTCTTCATGGTGTGCTCTTCATGGTGTGTTCTTCATGGTGTGTCCTTCATGGTGTGTTCTTCATGGTGTGTTCTTCATGGGGTGTCCTTCATGGTGTGTTCATCATCGTGTGTTCTTCATCGTGTGCTCTTCATGGTGTGCTCTTCATGGTGTGTTCTTCATGGTGTGTTCTTCATGGTGTGTTCTTCATGGTGTGCTCTTCATGGTGTGTTCTTCATGGTGTGCTCTTCATGGTGTGTTCTTCATTGTGTGTCCTTCATGGTGTGCTCTTCATAGTGTGTTCTTCATGGTGTGTTCTTCATGGTGTGTTCTTCATGGTGTGTTCTTCATGGTGTGTTCTTCATGGTGTGTTCTTCATGGTGTGTCCTTCATGGTGTGCTCTTCATGGTGTGTTCTTCATGGTGTGTTCTTCATGGTGTGTTCTTCATGGGGTGTCCTTCATGGTGTGTTCTTCATCGTGTATTCTTCATGGTGTGTTCTTCATGGTGTGTTCTTCATGGTGTATTCTTCATGGTGTGTTCTTCATCGTGTGCTCTTCATGGTGTGTTCTTCATGGTGTGTCCTTCATGGTGTGTTCTTCATGGTGTGTTCTTCATGGGGTGTCCTTCATGGTGTGTTCATCATCGTGTGTTCTTCATCGTGTGCTCTTCATGGTGTGCTCTTCATGGTGTGTTCTTCATGGTGTGTTCTTCCTGGTGTGTTCTTCATGGTGTGCTCTTCATGGTGTGTTCTTCATGGTGTGCTCTTCATGGTGTGTTCTTCATTGTGTGTCCTTCATGGTGTGCTCTTCATAGTGTGTTCTTCATGGTGTGTTCTTCATGGTGTGTTCTTCATGGTGTGTTCTTCATGGTGTGTTCTTCATGGTGTGTTCTTCATGGTGTGTTCTTCATTGTGTGTCCTTCATGGTGTGCTCTTCATAGTGTGTTCTTCGTGGTGTGTTCTTCGTGGTGTGTTCTTCATGGTGTGTTCTTCATGGTGTGTTCTTCAAGGTGTTTTCTTCATCGTGGGCTCTTCATGGTGGGCTCTTCATGGTGTGTTCTTCATCGTGTGCTCTTCATGGTGTGTTCTTCATGGTGTGTTCTTCATGGTGTGTTCTTCATGGTGTGTTCTTCATCGTGTGCTCTTCATGGTGTGTTCTTCATGGTGTGTTCTTCATGGTGTGTTCTTCATGGTGTGCTCTTCATGGTGTGTTCTTCATGGTGTGTTCTTCATGGTGTGTTCTTCATGGTGTGTTCTTCATCGTGTGCTCTTCATGGTGTGTTCTTCATGGTGTGTTCTTCATCGTGTGCTCTTCATGGTGTGTTCTTCATGGTGTGTTCTTCATCGTGTGCTCTTCATGGTGTGTTCTTCATGGTGTGCTCTTCATGGTGTGTTCTTCATGGTGTGTTCTTCATGGTGTGTTCTTCATGGTGTGTTCTTCATGGTGTGTTCTTCATCGTGTGCTCTTCATGGTGTGCTCTTCATGGTGTGTTCTTCATGGTGTGTTCTTCATGGGGTGTCCTTCATGGTGTGTTCTTCATCGTGTGCTCTTCATCGTGTGTTCTTCATGGTGTGTTCTTCATGGTGTGCTCTTCATGGTGTGTTCTTCATGGTGTGTTCTTCATGGTGTGTTCTTCATCGTGTGCTCTTCATGGTGTGTTCTTCATGGTGTGCTCTTCATGGTGTGTTCTTCATGGTGTGTCCTTCATGGTGTGTTCTTCATGGTGTGCTCTTCATGGTGTGTTCTTCATGGTGTGCTCTTCATGGTGTGTTCTTCATGGTGTGTTCTTCATGGTGTGTTCTTCGTGGTGTGTTCTTCATGGTGTGTTCTTCATGGCGTGTTCTTCATCGTGTGTTCTTCATGGTGTGTTCTTCATGGTGTGTTCTTCATGGTGTGTTCTTCGTGGCGTGTTCTTCGTGGTGTGTTCTTCATGGTGTGTTCTTCATGGTGTGTTCTTCATGGTGTGTTCTTCATCGTGTGTTCTTCATGGTGTGTTCTTCATGGTGTGTTCTTCATGGTGTGTTCTTCATGGTGTGTTCTTCATGGCGTGTTCTTCATCGTGTGTTCTTCATGGTGTGTTCTTCATGGTGTGTTCTTCATGGTGTGCTCTTCATGGTGTGTTCTTCATGGTGTGTTCTTCATGGTGTGCTCTTCATGGTGTGTTCTTCGTGGTGTGTTCTTCATCGTGTGCTCTTCATGGTGTGTTCTTCATGATGTGTTCTTCATGGTGTGTTCTTCATCGTGTGCTCTTCATGGTGTGTTCTTCATGGTGTGTTCTTCATGGTGTATTCTTCATGGTGTGTTCTTCATGGTGTATTCTTCATGGTGTGTTCTTCGTGGTGTGTTATTCATGGTGTGCTCTTCATGGTGTGCTCTTCATGGTGTGTTCTTCATGGTGTGCTCTTCATGGTGTGTTCTTCATGGTGTGTTCTTCATGGTGTATTCTTCATGGTGTGCTCTTCATGGTGTGTTCTTCATGGTGTGTTCTTCATCGTGTGTTCTTCATGGTGTGTTCTTCATCATGTGCTCTTCATGGTGTGTTCTTCATGGTGTGTTCTTCATCATGTGCTCTTCATGGTGTGTTCTTCATGGTGTGTTCTTCATGGTGTGTTCTTCATCGTGTGCTCTTCATGGTGTGTTCTTCATGGTGTGTTCTTCATGGTGTGTTCTTCATCGTGTGCTCTTCATCGTGTGTTCTTCATGGTGTGTTCTTCGTGGTGTGTTCTTCGTGGCGTGCTCTTCATGGTGTGTTCTTCATGGTGTGTTCTTCATGGTGTGCTCTTCATGGTGTGTTCTTCATGGTGTGTTCTTCATCGTGTGCTCTTCATGGTGTGTTCTTCATCGTGGGCTCTTCATGGTGTGTTCTTCGTGGTGTGTTCTTCATGGTGTGTTCTTCATGGTGTGTTCTTCATGGTGTGTTCTTCATCGTGTGCTCTTCATGGTGTGTTCTTCATCTTGGGCTCTTCATGGTGTGTTGTTCGTGGTGTGTTCTTCATGGTGTGTTCTTCATGGTGTGTTCTTCATGGTGTGTTCTTCATCGTGTGCTCTTCATGGTGTGTTCTTCATCGTGGGCTCTTCATGGTGTGTTCTTCGTGGTGTGTTCTTCATGGTGTGTTCTTCATGGTGTGTTCTTCATGGTGTGTTCTTCATGGTGTGCTCTTCATGGTGTGTTCTTCATGGTGTGTTCTTCATGGTGTGTTCTTCATGGTGTGTTCTTCATGGGGTGTTCTTCATCGTGTTCTCTTCATGGTGTGTTCTTCATGGTGTGTTCTTCATGGTGTGTTCTTCATGGTGTGCTCTTCATGGTGTGTTCTTCATGGTGTGTTCTTCATGGTGTGTTCTTCATGGTGTGTTCTTCATGGTGTGTTCTTCATCGTGTGCTCTTCATGGTGTGTTCTTTATGGTGTGTTCTTCATGGTGTGTTCTTCATGGGGTGTCCTTCATGGGGTGTTCTTCATCGTGTGTTCTTCATCGTGTGCTCTTCATGGTGTGCTCTTCATCGTGTGTTCTTCATGGTGTGTTCTTCATGGTGTGTTCTTCATGGTGTGTTCTTCATGGTGTGTTCTTCATGGTGTGTTCTTCATGGTGTGCTCTTCATGGTGTGTTCTTCATGGTGTGTTCTTCATGGTGTGTTCTTCATCGTGTGCTCTTCATGGTGTGTTCTTCATGGTGTGTTCTTCATGGGGTGTTCTTCATGGGGTGTCCTTCATGGTGTGTTCTTCATCGTGTGCTCTTCATCCTGTGTTCTTCATGGTGTGTTCTTCATGGTGTGTTCTTCATCGTGTGCTCTTCATGGTGTGTTCTTCATGGTGTGTTCTTCATGGGGTGTTCTTCATGGGGTGTCCTTCATGGTGTGTTCTTCATCGTGTGCTCTTCATCCTGTGTTCTTCATGGTGTGTTCTTCATGGTGTGTTCTTCATCGTGTGCTCTTCATGGTGTGTTCTTCATGGTGTGTTCTTCATGGGGTGTTCTTCATGGGGTGTCCTTCATGGTGTGTTCTTCATCGTGTGCTCTTCATCCTGTGTTCTTCATGGTGTGTTCTTCATGGTGTGCTCTTCATCGTGTGCTCTTCATGGTGTGTTCTTCATGGTGTGTTCTTCATCGTGTGCTCTTCATGGTGTGTTCTTCATGGTGTGTTCTTCATGGTGTGTTCTTCATGGTGTGTTCTTCATCGTGTGCTCTTCATCGTGTGTTCTTCGTGGTGTGTTCTTCGTGGTGTGTTCTTCGTGGTGTGTTCTTCGTGGTGTGTTCTTCGTGGTGTGTTCTTCGTGGTGTGTTCTTCATGGTGTGTTCTTCATGGTGTGTTCTTCATGGTGTGTTCTTCGTGGCGTGTTCTTCGTGGCGTGTTCTTCGTGGTGTGTTCTTCGTGGTGTGTTCTTCGTGGTGTGTTCTTCGTGGCGTGTTCTTCGTGGTGTGTTCTTCGTGGTGTGTTCTTCATGGTGTGTTCTTCATGGTGTGTTCTTCATGGTGTGTTCTTCATCATGTATTCTTCATGGTGTATTCTTCATGGTGTGTTCTTCATGGTGTATTCTTCATGGTGTGTTCTTCATGGTGTGTTCTTCAAGGTGTTTTCTTCATCGTGGGCTCTTCATGGTGTGTTCTTCGTGGTGTGTTCTTCATGGTGTGTTCTTCATGGTGTGTTCTTCATGGTGTGTTCTTCATGGTGTGTTCTTCAAGGTGTTTTCTTCATCGTGGGCTCTTCATGGTGTGTTCTTCGTGGTGTGTTCTTCATGGTGTGCTCTTCATGGTGTGTTCTTCATGGTGTGTTCTTCATCGTGTGTTCTTCATCGTGTGCTCTTCATGGCGTGTTCTTCGTGGTGTGTTCTTCGTGGTGTGTTCTTCATGGTGTGTTCTTCATGGTGTGTTCTTCATGGTGTGTTCTTCATGGTGTGTTCCTCATGGTGTGTTCTTCATGGTGTGTTCTTCATGGTGGGTTCTTCATGGTGTGCTCTTCATGGTGTGTTCTTCATGGTGTGTTCTTCATGGTGTGTTCTTCATGGGGTGTCCTTCATGGTGTGTTCTTCATCGTGTGTTCTTCATGGTGTGTTCTTCATCATGTGCTCTTCATGGTGTGTTCTTCATGGTGTGTTCTTCATGGTGTGTTCTTCATGGTGTGTTCTTCATCGTGTGCTCTTCATGGTGTGTTCTTCATGGTGTGTTCTTCATGGTGTGTTCTTCATGGTGTGTTCTTCATGGTGTGCTCTTCATGGTGTGTTCTTCATGGTGTGTTCTTCATGGTGTGTTCTTCATGGGGTGTCCTTCATGGTGTGTTCTTCATCGTGTGCTCTTCATCGTGTGTTCTTCATGGTGTATTCTTCATCGTGTGCTCTTCATGGTGTGTTCTTCATGGTGTGTTCTTCATGGTGTATTCTTCATGGTGTGTTCTTCATCGTGTGCTCTTCATGGTGTGTTCTTCATGGTGTGTTCTTCATGGGGTGTCCTTCATGGTGTGTTCTTCATCGTGTGCTCTTTATGGTGTGCTCTTCATGGTGTGTTCTTCGTGGTGTGCTCTTCATGGTGTGTTCTTCATGGTGTGCTCTTCATGGTGTGTTCTTCATGGTGTGTCCTTCATGGTGTGTTCTTCATGGGGTGTCCTTCATGGTGTGTTCATCATCGTGTGTTCTTCATCGTGTGCTCTTCATGGTGTGCTCTTCATGGTGTGTTCTTCATGGTGTGTTCTTCATGGTGTGTTCTTCATGGTGTGCTCTTCATGGTGTGTTCTTCATGGTGTGCTCTTCATGGTGTGTTCTTCATTGTGTGTCCTTCATGGTGTGCTCTTCATAGTGTGTTCTTCATGGTGTGTTCTTCATGGTGTGTTCTTCATGGTGTGTTCTTCATTGTGTGTCCTTCATGGTGTGCTCTTCATAGTGTGTTCTTCATGGTGTGTTCTTCATGGTGTGTTCTTCATGGTGTGTTCTTCATGGTGTGCTCTTCATGGAGTGTTCTTCATGGTGTGTTCTTCATCGTGTGCTCTTCATGGTGTGTTCTTCATGGTGTGCTCTTCATGGTGTGTTCTTCATGGTGTGTCCTTCATGGTGTGCTCTTCATCGTGTGTTCTTCATGGTGTGTTCTTCATGGTGTGTTCTTCATCGTGTGCTCTTCATGGTGTGTTCTTCATGGTGTGTTCTTCATGGTGTGTTCTTCATGGTGTGTTCTTCGTGGTGTGTTATTCATGGTGTGTTCTTCATGGTGTGCTCTTCATGGTGTGCTCTTCATGGTGTGTTCTTCATGGTGTGTTCTTCATGGTGTGCTCTTCATGGTGTGCTCTTCATGGTGTGTTCTTCATGGTGTGTTCTTCATGGTGTGTTCTTCATGGTGTGTTCTTCATGGTGTGTTCTTCATCGTGTGTTCTTCATGGTGTGCTCTTCATGGTGTGCTCTTCATGGTGTGTTCTTCATGGTGTGTTCTTCATGGTGTGTTCTTCATGGTGTGTTCTTCATCGTGTGTTCTTCATCGTGTGTTCTTCATCATGTGCTCTTCATGGTGTGTTCTTCATGGTGTGTTCTTCATGGTGTGTTCTTCATGGTGTGTTCTTCATGGTGTGCTCTTCATCGTGTGCTCTT
Source organism: Lithobates septentrionalis (assembly GCA_037952835.1). Classification (NCBI taxonomy): domain Eukaryota; kingdom Metazoa; phylum Chordata; class Amphibia; order Anura; family Ranidae; genus Lithobates; species Lithobates septentrionalis. Next base: position 162,544 of record JBBDGP010002455.1, on the reverse strand, counting down.
CATGGTGTGTTCTTCATGGTGTGTTCTTCATGGTGTGTTCTTCATGGTGTGTTCTTCATGGTGTGCTCTTCATCGTGTGCTCTTCATGGTGTGTTCTTCATGGTGTGTTCTTCATGGTGTGTTCTTCATGGTGTATTCTTCATGGTGTATTCTTCATGGTGTATTCTTCATGGTGTGTTCTTCATGGTGTATTCTTCATGGTGTGTTCTTCATCATGTGCTCTTCATGGCGTGTTCTTCATGGTGTGTTCTTCATGGTGTGCTCTTCATGGTGTGCTCTTCATGGTGTGTTCTTCATGGTGTGTTCTTCATGGTGTATTCTTCATGGTGTGCTCTTCATGGTGTGCTCTTCATGGTGTGTTCTTCATGGTGTGTTCCTCATGGTGTGTTCTTCATGGTGGGTTTTTCATGGTGGGTTCTTCATGGTGTGCTCTCCATGGTGTGTTCTTCATGGTGTGTTCTTCATGGTGTGTTCTTCATGGGGTGTCCTTCATGGTGTGTTCTTCATCGTGTGTTCTTCATGGTGTGTTCTTCATCATGTGCTCTTCATGGTGTGTTCTTCATGGTGTGTTCTTCATGGTGTGTTCTTCATCGTGTGCTCTTCATGGTGTGTTCTTCATGGTGTGTTCTTCATGGTGTGTTCTTCGTGGTGTATTCTTCATGGTGTGTTCTTCATGGTGTGTTCTTCATGGTGTGTTCTTCATCGTGTGCTCTTCATGGTGTGTTCTTCATCGTGGGCTCTTCATGGTGTGTTCTTCGTGGTGTGTTCTTCATGGTGTGTTCTTCATGGTGTGTTCTTCATGGTGTGTTCTTCATGGTGTGTTCTTCATCGTGTGCTCTTCATGGTGTGCTCTTCATCGTGGGCTCTTCATGGTGTGTTCTTCATCGTGTGCTCTTCATGGTGTGTTCTTCATCGTGTGCTCTTCATGGTGTGTTCTTCATGGTGTGTTCTTCATGGTTTGTTCTTCATGGTGTGTTCTTCATCGTGTGCTCTTCATGGTGTGTTCTTCATCGTGGGCTCTTCATGGTGTGTTCTTCGTGGTGTGTTCTTCGTGGTGTGTTCTTCATGGGGTGTCCTTCATGGTGTGTTCTTCATGGTGTGCTCTTCATGGTGTGCTCTTCATGGTGTGTTCTTCATGGTGTGTTCTTCATGGTGTGTTCTTCATGGTGTGTTCTTCATGGTGTGCTCTTCATGGTGTGTTCTTCATGGTGTGTTCTTCATGGTGTGTTCTTCATGGGGTGTCCTTCATGGTGTGTTCTTCATCGTGTGTTCTTCATCGTGTGCTCTTCATGGTGTGTTCTTCATGGTGTGTTCTTCATGGTGTGTTCTTCATGGTGTGTTCTTCATGGTGTGTTCTTCATGGTGTGCTCTTCATGCTGTGTTCTTCATGGTGTGTTCTTCATGGTGTGTTCTTCATTGTGTGCTCTTCATGGTGTGTTCTTCATGGTGTGTTCTTCATGGTGTGTTCTTCATGGTGTGTTCTTCATGGGGTGTCCTTCATGGTGTGTTCTTCATCGTGTGCTCTTCATGCTGTGTTCTTCATGGTGTGTTCTTCATGGTGTGCTCTTCATGCTGTGTTCTTCATGGTGTGTTCTTCATGGTGTATTCTTCATCGTGTGCTCTTCATGGTGTGTTCTTCATGGTGTGTTCTTCATCGTGTGCTCTTCATGGTGTGTTCTTCATGGTGTGTTCTTCATGGGGTGTCCTTCATGGTGTGTTCTTCATCGTGTGCTCTTCATGGTGTGCTCTTCATGGTGTGTTCTTCGTGGTGTGCTCTTCATGGTGTGTTCTTCATGGTGTGCTCTTCATGGTGTGTTCTTCATGGTGTGTCCTTCATGGTGTGTTCTTCATGGTGTGTTCTTCATGGGGTGTCCTTCATGGTGTGTTCATCATCGTGTGTTCTTCATCGTGTGCTCTTCATGGTGTGTTCTTCATGGTGTGCTCTTCATGGTGTGTTCTTCATGGTGTGTCCTTCATGGTGTGCTCTTCATCGTGTGTTCTTCATGGTGTGTTCTTCATGGTGTGTTCTTCATGGTGTGTTCTTCATGGTGTATTCTTCATGGTGTGTTCTTCATGGTGTGCTCTTCATCGTGTGTTCTTCGTGGTGTGTTCTTCATGGTGTGTTCTTCATGGTGTGTTCTTCATGGTGTGCTCTTCATGGCGTGTTGTTCATGGCGTGTTCTTCATGGTGTGTTCTTCATGGTGTATTCTTCATGGTGTGTTCTTCATCATGTGCTCTTCATGGCGTGTTCTTCATGGTGTGTTCTTCATGGTGTGCTCTTCATGGTGTGCTCTTCATGGTGTGTTCTTCATGGTGTGTTCTTCATGGTGTATTCTTCATGGTGTGCTCTTCATGGTGTGCTCTTCATGGTGTGTTCATCATCGTGTGTTCTTCATCGTGTGCTCTTCATGGTGTGTTCTTCATGGTGTGTTCTTCATGGTGTGTTCTTCATGGTGTGTTCTTCATGGTGTGCTCTTCATGGTGTGTTCTTCATGGTGTGTTCTTCATGGTGTGTTCTTCATGGGGTGTCCTTCATGGTGTGTTCTTCATCGTGTGTTCTTCATCGTGTGCTCTTCATGGTGTGTTCTTCATGGTGTGTTCTTCATGGTGTGTTCTTCATGGTGTGTTCTTCATGGTGTGTTCTTCATGGTGTGTTCTTCATGGTGTGCTCTTCATGCTGTGTTCTTCATGGTGTGTTCTTCATGGTGTGTTCTTCATTGTGTGCTCTTCATGGTGTGTTCTTCATGGTGTGTTCTTCATGGTGTGTTCTTCATGGTGTGTTCTTCATGGGGTGTCCTTCATGGTGTGTTCTTCATCGTGTGCTCTTCATCGTGTGTTCTTCATGGTGTATTCTTCATCGTGTGCTCTTCATGGTGTGTTCTTCATGGTGTGTTCTTCATCGTGTGCTCTTCATGGTGTGTTCTTCATGGTGTGTTCTTCATGGGGTGTCCTTCATGGTGTGTTCTTCATCGTGTGCTCTTCATGGTGTGCTCTTCATGGTGTGTTCTTCGTGGTGTGCTCTTCATGGTGTGTTCTTCATGGTGTGCTCTTCATGGTGTGTTCTTCATGGTGTGTCCTTCATGGTGTGTTCTTCATGGTGTGTTCTTCATGGGGTGTCCTTCATGGTGTGTTCATCATCGTGTGTTCTTCATCGTGTGCTCTTCATGGTGTGTTCTTCATGGTGTGCTCTTCATGGTGTGTTCTTCATGGTGTGTCCTTCATGGTGTGCTCTTCATCGTGTGTTCTTCATGGTGTGTTCTTCATGGTGTGTTCTTCATGGTGTGTTCTTCATGGTGTATTCTTCATGGTGTGTTCTTCATGGTGTGCTCTTCATCGTGTGTTCTTCGTGGTGTGTTCTTCATGGTGTGTTCTTCATGGTGTGTTCTTCATGGTGTGCTCTTCATGGCGTGTTGTTCATGGCGTGTTCTTCATGGTGTGTTCTTCATGGTGTATTCTTCATGGTGTGTTCTTCATCATGTGCTCTTCATGGCGTGTTCTTCATGGTGTGTTCTTCATGGTGTGCTCTTCATGGTGTGCTCTTCATGGTGTGTTCTTCATGGTGTGTTCTTCATGGTGTATTCTTCATGGTGTGCTCTTCATGGTGTGCTCTTCATGGTGTGTTCTTCATGGTGTGTTCCTCATGGTGGGTTCTTCATGGTGGGTTCTTCATGGTGGGTTCTTCATGGTGTGTTCTTCATGGTGTGTTCTTCATGGGGTGTCCTTCATGGTGTGTTCTTCATCGTGTGTTCTTCATGGTGTGTTCTTCATCATGTGCTCTTCATGGTGTGTTCTTCATGGTGTGTTCTTCATCGTGTGCTCTTCATGGTGTGTTCTTCATGGTGTGTTCTTCATGGTGTGTTCTTCATGGTGTGTTCTTCATGGTGTGCTCTTCATCGTGTGCTCTTCATGGTGTGTTCTTCATGGTGTGTTCTTCATGGTGTGTTCTTCATGGTGTATTCTTCATGGTGTATTCTTCATGGTGTATTCTTCATGGTGTGTTCTTCATGGTGTATTCTTCATGGTGTGTTCTTCATCATGTGCTCTTCATGGCGTGTTCTTCATGGTGTGTTCTTCATGGTGTGCTCTTCATGGTGTGCTCTTCATGGTGTGTTCTTCATGGTGTGTTCTTCATGGTGTATTCTTCATGGTGTGCTCTTCATCGTGTGCTCTTCATGGTGTGTTCTTCATGGTGTGTTCTTCATCGTGTGCTCTTCATGGTGTGTTCTTCATGGTGTGTTCTTCATGGTGTGTTCTTCGTGGTGTATTCTTCATGGTGTGTTCTTCATGGTGTGTTCTTCATGGTGTGTTCTTCATCGTGTGCTCTTCATGGTGTGTTCTTCATCGTGGGCTCTTCATGGTGTGTTCTTCGTGGTGTGTTCTTCATGGTGTGTTCTTCATGGTGTGTTCTTCATGGTGTGTTCTTCATGGTGTGTTCTTCATCGTGTGCTCTTCATGGTGTGCTCTTCATCGTGGGCTCTTCATGGTGTGTTCTTCATCGTGTGCTCTTCATGGTGTGTTCTTCATGGTGTGTTCTTCATCGTGTGCTCTTCATGGTGTGTTCTTCATGGTGTGTTCTTCATGGTGTGTTCTTCATGGTGTGTTCTTCATCGTGTGCTCTTCATGGTGTGTTCTTCATCGTGGGCTCTTCGTGGTGTGTTCTTCGTGGTGTGTTCTTCGTGGTGTGTTCTTCATGGGGTGTCCTTCATGGTGTGTTCTTCATGGTGTGCTCTTCATGGTGTGCTCTTCATGGTGTGTTCTTCATGGTGTGTTCTTCATGGTGTGTTCTTCATGGTGTGTTCTTCATGGTGTGCTCTTCATGGTGTGTTCTTCATGGTGTGTTCTTCATGGTGTGTTCTTCATGGGGTGTCCTTCATGGTGTGTTCTTCATCGTGTGTTCTTCATCGTGTGCTCTTCATGGTGTGTTCTTCATGGTGTGTTCTTCATGGTGTGTTCTTCATGGTGTGCTCTTCATGCTGTGTTCTTCATGGTGTGTTCTTCATGGTGTGTTCTTCATGGTGTGCTCTTCATGGTGTGTTCTTCATGGTGTGTTCTTCATGGTGTGTTCTTCATGGTGTGTTCTTCATGGGGTGTCCTTCATGGTGTGTTCTTCATCGTGTGTTCTTCATGGTGTATTCTTCATCGTGTGCTCTTCATGGTGTGTTCTTCATGGTGTGTTCTTCATCGTGTGCTCTTCATGGTGTGTTCTTCATGGTGTGTTCTTCATGGGGTGTCCTTCATGGTGTGTTCTTCATCGTGTGCTCTTCATGGTGTGCTCTTCATGGTGTGTTCTTCGTGGTGTGCTCTTCATGGTGTGTTCTTCATGGTGTGCTCTTCATGGTGTGTTCTTCATGGTGTGTCCTTCATGGTGTGTTCTTCATGGTGTGTTCTTCATGGGGTGTCCTTCATGGTGTGTTCATCATCGTGTGTTCTTCATCGTGTGCTCTTCATGGTGTGCTCTTCATGGTGTGTTCTTCATGGTGTGTTCTTCATGGTGTGTTCTTCATGGTGTGTTCTTCATCGTGGGCTCTTCATGGTGTGTTCTTCATGGTGTGCTCTTCATGGTGTGTTCTTCATTGTGTGTCCTTCATGGTGTGCTCTTCATAGTGTGTTCTTCATGGTGTGTTCTTCATGGTGTGTTCTTCATGGTGTGTTCTTCATGGTGTGTTCTTCATTGTGTGTCCTTCATGGTGTGCTCTTCATAGTGTGTTCTTCATGGTGTGTTCTTCATGGTGTGTTCTTCATGGTGTGTTCTTCATGGTGTGCTCTTCATGGAGTGTTCTTCATGGTGTGTTCTTCATCGTGTGCTCTTCATGGTGTGTTCTTCATGGTGTGTTCTTCATCGTGTGCTCTTCATGGTGTGTTCTTCATGGTGTGTTCTTCATGGTGTGTTCTTCATGGTGTATTCTTCATGGTGTGTTCTTCATGGTGTGCTCTTCCTCGTGTGTTCTTCGTGGTGTGTTCTTCATGGTGTGTTCTTCATGGTGTGTTCTTCATGGTGTGCTCTTCATGGCGTGTTGTTCATGGCGTGTTCTTCATGGTGTGTTCTTCATGGTGTGTTCTTCATCGTGTGTTCTTCATGGTGTATTCTTCATGGTGTGTTCTTCATGGTGTGTTCTTCATGGTGTGTTCTTGATGGCGTGTTCTTCATGGCGTGTTCTTCATGGTGTGTTCTTCATGGTGTGTTCTTCATGGTGTGTTCTTCGTGGTGTGTTCTTCGTGGTGTGTTCTTCATGGTGTGTTCTTCATGGTGTGTTCTTCATGGTGTGCTCTTCATGGTGTGTTCTTCATGGTGTGTTCTTCATCGTGTGCTCTTCATGGTGTGTTCTTCATCGTGGGCTCTTCATGGTGTGTTCTTCGTGGTGTGTTCTTCATGGTGTGTTCTTCATGGTGTGTTCTTCATGGTGTGTTCTTCATCGTGTGCTCTTCATGGTGTGTTCTTCATCTTGGGCTCTTCATGGTGTGTTCTTCATGGTGTGTTCTTCATGGTGTGTTCTTCATGGTGTGTTCTTCATGGCGTGTTCTTCGTGGTGTGTTCTTCGTGGTGTGTTCTTCGTGGTGTGTTCTTCATGGTGTGTTCTTCATGGTGTGTTCTTCATGGCGTGTTCTTCGTGGTGTGTTCTTCATAGTGTGTTCTTCATCATGTATTCTTCATGGTGTATTCTTCATGGTGTGTTCTTCATGGTGTGTTCTTCATGGTGTATTCTTCATGGTGTGTTCTTCATGGTGTGTTCTTCAAGGTGTTTTCTTCATCGTGGGCTCTTCATGGTGTGTTCTTCGTGGTGTGTTCTTCATGGTGTGTTCTTCATGGTGTGTTCTTCATGGTGTGTTCTTCATGGTGTGTTCCTCATGGTGTGTTCTTCATGGTGTGTTCTTCATGGTGGGTTCTTCATGGTGTGCTCTTCATGGTGTGTTCTTCATGGTGTGTTCTTCATGGTGTGTTCTTCATGGGGTGTCCTTCATGGTGTGTCCTTCATGGTGTGTTCTTCATCGTGTGTTCTTCATCATGTGCTCTTCATGGTGTGTTCTTCATGGTGTGTTCTTCATGGTGTGTTCTTCATGTTGTGTTCTTCATCGTGTGCTCTTCATGGTGTGTTCTTCATGGTGTGTTCTTCATGGTGTGTTCTTCATGGTGTGCTCTTCATGGTGTGTTCTTCATGGTGTGTTCTTCATGGTGTGTTCTTCATGGGGTGTCCTTCATGGTGTGTTCTTCATCGTGTGTTCTTCATGGTGTGTTCTTCATCATGTGCTCTTCATGGTGTGTTCTTCATGGTGTGTTCTTCATGGTGTGTTCTTCATGGTGTGTTCTTCATCGTGTGCTCTTCATGGTGTGTTCTTCATGGTGTGTTCTTCGTGGTGTGTTCTTCATGGTGTGTTCTTCATGGTGTGTTCTTCATGGTGTGTTCTTCATGGTGTGTTCTTCATGGTGGGTTCTTCATGGTGTGCTCTTCATGGTGTGTTCTTCATCGTGTGCTCTTCATGGTGTGTTCTTCATGGTGTGTTCTTCATGGTGTGTTCTTCATGGTGTGTTTTTTTCATGGTGTGTTCTTCATGGTGTGTTCTTCATGGTGTGTTTTTTTCATGGTGTGTTTTTTTCATGGTGTGTTCTTCATGGTGTGTTCTTCATGGTGTGTTCTTCATGGTGTGTTCTTCATGGTGTGTTCTTCATGGTGTGCTCTTCATGGTGTGTTCTTCATGGTGTGTTCTTCATGGTATGTTCTTCATGGTGTGTTTTTTTCATGGTGTGTTTTTTTCATGGTGTGTTCTTCATGGTGTGTTTTTTTCATGGTGTGTTCTTCATGGTGTATTCTTCATGGTGTGTTCTTCATGGTGTGTTCTTCATGGTGTGTTCTTCATGGTGTGTTCTTCATGGTATGTTCTTCATGGTGTGTTTTTTTCATGGTGTGTTTTTTTCATGGTGTGCTCTTCATGGTGTGTTTTTTTCATGGTGTGTTCTTCATGGTGTATTCTTCATGGTGTGTTCTTCATGGTGTGTTCTTCATGGTGTGTTCTTCATGGTGTGTTCTTCATGGTGTGTTCTTCATCGTGTGCTCTTCATGGTGTGTTCTTCATCGTGGGCTCTTCATGGTGTGTTCTTCGTGGTGTGTTCTTCATGGTGTGTTCTTCATGGTGTGTTCTTCATGGTGTGTTCTTCATCGTGTGCTCTTCATGGTGTGCTCTTCATCGTGGGCTCTTCATGGTGTGTTCTTCATCGTGTGCTCTTCATGGTGTGTTCTTCATGGTGTGTTCTTCATGGTGTGTTCTTCATGGTGTGTTCTTCATCGTGTGCTCTTCATGGTGTGTTCTTCATCGTGGGCTCTTCATGGTGTGTTCTTCGTGGTGTGTTCTTCGTGGTGTGTTCTTCATGGTGTGTTCTTCATGGGGTGTCCTTCATGGTGTGTTCTTCATCGTGTGCTCTTCATGGTGTGTTCTTCATGGTGTGTTCTTCATGGTGTGCTCTTCATGGTGTGCTCTTCATGGTGTGTTCTTCATGGTGTGTTCTTCATGGTGTGTTCTTCATGGTGTGTTCTTCATGGTGTGCTCTTCATGGTGTGTTCTTCATGGTGTGTTCTTCATGGTGTGTTCTTCATGGGGTGTCCTTCATGGTGTGTTCTTCATCGTGTGTTCTTCATCGTGTGCTCTTCATGGTGTGTTCTTCATGGTGTGTTCTTCATGGTGTGTTCTTCATGGTGTGTTCTTCATGGTGTGTTCTTCATGGTGTGTTCTTCATGGTGTGTTCTTCATTGTGTGCTCTTCATGGTGTGTTCTTCATGGTGTGTTCTTCATGGTGTGTTCTTCATGGTGTGTTCTTCATGGGGTGTCCTTCATGGTGTGTTCTTCATCGTGTGCTCTTCATCGTGTGTTCTTCATGGTGTGTTCTTCATGGTGTGTTCTTCATCGTGTGCTCTTCATGGTGTGTTCTTCATGGTGTGTTCTTCATGGTGTATTCTTCATGGTGTGTTCTTCATGGTGTGCTCTTCATGGTGTGTTCTTCATGGTGTGTTCTTCATGGGGTGTCCTTCATGGTGTGCTCTTCATGGTGTGCTCTTCATGGTGTGTTCTTCGTGGTGTGCTCTTCATGGTGTGTTCTTCATGGTGTGTTCTTCATGGTGTGTTCTTCATCGTGTGTTCTTCATGGTGTGTTCTTCATCTTGGGCTCTTCATGGTGTGTTCTTCGTGGTGTGTTCTTCATGGTGTGTTCTTCATGGTGTGTTCTTCATGGTGTGTTCTTCATCGTGTGCTCTTCATGGTGTGTTCTTCATGGTGTGTTCTTCATCGTGTGCTCTTCATGGTGTGTTCTTCATCGTGGGCTCTTCATGGTGTGTTCTTCGTGGTGTGTTCTTCTTGGTGTGTTCTTCATGGTGTGTTCTTCATGGTGTGCTCTTCATGGTGTGTTCTTCATGGTGTGTTCTTCATGGTGTGTTCTTCATGGGGTGTTCTTCATCGTGTGCTCTTCATGGTGTGTTCTTCATGGCGTGTTCTTCATCGTGTGCTCTTCATGGTGTGCTCTTCATCGTGTGTTCTTCATGGTGTGTTCTTCATGGTGTGTTCTTCATGGTGTGTTCTTCATGGTGTGTTCTTCATGGTGTGTTCTTCATGGTGTGTTCTTCATCGTGTGCTCTTCATGGTGTGTTCTTCATGGTGTGTTCTTCATGTGGTGTCCTTCATGGTGTGTTCTTCATCGTGTGCTCTTCATCCTGTGTTCTTCATGGTGTGTTCTTCATGGTGTGCTCTTCATGGTGTGTTCTTCATGGTGTGTTCTTCATGGTGTGTTCTTCATCGTGTGCTCTTCATGGTGTGTTCTTCATGGTGTGCTCTTCATGGTGTGTTCTTCATGGTGTGTTCTTCATGGTGTGTTCTTCATGGTGTGCTCTTCATGGTGTGTTCTTCATGGTGTGTCCTTCATGGTGTGTTCTTCATCGTGTGCTCTTCATGGTGTGTTCTTCATGGTGTGCTCTTCATGGTGTGTTCTTCATGGTGTGTTCTTCATGGTGTGTTCTTCATCGTGTGCTCTTCATGGTGTGCTCTTCATGGTGTGCTCTTCATGGTGTGTTCTTCATGGTGTGTTCTTCATGGTGTGTTCTTCATGGTGTGCTCTTCATGGTGTGTTCTTCATGGTGTGTCCTTCATGGTGTGCTCTTCATCGTGTGTTCGTCATGGTGTGTTCTTCATGGTGTGTTCTTCATCGTGTGCTCTTCATGGTGTGTTCTTCATGGTGTGTACTTCATGGTGTGTTCTTCATGGTGTGTTCTTCATGGTGTGCTCTTCATCGTGTGTTCTTCATGGTGTGTTCTTCATGGTGTGTTCTTCATGGTGTGTTCTTCATGGTGTGCTCTTCATGGTGTGTTCTTCATGGCGTGTTCTTCATCGTGTGCTCTTCATGGTGTGCTCTTCATCGTGTGTTCTTCATGGTGTGTTCTTCATGGTGTGTTCTTCATGGTGTGTTCTTCATGGTGTGTTCTTCATGGTGTGTTCTTCATCGTGTGCTCTTCATGGTGTGTTCTTCATGGTGTGTTCTTCATGGGGTGTTCTTCATGGGGTGTCCTTCATGGTGTGTTCTTCATCGTGTGCTCTTCATCCTGTGTTCTTCATGGTGTGTTCTTCATGGTGTGCTCTTCATGGTGTGTTCTTCATGGTGTGTTCTTCATGGTGTGTTCTTCATGGTGTGTTCTTCATTGTGTGTCCTTCATGGTGTGCTCTTCATAGTGTGTTCATCATCGTGTGTTCTTCATCGTGTGCTCTTCATGGTGTGCTCTTCATGGTGTGTTCTTCATGGTGTGTTCTTCATGGTGTGTTCTTCATGGTGTGCTCTTCATGGTGTGTTCTTCATGGTGTGCTCTTCATGGTGTGTTCTTCATTGTGTGTCCTTCATGGTGTGCTCTTCATAGTGTGTTCTTCATGGTGTGTTCTTCATGGTGTGTTCTTCATGGTGTGTTCTTCATGGTGTGTTCTTCATGGTGTGTTCTTCATTGTGTGTCCTTCATGGTGTGCTCTTCATAGTGTGTTCTTCATGGTGTGTTCTTCATGGTGTGTTCTTCATGGTGTGTTCTTCATGGTGTGCTCTTCATGGAGTGTTCTTCATGGTGTGTTCTTCATCGTGTGCTCTTCATGGTGTGTTCTTCATGGTGTGCTCTTCATGGTGTGTTCTTCATGGTGTGTCCTTCATGGTGTGCTCTTCATCGTGTGTTCTTCATGGTGTGTTCTTCATGGTGTGTTCTTCATCGTGTGCTCTTCATGGTGTGTTCTTCATGGTGTGCTCTTCATGGTGTGCTCTTCATGGTGTGTTCTTCATGGCGTGCTCTTCATCGTGTGTTCTTCGTGGTGTGTTCTTCATGGTGTGTTCTTCATGGTGTGTTCTTCATGGTGTGCTCTTCATGGCGTGTTGTTCATGGCGTGTTCTTCATGGTGTGTTCTTCATGGCGTGTTCTTCATGGTGTGTTCTTCATGGTGTGTTCTTCATGGTGTGTTCTTCGTGGTGTGTTCTTCATCGTGTGCTCTTCATGGTGTGTTCTTCATCTTGGGCTCTTCATGGTGTGTTCTTCGTGGTGTGTTCTTCATGGTGTGTTCTTCATAGTGTGTTCATCATCGTGTGTTCTTCATCGTGTGCTCTTCATGGTGTGCTCTTCATGGTGTGTTCTTCATGGTGTGCTCTTCATGGTGTGTTCTTCATGGTGTGCTCTTCATGGTGTGTTCTTCATTGTGTGTCCTTCATGGTGTGCTCTTCATAGTGTGTTCTTCATGGTGTGTTCTTCATGGTGTGTTCTTCATGGTGTGTTCTTCATGGTGTGTTCTTCATGGTGTGCTCTTCATGGTGTGTTCTTCATGGTGTGTTCTTCATGGTGTGTTCTTCATCGTGTGCTCTTCATGGTGTGTTCTTCATCTTGGGCTCTTCATGGTGTGTTCTTCGTGGTGTGTTCTTCATGGTGTGTTCTTCATCCTGTGTTCTTCATGGTGTGTTCTTCATGGTGTGCTCTTCATGGTGTGTTCTTCATGGTGTGTTCTTCATGGTGTGTTCTTCATGGTGTGTTCTTCATCGTGTGCTCTTCATGGTGTGTTCTTCATGGTGTGCTCTTCATGGTGTGTTCTTCATGGTGTGTTCTTCATGGTGTGTTCTTCATGGTGTGCTCTTCATGGTGTGTTCTTCATGGTGTGTCCTTCATGGTGTGCTCTTCATCGTGTGTTCTTCATGGTGTGTTCTTCATGGTGTGTTCTTCATCGTGTGCTCTTCATGGTGTGTTCTTCATGGTGTGTACTTCATGGTGTGTTCTTCATGGTGTGTTCTTCATGGTGTGTTCTTCATGGTGTGTTCTTCATGGTGTGCTCTTCATGGTGTGTTCTTCATGGTGTGTTCTTCATGGTGTGTTCTTCATGGTGTGTTCTTCATCGTGTGCTCTTCATGGTGTGTTCTTCATGGTGTGTTCTTCATGGTGTGTTCTTCATGGTGTGTTCTTCATCGTGTGCTCTTCATCGTGTGTTCTTCATGGTGTGTTCTTCGTGGTGTGTTCTTCGTGGTGTGTTCTTCGTGGTGTGTTCTTCATGGTGTGTTCTTCATCGTGTGCTCTTCATCGTGTGTTCTTCATGGTGTGTTCTTCGTGGTGTGTTCTTCGTGGTGTGTTCTTCGTGGTGTGTTCTTCGTGGTGTGTTCTTCGTGGTGTGTTCTTCGTGGCGTGTTCTTCGTGGCGTGTTCTTCGTGGTGTGTTCTTCATGGTGTGTTCCTCATGGCGTGTTCTTCATGGTGTGTTCTTCATGGTGTGTTCTTCGTGGTGTGTTCTTCGTGGTGTGTTCTTCGTGGTGTGTTCTTCGTGGTGTGTTCTTCATGGTGTATTCTTCATGGCGTGTTCTTCATGGCGTGTTCTTCGTGGTGTGTTCTTCGTGGTGTGTTCTTCGTGGTGTGTTCTTCGTGGCGTGTTCTTCGTGGCGTGTTCTTCGTGGTGTGTTCTTCGTGGTGTGTTCTTCGTGGCGTGTTCTTCATGGTGTGTTCTTCATGGTGTGTTCTTCATGGCGTGTTCTTCGTGGTGTGTTCTTCGTGGTGTGTTCTTCGTGGTGTGTTCTTCGTGGTGTGTTCTTCATGGTGTGTTCTTCATGGTGTGTTCTTCATGGCGTGTTCTTCGTGGTGTGTTCTTCATGGTGTGTTCTTCATCATGTATTCTTCATGGTGTGTTCTTCATGGTGTATTCTTCATGGTGTGTTCTTCATGGTGTGTTCTTCAAGGTGTTTTCTTCATCGTGGGCTCTTCATGGTGTGTTCTTCGTGGTGTGTTCTTCATGGTGTGTTCTTCATGGTGTGTTCTTCATGGTGTGTTCTTCATGGTGTGTTCTTCAAGGTGTTTTCTTCATCGTGGGCTCTTCATGGTGTGTTCTTCGTGGTGTGTTCTTCATGGTGTGCTCTTCATGGTGTGTTCTTCATGGTGTGTTCTTCATCGTGTGTTTTTCATCGTGTGCTCTTCATGGTGTGTTCTTCATGGTGTGTTCTTCATGGTGTGTTCTTCATGGTGTGTTCTTCATGGTGTGTTCCTCATGGTGTGTTCTTCATGGTGTGTTCTTCATGGTGGGTTCTTCATGGTGTGCTCTTCATGGTGTGTTCTTCATGGTGTGTTCTTCATGGTGTGTTCTTCATGGGGGTGTCCTTCATGGTGTGTTCTTCATCGTGTGTTCTTCATGGTGTGCTCTTCATGGTGTGTTCTTCATGGTGTGTTCTTCATCGTGTGTTTTTCATCGTGTGCTCTTCATGGTGTGTTCTTCATGGTGTGTTCTTCATGGTGTGTTCTTCATGGTGTGTTCTTCATGGTGTGTTCCTCATGGTGTGTTCTTCATGGTGTGTTCTTCATGGTGGGTTCTTCATGGTGTGCTCTTCATGGTGTGTTCTTCATGGTGTGTTCTTCATGGTGTGTTCTTCATGGGGTGTCCTTCATGGTGTGTTCTTCATCGTGTGCTCTTCATCCTGTGTTCTTCATGGTGTGTTCTTCATGGTGTGCTCTTCATGGTGTGTTCTTCATGGTGTGTTCTTCATGGTGTGTTCTTCATGGTGTGTTCTTCATCGTGTGCTCTTCATGGTGTGTTCTTCATGGTGTGCTCTTCATGGTGTGCTCTTCATCGTGGGCTCTTCATGGTGTGTTCTTCATCGTGTGCTCTTCATGGTGTGTTCTTCATGGTGTGTTCTTCATCGTGTGCTCTTCATGGTGTGTTCTTCATGGTGTGTTCTTCATGGTGTGTTCTTCATCATGTGCTCTTCATGGTGTGTTCTTCATGGTGTGTTCTTCATGGTGTGTTCTTCATGGTGTGTTCTTCATGGTGTGCTCTTCATGGTGTGTTCTTCATGGGGTGTTCTTCATGGGGTGTCCTTCATGGTGTGTTCTTCATCGTGTGCTCTTCATCCTGTGTTCTTCATGGTGTGTTCTTCATGGTGTGCTCTTCATGGTGTGTTCTTCATGGTGTGTTCTTCATGGTGTGTTCTTCATGGTGTGTTCTTCATCGTGTGCTCTTCATGGTGTGTTCTTCATGGTGTGCTCTTCATGGTGTGCTCTTCATCGTGGGCTCTTCATGGTGTGTTCTTCATCGTGTGCTCTTCATGGTGTGTTCTTCATGGTGTGTTCTTCATCGTGTGCTCTTCATGGTGTGTTCTTCATGGTGTGTTCTTCATGGTGTGTTCTTCATGGTGTGTTCTTCATCGTGTGCTCTTCATGGTGTGTTCTTCATCGTGGGCTCTTCATGGTGTGTTCTTCGTGGTGTGTTCTTCGTGGTGTGTTCTTCGTGGTGTGTTCTTCGTGGTGTGTTCTTCATGGTGTGTTCTTCATGGGGTGTCCTTCATGGTGTGTCCTTCATCGTGTGCTCTTCATGGTGTGTTCTTCATGGTGTGTTCTTCATGGTGTGCTCTTCATGGTGTGCTCTTCATGGTGTGTTCTTCATGGTGTGTTCTTCATGGTGTGTTCTTCATGGTGTGTTCTTCATGGTGTGCTCTTCATGGTGTGTTCTTCATGGTGTGTTCTTCATGGGGTGTCCTTCATGGTGTGTTCTTCATCGTGTGTTCTTCATCGTGTGCTCTTCATGGTGTGTTCTTCATGGTGTGTTCTTCATGGTGTGTTCTTCATGGTGTGTTCTTCATGGTGTGCTCTTCATGCTGTGTTCTTCATGGTGTGTTCTTCATGGTGTGTTCTTCATTGTGTGCTCTTCATGGTGTGTTCTTCATGGTGTGTTCTTCATGGTGTGTTCTTCATGGGGTGTCCTTCATGGTGTGTTCTTCATCGTGTGCTCTTCATCGTGTGTTCTTCATGGTGTGTTCTTCATGGTGTGTTCTTCATCGTGTGCTCTTCATGGTGTGTTCTTCATGGTGTGTTCTTCATGGTGTATTCTTCATGGTGTGTTCTTCATCGTGTGCTCTTCATGGTGTGCTCTTCATGGTGTGTTCTTCATGGTGTGTTCTTCATGGGGTGTCCTTCATGGTGTGTTCTTCATCGTGTGTTCTTCATCGTGTGCTCTTCATGGTGTGTTCTTCATGGTGTGTTCTTCATGGTGTGTTCTTCATCGTGTGCTCTTCATGGTGTGCTCTTCATGGTGTGTTCTTCGTGGTGTGCTCTTCATGGTGTGTTCTTCATGGTGTGTTCTTCATGGTGTGTTCTTCATCGTGTGCTCTTCATGGTGTGTTCTTCATCTTGGGCTCTTCATGGTGTGTTCTTCGTGGTGTGTTCTTCATGGTGTGTTCTTCATGGTGTGTTCTTCATGGTGTGTTCTTCATCGTGTGCTCTTCATGGTGTGTTCTTCATCGTGGGCTCTTCATGGTGTGTTCTTCGTGGTGTGTTCTTCATGGTGTGTTCTTCATGGTGTGTTCTTCATGGTGTGTTCTTCATGGTGTGCTCTTCATGGTGTGTTCTTCATGGTGTGTTCTTCATGGTGTGTTCTTCATGGGGTGTTCTTCATGGTGTGCTCTTCATGGTGTGTTCTTCATGGTGTGTTCTTCATGGTGTGTTCTTCATGGTGTGTTCTTCATGGTGTGCTCTTCATGGTGTGTTCTTCATGGTGTGTTCTTCATGGTGTGTTCTTCATGGTGTGTTCTTCATGGTGTGTTCTTTATGGTGTGTTCTTCATGGTGTGTTCTTCATGGTGTGCTCTTCATGGTGTGCTCTTCATGGCGTGTTCTTCATGGCGTGTTCTTCATCGTGTGCTCTTCATGGTGTGTTCTTCATGGTGTGTTCTTCATGGTGTGTTCTTCATGGTGTGTTCTTCATGGTGTGTTCTTCATCGTGTGCTCTTCATGGTGTGTTCTTCATGGTGTGTTCTTCATGGGGTGTTCTTCATGGGGTGTCCTTCATGGTGTGTTCTTCATCGTGTGCTCTTCATCCTGTGTTCTTCATCCTGTGTTCTTCATGGTGTGCTCTTCATGGTGTGTTCTTCATGGTGTGTTCTTCATGGTGTGTTCTTCATGGTGTGTTCTTCATCGTGTGCTCTTCATGGTGTGTTCTTCATGGTGTGCTCTTCATGGTGTGTTCTTCATGGTGTGTTCTTCATGGTGTGTTCTTCATGGTGTGCTCTTCATGGTGTGTTCTTCATGGTGTGTCCTTCATGGTGTGCTCTTCATCGTGTGTTCTTCATGGTGTTTTCTTCATGGTGTGTTCTTCATCGTGTGCTCTTCATGGTGTGTTCTTCATGGTGTGTACTTCATGGTGTGTTCTTCATGGTGTGTTCTTCATGGTGTGCTCTTCATCGTGTGTTCTTCATGGTGTGTTCTTCATGGTGTGTTCTTCATGGTGTGTTCTTCATGGTGTGCTCTTCATGGTGTGTTCTTCATGGTGTATTCTTCATGGTGTGTTCTTCATGGTGTGTTCTTCATCGTGTGCTCTTCATGGTGTGTTCTTCATGGTGTGTTCTTCATGGTGTGTTCTTCATCGTGTGCTCTTCATCGTGTGTTCTTCGTGGTGTGTTCTTCGTGGTGTGTTCTTCGTGGTGTGTTCTTCGTGGCGTGTTCTTCGTGACGTGTTCTTCGTGGTGTGTTCTTCATGGCGTGTTCTTCATGGTGTGTTCTTCGTGGTGTGTTCTTCGTGGTGTGTTCTTCGTGGTGTGTTCTTCATGGTGTGTTCTTCATGGTGTGTTCTTCATGGCGTGTTCTTCATGGTGTGTTCTTCATGGTGTGTTCTTCATGGTGTGTTCTTCGTGGCGTGTTCTTCGTGGTGTGTTCTTCATGGTGTGTTCTTCATGGTGTGTTCTTCATGGTGTGTTCTTCATGGCGTGTTCTTCGTGGTGTGTTCTTCGTGGTGTGTTCTTCGTGGTGTGTTCTTCATGGTGTGTTCTTCATGGCGTGTTCTTCGTGGTGTGTTCTTCATGGTGTGTTCTTCATCATGTATTCTTCATGGTGTGTTCTTCATGGTGTGTTCTTCATGGTGTGTTCTTCAAGGTGTTTTCTTCATCGTGGGCTCTTCATGGTGTGTTCTTCGTGGTGTGTTCTTCATGGTGTGTTCTTCATGGTGTGTTCTTCATGGTGTGTTCTTCATGGTGTGTTCTTCAAGGTGTTTTCTTCATCGTGGGCTCTTCATGGTGTGTTCTTCGTGGTGTGTTCTTCATGGTGTGCTCTTCATGGTGTGTTCTTCATGGTGTGTTCTTCATCGTGTGTTCTTCATCGTGTGCTCTTCATGGTGTGTTCTTCATGGTGTGTTCTTCGTGGTGTGTTCTTCATGGTGTGTTCTTCATGGTGTGTTCTTCATGGTGTGTTCTTCATGGTGTGTTCCTCATGGTGTGTTCTTCATGGTGTGTTCTTCATGGTGGGTTCTTCATGGTGTGCTCTTCATGGTGTGTTCTTCATGGTGTGTTCTTCATGGTGTGTTCTTCATGGGGGTGTCCTTCATGGTGTGTTCTTCATCGTGTGTTCTTCATGGTGTGTTCTTCATCATGTGCTCTTCATGGTGTGTTCTTCATGGTGTGTTCTTCATGGTGTGTTCTTCATGGTGTGTTCTTCATGGTGTGCTCTTCATGGTGTGTTCTTCATGGTGTGTTCTTCATGGTGTGTTCTTCATGGGGTGTCCTTCATGGTGTGTTCTTCATCGTGTGTTCTTCATGGTGTGTTCTTCATGGGGTGTCCTTCATGGTGTGTTCTTCATCGTGTGCTCTTCATCCTGTGTTCTTCATGGTGTGTTCTTCATGGTGTGCTCTTCATGGTGTGTTCTTCATGGTGTGTTGTTCATGGTGTGTTCTTCATCGTGTGCTCTTCATGGTGTGTTCTTCATGGTGTGCTCTTCATGGTGTGCTCTTCATCGTGGGCTCTTCATGGTGTGTTCTTCATTGTGTGCTCTTCATGGTGTGTTCTTCATGGTGTGTTCTTCATCGTGTGCTCTTCATGGTGTGTTCTTCATGGTGTGTTCCTCATGGTGTGTTCTTCATGGTGTGTTCTTCATCGTGGGCTCTTCATGGTGTGTTCTTCGTGGTGTGTTCTTCGTGGTGTGTTCTTCATGGGGTGTCCTTCATGGTGTGTTCTTCATCGTGTGCTCTTCATGGTGTGTTCTTCATGGTGTGTTCTTCATGGTGTGCTCTTCATGGTGTGCTCTTCATGGTGTGTTCTTCATGGTGTGTTCTTCATGGTGTGTTCTTCATGGTGTGTTCTTCATGGTGTGCTCTTCATGGTGTGCTCTTCATGCTGTGTTCTTCATGGTGTGTTCTTCATGGTGTGTTCTTCATGGTGTGTTCTTCATGGTGTGTTCTTCATGGGGTGTCCTTCATGGTGTGTTCTTCATCGTGTGCTCTTCATCGTGTGTTCTTCATCGTGTGCTCTTCATGGTGTGTTCTTCATGGTGTGTTCTTCATGGTGTGTTCTTCATGGTGTGTTCTTCATGGTGTGTTCTTCATGGTGTGCTCTTCATGCTGTGTTCTTCATGGTGTGTTCTTCATGGTGTGTTCTTCATGGTGTGTTCTTCATGGTGTGTTCTTCATGGGGTGTCCTTCATGGTGTGTTCTTCATCGTGTGCTCTTCATCGTGTGTTCTTCATGGTGTGTTCTTCATGGTGTGTTCTTCATCGTGTGCTCTTCATGGTGTGTTCTTCATGGTGTGTTCTTCATGGTGTATTCTTCATGGTGTGTTCTTCATCGTGTGCTCTTCATGGTGTGTTCTTCATGGTGTGTCCTTCATGGTGTGTTCTTCATCGTGTGCTCTTCATGGTGTGCTCTTCATGGTGTGTTCTTCGTGGTGTGCTCTTCATGGTGTGTTCTTCATGGTGTGTTCTTCATGGTGTGTTCTTCATCGTGTGCTCTTCATGGTGTGTTCTTCATCTTGGGCTCTTCATGGTGTGTTCTTCGTGGTGTGTTCTTCATGGTGTGTTCTTCATGGTGTGTTCTTCATGGTGTGTTCTTCATCGTGTGCTCTTCATGGTGTGTTCTTCATCGTGGGCTCTTCGTGGTGTGTTCTTCGTGGTGTGTTCTTCATGGTGTGTTCTTCATGGTGTGTTCTTCATGGTGTGCTCTTCATGGTGTGTTCTTCATGGTGTGTTCTTCATGGTGTGTTCTTCATGGGGTGTTCTTCATCGTGTGCTCTTCATGGTGTGTTCTTCATGGTGTGTTCTTCATGGTGTGTTCTTCATGGTGTGCTCTTCATGGTGTGCTCTTCATGGTGTGTTCTTCATGGTGTGTTCTTCATGGTGTGTTCTTCATGGTGTGTTCTTTATGGTGTGTTCTTCATGGTGTGTTCTTCATGGTGTGTTCTTCATGGTGTGCTCTTCATGGTGTGTTCTTCATGGCGTGTTCTTCATCGTGTGCTCTTCATGGTGTGTTCTTCATGGTGTGTTCTTCATGGTGTGTTCTTCATGGTGTGTTCTTCATGGTGTGCTCTTCATGGTGTGTTCTTCATGGTGTGTTCTTCATGGTGTGTTCTTCATGGTGTGTTCTTCATCGTGTGCTCTTCATGGTGTGTTCTTCATGGTGTGTTCTTCATGGTGTGTTCTTCATGGTGTGTTCTTCATCGTGTGCTCTTCATCGTGTGTTCTTCATGGTGTGTTCTTCGTGGTGTGTTCTTCGTGGTGTGTTCTTCGTGGCGTGTTCTTCGTGGCGTGTTCTTCATGGTGTGTTCTTCATGGTGTGTTCTTCATGGTGTGTTCTTCGTGGTGTGTTCTTCGTGGTGTGTTCTTCGTGGTGTGTTCTTCGTGGTGTGTTCTTCATGGTGTGTTCTTCATGGTGTGTTCTTCATGGCGTGTTCTTCATGGTGTGTTCTTCATGGTGTGTTCTTCATGGTGTGTTCTTCGTGGCGTGTTCTTCGTGGTGTGTTCTTCATGGTGTGTTCTTCATGGTGTGTTCTTCATGGCGTGTTCTTCGTGGCGTGTTCTTCGTGGTGTGTTCTTCGTGGTGTGTTCTTCGTGGTGTGTTCTTCATGGCGTGTTCTTCGTGGTGTGTTCTTCATGGTGTGTTCTTCATGGCGTGTTCTTCGTGGCGTGTTCTTCGTGGTGTGTTCTTCATGGTGTGTTCTTCATGGTGTGTTCTTCATGGCGTGTTCTTCGTGGCGTGTTCTTCGTGGTGTGTTCTTCATGGTGTGTTCTTCATGGTGTGTTCTTCATGGCGTGTTCTTCGTGGTGTGTTCTTCATGGTGTGTTCTTCATCATGTATTCTTCATGGTGTGTTCTTCATGGTGTATTCTTCATGGTGTGTTCTTCATGGTGTGTTCTTCAAGGTGTTTTCTTCATCGTGGGCTCTTCATGGTGTGTTCTTCGTGGTGTGTTCTTCATGGTGTGTTCTTCATGGTGTGTTCTTCATGGTGTGTTCTTCATGGTGTGTTCTTCAAGGTATTTTCTTCATCGTGGGCTCTTCAAGGTGTTTTCTTCATCGTGGGCTCTTCATGGTGTGTTCTTCGTGGTGTGTTCTTCATGGTGTGCTCTTCATGGTGTGTTCTTCATGGTGTGTTCTTCATCGTGTGTTCTTCATCGTGTGCTCTTCATGGTGTGTTCTTCATGGTGTGTTCTTCGTGGTGTGTTCTTCATGGTGTGTTCTTCATGGTGTGTTCTTCATGGTGTGTTCCTCATGGTGTGTTCTTCATGGTGTGTTCTTCATGGTGGGTTCTTCATGGTGTGCTCTTCATGGTGTGTTCTTCATGGTGTGTTCTTCATGGTGTGTTCTTCATGGGGGTGTCCTTCATGGTGTGTTCTTCATCGTGTGTTCTTCATGGTGTGTTCTTCATCATGTGCTCTTCATGGTGTGTTCTTCATGGTGTGTTCTTCATGGTGTGTTCTTCATGGTGTGTTCTTCATGGTGTGCTCTTCATGGTGTGTTCTTCATGGTGTGTTCTTCATGGTGTGTTCTTCATGGTGTGCTCTTCATCCTGTGTTCTTCATGGTGTGTTCTTCATGGTGTGTTCTTCATGGTGTGTTCTTCATCGTGTGCTCTTCATGGTGTGTTCTTCATGGTGTGCTCTTCATGGTGTGTTCTTCATGGTGTGTTCTTCATGGTGTGTTCTTCATGGTGTGCTCTTCATGGTGTGTTCTTCATGGTGTGTCCTTCATGGTGTGCTCTTCATCGTGTGTTCTTCATGGTGTGTTCTTCATGGTGTGTTCTTCATCGTGTGCTCTTCATGGTGTGTTCTTCATGGTGTGTTCTTCATGGTGTGTTCTTCATGGTGTGCTCTTCATCGTGTGTTCTTCATGGTGTGTTCTTCATGGTGTGTCCTTCATGGTGTGCTCTTCATCGTGTGTTCTTCATGGTGTGTTCTTCATGGTGTGTTCTTCATCGTGTGCTCTTCATGGTGTGTTCTTCATGGTGTGTTCTTCATGGTGTGTTCTTCATGGTGTGCTCTTCATCGTGTGTTCTTCATGGTGTGTTCTTCATGGTGTGTTCTTCATCGTGTGCTCTTCATGGTGTGTTCTTCATGGTGTGTTCTTCATGGTGTATTCTTCATGGTGTGTTCTTCATGGTGTGTTCTTCATCGTGTGCTCTTCATGGTGTGTTCTTCATGGTGTATTCTTCATGGTGTGTTCTTCATGGTGTGTTCTTCATCGTGTGCTCTTCATGGTGTGTTCTTCATGGTGTGTTCTTCATGGTGTGTTCTTCATCGTGTGCTCTTCATCGTGTGTTCTTCGTGGTGTGTTCTTCGTGGTGTGTTCTTCGTGGCGTGTTCTTCGTGGCGTGTTCTTCATGGTGTGTTCTTCATCGTGTGCTCTTCATGGTGTGTTCTTCATGGTGTATTCTTCATGGTGTGTTCTTCATGGTGTGTTCTTCATCGTGTGCTCTTCATGGTGTGTTCTTCATGGTGTATTCTTCATGGTGTGTTCTTCATGGTGTGTTCTTCATCGTGTGCTCTTCATGGTGTGTTCTTCATGGTGTGTTCTTCATGGTGTGTTCTTCATCGTGTGCTCTTCATCGTGTGTTCTTCATGGTGTATTCTTCATGGTGTGCTCTTCATGGTGTGTTCTTCATGGTGTGTTCTTCATGGTGTGTTCTTCATCGTGTGCTCTTCATCGTGTGTTCTTCGTGGTGTGTTCTTCGTGGTGTGTTCTTCGTGGCGTGTTCTTCGTGGCGTGTTCTTCATGGTGTGTTCTTCATGGCGTGTTCTTCATGGTGTGTTCTTCATGGTGTGTTCTTCATGGTGTGTTCTTCGTGGTGTGTTCTTCGTGGTGTGTTCTTCGTGGTGTGTTCTTCATGGTGTGTTCTTCATGGTGTGTTCTTCATGGCGTGTTCTTCATGGCGTGTTCTTCATGGTGTGTTCTTCGTGGTGTGTTCTTCGTGGTGTGTTCTTCGTGGTGTGTTCTTCATGGTGTGTTCTTCATGGTGTGTTCTTCATGGCGTGTTCTTCGTGGTGTGTTCTTCATGGTGTGTTCTTCATCATGTATTCTTCATGGTGTGTTCTTCATGGTGTATTCTTCATGGTGTGTTCTTCATGGTGTGTTCTTCAAGGTGTTTTCTTCATCGTGGGCTCTTCATGGTGTGTTCTTCGTGGTGTGTTCTTCATGGTGTGTTCTTCATGGTGTGTTCTTCATGGTGTGTTCTTCATGGTGTGTTCTTCAAGGTGTTTTCTTCATCGTGGGCTCTTCATGGTGTGTTCTTCGTGGTGTGTTCTTCATGGTGTGCTCTTCATGGTGTGTTCTTCATGGTGTGTTCTTCATCGTGTGTTCTTCATCGTGTGCTCTTCATGGTGTGTTCTTCATGGTGTGTTCCTCATGGTGTGTTCTTCATGGTGTGTTCTTCATGGTGGGTTCTTCATGGTGTGCTCTTCATGGTGTGTTCTTCATGGTGTGTTCTTCATGGTGTGTTCTTCATGGGGGTGTCCTTCATGGTGTGTTCTTCATCGTGTGTTCTTCATGGTGTGTTCTTCATCATGTGCTCTTCATGGTGTGTTCTTCATGGTGTGTTCTTCATGGTGTGTTCTTCATGGTGTGTTCTTCATGGTGTGTTCTTCATGGGGTGTTCTTCATCGTGTGCTCTTCATGGTGTGTTCTTCATGGTGTGTTCTTCATGGTGTGTTCTTCATGGTGTGCTCTTCATGGTGTGTTCTTCATGGTGTGTTCTTCATGGTGTGTTCTTCATGGTGTGTTCTTCATGGTGTGTTCTTTATGGTGTGTTCTTCATGGTGTGTTCTTCATGGTGTGTTCTTCATGGTGTGCTCTTCATGGTGTGTTCTTCATGGCGTGTTCTTCATCGTGTGCTCTTCATGGTGTGCTCTTCATCGTGTGTTCTTCATGGTGTGTTCTTCATGGTGTGTTCTTCATGGTGTGTTCTTCATGGTGTGTTCTTCATGGTGTGTTCTTCATCGTGTGCTCTTCATGGTGTGTTCTTCATGGTGTGTTCTTCATGGGGGTGTCCTTCATGGTGTGTTCTTCATCGTGTGTTCTTCATGGTGTGTTCTTCATCATGTGCTCTTCATGGTGTGTTCTTCATGGTGTGTTCTTCATGGTGTGTTCTTCATGGTGTGTTCTTCATGGTGTGTTCTTCATGGGGTGTTCTTCATCGTGTGCTCTTCATGGTGTGTTCTTCATGGTGTGTTCTTCATGGTGTGTTCTTCATGGTGTGCTCTTCATGGTGTGTTCTTCATGGTGTGTTCTTCATGGTGTGTTCTTCATGGTGTGTTCTTCATGGTGTGTTCTTCATGGTGTGTTCTTTATGGTGTGTTCTTCATGGTGTGTTCTTCATGGTGTGTTCTTCATGGTGTGCTCTTCATGGTGTGTTCTTCATGGCGTGTTCTTCATCGTGTGCTCTTCATGGTGTGCTCTTCATCGTGTGTTCTTCATGGTGTGTTCTTCATGGTGTGTTCTTCATGGTGTGTTCTTCATGGTGTGTTCTTCATGGTGTGTTCTTCATCGTGTGCTCTTCATGGTGTGTTCTTCATGGTGTGTTCTTCATGGGGTGTTCTTCATGGGGTGTCCTTCATGGTGTGTTCTTCATCGTGTGCTCTTCATCCTGTGTTCTTCATGGTGTGTTCTTCATGGTGTGCTCTTCATGGTGTGTTCTTCATGGTGTGTTCTTCATGGTGTGTTCTTCATGGTGTGTTCTTCATCGTGTGCTCTTCATGGTGTGTTCTTCATGGTGTGCTCTTCATGGTGTGTTCTTCATGGTGTGTTCTTCATGGTGTGTTCTTCATGGTGTGCTCTTCATGGTGTGTTCTTCATGGTGTGTCCTTCATGGTGTGCTCTTCATCGTGTGTTCTTCATGGTGTGTTCTTCATGGTGTGTTCTTCATCGTGTGCTCTTCATGGTGTGTTCTTCATGGTGTGTACTTCATGGTGTGTTCTTCATGGTGTGCTCTTCATCGTGTGTTCTTCATGGTGTGTTCTTCATGGTGTGTTCTTCATGGTGTGTTCTTCATGGTGTGCTCTTCATGGTGTGTTCTTCATGGTGTATTCTTCATGGTGTGTTCTTCATGGTGTGTTCTTCATCGTGTGCTCTTCATGGTGTGTTCTTCATGGTGTGTTCTTCATGGTGTGTTCTTCATGGTGTGTTCTTCATGGTGTGTTCTTCATCGTGTGCTCTTCATCGTGTGTTCTTCGTGGTGTGTTCTTCGTGGTGTGTTCTTCGTGGTGTGTTCTTCGTGGTGTGTTCTTCGTGGTGTGTTCTTCGTGGTGTGTTCTTCATGGTGTGTTCTTCATGGTGTGTTCTTCATGGCGTGTTCTTCATGGCGTGTTCTTCATGGTGTGTTCTTCATGGTGTGTTCTTCGTGGCGTGTTCTTCGTGGTGTGTTCTTCATGGTGTGTTCTTCATGGTGTGTTCTTCATGGTGTGTTCTTCATGGCGTGTTCTTCGTGGTGTGTTCTTCGTGGTGTGTTCTTCGTGGTGTGTTCTTCGTGGTGTGTTCTTCATGGTGTGTTCTTCATGGTGTGTTCTTCATGGCGTGTTCTTTGTGGTGTGTTCTTCATGGTGTGTTCTTCATCATGTATTCTTCATGGTGTGTTCTTCATGGTGTATTCTTCATGGTGTGTTCTTCATGGTGTGTTCTTCAAGGTGTTTTCTTCATCGTGGGCTCTTCATGGTGTGTTCTTCGTGGTGTGTTCTTCATGGTGTGTTCTTCATGGTGTGTTCTTCAAGGTGTTTTCTTCATCGTGGGCTCTTCATGGTGTGTTCTTCGTGGTGTGTTCTTCATGGTGTGCTCTTCATGGTGTGTTCTTCATGGTGTGTTCTTCATCGTGTGTTCTTCATCGTGTGCTCTTCATGGTGTGTTCTTCATGGTGTGTTCTTCGTGGTGTGTTCTTCATGGTGTGTTCTTCATGGTGTGTTCTTCATGGTGTGTTCTTCATGGTGTGTTCCTCATGGTGTGTTCTTCATGGTGTGTTCTTCATGGTGGGTTCTTCATGGTGTGCTCTTCATGGTGTGTTCTTCATGGTGTGTTCTTCATGGTGTGTTCTTCATGGGGGTGTCCTTCATGGTGTGTTCTTCATCGTGTGTTCTTCATGGTGTGTTCTTCATCATGTGCTCTTCATGGTGTGTTCTTCATGGTGTGTTCTTCATGGTGTGTTCTTCATGGTGTGCTCTTCATGGTGTGTTCTTCATGGTGTGTTCTTCATGGTGTGTTCTTCATGGGGTGTCCTTCATGGTGTGTTCTTCATCGTGTGTTCTTCATGGTGTGTTCTTCATGGGGTGTTCTTCATGGGGTGTCCTTCATGGTGTGTTCTTCATCGTGTGCTCTTCATCCTGTGTTCTTCATGGTGTGTTCTTCATGGTGTGCTCTTCATGGTGTGTTCTTCATGGTGTGTTCTTCATGGTGTGTTCTTCATGGTGTGTTCTTCATCGTGTGCTCTTCATGGTGTGTTCTTCATGGTGTGCTCTTCATGGTGTGTTCTTCATGGTGTGTTCTTCATGGTGTGTTCTTCATGGTGTGCTCTTCATGGTGTGTTCTTCATGGTGTGTCCTTCATGGTGTGCTCTTCATCGTGTGTTCTTCATGGTGTGTTCTTCATGGTGTGTTCTTCATCGTGTGCTCTTCATGGTGTGTTCTTCATGGTGTGTACTTCATGGTGTGTTCTTCATGGTGTGTTCTTCATGGTGTGCTCTTCATCGTGTGTTCTTCATGGTGTGTTCTTCATGGTGTGTTCTTCATCGTGTGCTCTTCATGGTGTGTTCTTCATGGTGTGTTCTTCATGGTGTGCTCTTCATGGTGTGTTCTTCATGGTGTATTCTTCATGGTGTGTTCTTCATGGTGTGTTCTTCATCGTGTGCTCTTCATGGTGTGTTCTTCATGGTGTGTTCTTCATGGTGTGTTCTTCATGGTGTGTTCTTCATGGTGTGTTCTTCATCGTGTGCTCTTCATCGTGTGTTCTTCGTGGTGTGTTCTTCGTGGTGTGTTCTTCGTGGTGTGTTCTTCGTGGCGTGTTCTTCGTGGCGTGTTCTTCGTGGTGTGTTCTTCATGGTGTGTTCTTCATGGCGTGTTCTTCATGGCGTGTTCTTCATGGTGTGTTCTTCATGGTGTGTTCTTCGTGGTGTGTTCTTCGTGGTGTGTTCTTCGTGGTGTGTTCTTCATGGTGTGTTCTTCATGGTGTGTTCTTCATGGCGTGTTCTTCATGGCGTGTTCTTCATGGTGTGTTCTTCATGGTGTGTTCTTCGTGGCGTGTTCTTCGTGGTGTGTTCTTCATGGTGTGTTCTTCATGGTGTGTTCTTCATGGTGTGTTCTTCATGGCGTGTTCTTCGTGGTGTGTTCTTCGTGGTGTGTTCTTCGTGGTGTGTTCTTCGTGGTGTGTTCTTCATGGTGTGTTCTTCATGGTGTGTTCTTCATGGCGTGTTCTTCGTGGTGTGTTCTTCATGGTGTGTTCTTCATCATGTATTCTTCATGGTGTGTTCTTCATGGTGTATTCTTCATGGTGTGTTCTTCATGGTGTGTTCTTCAAGGTGTTTTCTTCATCGTGGGCTCTTCATGGTGTGTTCTTCGTGGTGTGTTCTTCATGGTGTGTTCTTCATGGTGTGTTCTTCATGGTGTGTTCTTCAAGGTGTTTTCTTCATCGTGGGCTCTTCATGGTGTGTTCTTCGTGGTGTGTTCTTCATGGTGTGCTCTTCATGGTGTGTTCTTCATGGTGTGTTCTTCGTGGTGTGTTCTTCATGGTGTGTTCTTCATGGTGTGTTCTTCATCATGTGCTCTTCATGGTGTGTTCTTCATGGTGTGTTCTTCATGGTGTGTTCTTCATGGTGTGTTCTTCATGGTGTGCTCTTCATGGTGTGTTCTTCATGGTGTGTTCTTCATGGTGTGTTCTTCATGGGGTGTCCTTCATGGTGTGTTCTTCATCGTGTGTTCTTCATGGTGTGTTCTTCATGGGGTGTCCTTCATGGTGTGTTCTTCATCGTGTGCTCTTCATCCTGTGT
This sequence comes from Lithobates septentrionalis, assembly GCA_037952835.1. Taxonomy (NCBI): domain Eukaryota; kingdom Metazoa; phylum Chordata; class Amphibia; order Anura; family Ranidae; genus Lithobates; species Lithobates septentrionalis. Next base: position 134,818 of record JBBDGP010002455.1, on the reverse strand, counting down.
TCTTCATGGTGTGTTCTTCATGGTGTGCTCTTCATGGTGTGTTCTTCATGGTGTGTTCTTCATGGTGGGCTCTTCATGGTGTGTTCTTCATCGTGTGCTCTTCATGGTGTGTTCTTCATGGTGTGTTCTTCATCGTGTGCTCTTCATGGTGTGTTCTTCATGGTGTGTTCTTCATGGTGTGTTCTTCATCATGTGCTCTTCATGGTGTGTTCTTCATGGTGTGTTCTTCATGGTGTGTTCTTCATGGTGTGCTCTTCATGGTGTGTTCTTCATGGTGTGTTCTTCATGGTGTGTTCTTCATGGGGTGTCCTTCATGGTGTGTTCTTCATCGTGTGTTCTTCATGGTGTGTTCTTCATGGGGTGTTCTTCATGGGGTGTCCTTCATGGTGTGTTCTTCATCGTGTGCTCTTCATCCTGTGTTCTTCATGGTGTGTTCTTCATGGTGTGCTCTTCATGGTGTGTTCTTCATGGTGTGTTCTTCATGGTGTGTTCTTCATGGTGTGTTCTTCATCGTGTGCTCTTCATGGTGTGTTCTTCATGGTGTGCTCTTCATGGTGTGCTCTTCATGGTGTGCTCTTCATGGTGTGCTCTTCATGGTGTGCTCTTCATGGTGTGCTCTTCATCGTGGGCTCTTCATGGTGTGTTCTTCATCGTGTGCTCTTCATGGTGTGTTCTTCATGGTGTGTTCTTCATCGTGTGCTCTTCATGGTGTGTTCTTCATGGTGTGTTCTTCATGGTGTGTTCTTCATGGTGTGTTCTTCATCGTGTGCTCTTCATGGTGTGTTCTTCATCGTGGGCTCTTCATGGTGTGTTCTTCGTGGTGTGTTCTTCGTGGTGTGTTCTTCGTGGTGTGTTCTTCGTGGTGTGTTCTTCATGGTGTGTTCTTCATGGGGTGTTCTTCATGGTGTGCTCTTCATGGTGTGTTCTTCATGGTGTGTTCTTCATGGTGTGCTCTTCATGGTGTGCTCTTCATGGTGTGTTCTTCATCGTGTGCTCTTCATGGTGTGTTCTTCATGGTGTGTTCTTCATGGTGTGCTCTTCATGGTGTGCTCTTCATGGTGTGTTCTTCATGGTGTGTTCTTCATGGTGTGTTCTTCATGGTGTGCTCTTCATGGTGTGTTCTTCATGGTGTGTTCTTCATGGGGTGTCCTTCATGGTGTGTTCTTCATCGTGTGTTCTTCATCGTGTGCTCTTCATGGTGTGTTCTTCATGGTGTGTTCTTCATGGTGTGTTCTTCATGGTGTGTTCTTCATGGTGTGCTCTTCATGCTGTGTTCTTCATGGTGTGTTCTTCATGGTGTGTTCTTCATTGTGTGCTCTTCATGGTGTGTTCTTCATGGTGTGTTCTTCATGGTGTGTTCTTCATGGGGTGTCCTTCATGGTGTGTTCTTCATCGTGTGCTCTTCATCGTGTGTTCTTCATGGTGTGTTCTTCATGGTGTGTTCTTCATCGTGTGCTCTTCATGGTGTGTTCTTCATGGTGTGTTCTTCATGGTGTATTCTTCATGGTGTGTTCTTCATCGTGTGCTCTTCATGGTGTGCTCTTCATGGTGTGTTCTTCATGGTGTGTTCTTCATGGGGTGTCCTTCATGGTGTGTCCTTCATCGTGTGTTCTTCATCGTGTGCTCTTCATGGTGTGTTCTTCATGGTGTGTTCTTCATGGTGTGTTCTTCATGGTGTGTTCTTCATGGTGTGCTCTTCATGCTGTGTTCTTCATGGTGTGTTCTTCATGGTGTGTTCTTCATCGTGTGCTCTTCATGGTGTGCTCTTCATGGTGTGTTCTTCGTGGTGTGCTCTTCATGGTGTGTTCTTCATGGTGTGTTCTTCATGGTGTGTTCTTCATCGTGTGCTCTTCATGGTGTGTTCTTCATCTTGGGCTCTTCATGGTGTGTTCTTCGTGGTGTGTTCTTCATGGTGTGTTCTTCATGGTGTGTTCTTCATGGTGTGTTCTTCATCGTGTGCTCTTCATGGTGTGTTCTTCATCGTGGGCTCTTCATGGTGTGTTCTTCGTGGTGTGTTCTTCATGGTGTGTTCTTCATGGTGTGTTCTTCATGGTGTGTTCTTCATGGTGTGCTCTTCATGGTGTGTTCTTCATGGTGTGTTCTTCATGGTGTGTTCTTCATGGGGTGTTCTTCATCGTGTGCTCTTCATGGTGTGTTCTTCATGGTGTGTTCTTCATGGTGTGTTCTTCATGGTGTGCTCTTCATGGTGTGTTCTTCATGGTGTGTTCTTCATGGTGTGTTCTTCATGGTGTGTTCTTCATGGTGTGTTCTTCATGGTGTGTTCTTTATGGTGTGTTCTTCATGGTGTGTTCTTCATGGTGTGTTCTTCATGGTGTGCTCTTCATGGTGTGTTCTTCATGGCGTGTTCTTCATCGTGTGCTCTTCATGGTGTGCTCTTCATCGTGTGTTCTTCATGGTGTGTTCTTCATGGTGTGTTCTTCATGGTGTGTTCTTCATGGTGTGTTCTTCATGGTGTGTTCTTCATCGTGTGCTCTTCATGGTGTGTTCTTCATGGTGTGTTCTTCATGGTGTGTTCTTCATCGTGTGCTCTTCATCGTGTGTTCTTCGTGGTGTGTTCTTCGTGGTGTGTTCTTCGTGGTGTGTTCTTCGTGGTGTGTTCTTCGTGGCGTGTTCTTCGTGACGTGTTCTTCGTGGTGTGTTCTTCATGGCGTGTTCTTCATGGCGTGTTCTTCGTGGTGTGTTCTTCGTGGTGTGTTCTTCATGGTGTGTTCTTCATGGTGTGTTCTTCATGGCGTGTTCTTCATGGTGTGTTCTTCATGGTGTGTTCTTCGTGGTGTGTTCTTCGTGGCGTGTTCTTCGTGGTGTGTTCTTCATGGTGTGTTCTTCATGGTGTGTTCTTCATGGTGTGTTCTTCATGGCGTGTTCTTCGTGGTGTGTTCTTCGTGGTGTGTTCTTCGTGGTGTGTTCTTCATGGTGTGTTCTTCATGGTGTGTTCTTCATGGCGTGTTCTTCGTGGTGTGTTCTTCATGGTGTGTTCTTCATCATGTATTCTTCATGGTGTGTTCTTCATGGTGTATTCTTCATGGTGTGTTCTTCATGGTGTGTTCTTCAAGGTGTTTTCTTCATCGTGGGCTCTTCATGGTGTGTTCTTCGTGGTGTGTTCTTCATGGTGTGTTCTTCATGGTGTGTTCTTCATGGTGTGTTCTTCATGGTGTGTTCTTCAAGGTGTTTTCTTCATCGTGGGCTCTTCATGGTGTGTTCTTCATGGTGTGCTCTTCATGGTGTGTTCTTCATGGTGTGTTCTTCATCGTGTGTTCTTCATCGTGTGCTCTTCATGGTGTGTTCTTCATGGTGTGTTCTTCATGGTGTGTTCTTCATGGTGTGTTCCTCATGGTGTGTTCTTCATGGTGTGTTCTTCATGGTGGGTTCTTCATGGTGTGATCTTCATGGTGTGTTCTTCATGGTGTGTTCTTCATGGTGTGTTCTTCATGGGGGTGTCCTTCATGGTGTGTTCTTCATCGTGTGTTCTTCATGGTGTGTTCTTCATCATGTGCTCTTCATGGTGTGTTCTTCATGGTGTGTTCTTCATGGTGTGTTCTTCATGGTGTGTTCTTCATGGTGTGCTCTTCATGGTGTGTTCTTCATGGTGTGTTCTTCATGGTGTGTTCTTCATGGGGTGTCCTTCATGGTGTGTTCTTCATCGTGTGTTCTTCATGGTGTGTTCTTCATGGGGTGTTCTTCATGGGGTGTCCTTCATGGTGTGTTCTTCATCGTGTGCTCTTCATCCTGTGTTCTTCATGGTGTGTTCTTCATGGTGTGCTCTTCATGGTGTGTTCTTCATGGTGTGTTGTTCATGGTGTGTTCTTCATCGTGTGCTCTTCATGGTGTGTTCTTCATGGTGTGCTCTTCATGGTGTGCTCTTCATCGTGGGCTCTTCATGGTGTGTTCTTCATTGTGTGCTCTTCATGGTGTGTTCTTCATGGTGTGTTCTTCATCGTGTGCTCTTCATGGTGTGTTCTTCATGGTGTGTTCTTCATGGTGTGTTCTTCATGGTGTGTTCTTCATCGTGGGCTCTTCATGGTGTGTTCTTCGTGGTGTGTTCTTCGTGGTGTGTTCTTCATGGTGTGTTCTTCATGGGGTGTCCTTCATGGTGTGTTCTTCATCGTGTGCTCTTCATGGTGTGTTCTTCATGGTGTGCTCTTCATGGTGTGCTCTTCATGGTGTGTTCTTCATGGTGTGTTCTTCATGGTGTGTTCTTCATGGTGTGTTCTTCATGGTGTGCTCTTCATGGTGTGTTCTTCATGGTGTGTTCTTCATGGGGTGTCCTTCATGGTGTGTTCTTCATCGTGTGTTCTTCATCGTGTGCTCTTCATGGTGTGTTCTTCATGGTGTGTTCTTCATGGTGTGTTCTTCATGGTGTGTTCTTCATGGTGTGTTCTTCATTGTGTGCTCTTCATGGTGTGTTCTTCATGGTGTGTTCTTCATGGTGTGTTCTTCATGGTGTGTTCTTCATGGGGTGTCCTTCATGGTGTGTTCTTCATCGTGTGCTCTTCATCGTGTGTTCTTCATGGTGTGTTCTTCATGGTGTGTTCTTCATCGTGTGCTCTTCATGGTGTGTTCTTCATGGTGTGTTCTTCATGGTGTATTCTTCATGGTGTGTTCTTCATCGTGTGCTCTTCATGGTGTGTTCTTCATGGTGTGTTCTTCATGGGGTGTCCTTCATGGTGTGTTCTTCATCGTGTGCTCTTCATGGTGTGCTCTTCATGGTGTGTTCTTCGTGGTGTGCTCTTCATGGTGTGTTCTTCATGGTGTGTTCTTCATGGTGTGTTCTTCATCGTGTGCTCTTCATGGTGTGTTCTTCATCTTGGGCTCTTCATGGTGTGTTCTTCGTGGTGTGTTCTTCATGGTGTGTTCTTCATGGTGTGTTCTTCATGGTGTGTTCTTCATCGTGTGCTCTTCATGGTGTGTTCTTCATCGTGGGCTCTTCGTGGTGTGTTCTTCGTGGTGTGTTCTTCATGGTGTGTTCTTCATGGTGTGTTCTTCATGGTGTGCTCTTCATGGTGTGTTCTTCATGGTGTGTTCTTCATGGTGTGTTCTTCATGGGGTGTTCTTCATCGTGTGCTCTTCATGGTGTGTTCTTCATGGTGTGTTCTTCATGGTGTGTTCTTCATGGTGTGCTCTTCATGGTGTGTTCTTCATGGTGTGTTCTTCATGGTGTGTTCTTCATGGTGTGTTCTTCATGGTGTGTTCTTTATGGTGTGTTCTTCATGGTGTGTTCTTCATGGTGTGTTCTTCATGGTGTGCTCTTCATGGTGTGTTCTTCATGGCGTGTTCTTCATCGTGTGCTCTTCATGGTGTGCTCTTCATCGTGTGTTCTTCATGGTGTGTTCTTCATGGTGTGTTCTTCATGGTGTGTTCTTCATGGTGTGTTCTTCATGGTGTGTTCTTCATGGTGTGTTCTTCATCGTGTGCTCTTCATGGTGTGTTCTTCATGGTGTGTTCTTCATGGGGTGTTCTTCATGGGGTGTCCTTCATGGTGTGTTCTTCATCGTGTGCTCTTCATCCTGTGTTCTTCATGGTGTGTTCTTCATGGTGTGCTCTTCATGGTGTGTTCTTCATGGTGTGTTCTTCATGGTGTGTTCTTCATGGTGTGTTCTTCATCGTGTGCTCTTCATGGTGTGTTCTTCATGGTGTGCTCTTCATGGTGTGTTCTTCATGGTGTGTTCTTCATGGTGTGTTCTTCATGGTGTGCTCTTCATGGTGTGTTCTTCATGGTGTGTCCTTCATGGTGTGCTCTTCATCGTGTGTTCTTCATGGTGTGTTCTTCATGGTGTGTTCTTCATCGTGTGCTCTTCATGGTGTGTTCTTCATGGTGTGTACTTCATGGTGTGTTCTTCATGGTGTGTTCTTCATGGTGTGCTCTTCATCGTGTGTTCTTCATGGTGTGTTCTTCATGGTGTGTTCTTCATGGTGTGTTCTTCATGGTGTGTTCTTCATGGTGTGCTCTTCATGGTGTGTTCTTCATGGTGTGTTCTTCATGGTGTGTTCTTCATGGTGTGTTCTTCATCGTGTGCTCTTCATGGTGTGTTCTTCATGGTGTGTTCTTCATGGTGTGTTCTTCATCGTGTGCTCTTCATCGTGTGTTCTTCATGGTGTGTTCTTCGTGGTGTGTTCTTCGTGGTGTGTTCTTCGTGGCGTGTTCTTCGTGGCGTGTTCTTCGTGGCGTGTTCTTCATGGTGTGTTCTTCATGGTGTGTTCTTCGTGGTGTGTTCTTCGTGGTGTGTTCTTCGTGGTGTGTTCTTCGTGGTGTGTTCTTCATGGTGTGTTCTTCATGGTGTGTTCTTCATGGCGTGTTCTTCATGGTGTGTTCTTCATGGTGTGTTCTTCATGGTGTGTTCTTCGTGGCGTGTTCTTTGTGGTGTGTTCTTCATGGTGTGTTCTTCATGGTGTGTTCTTCATGGTGTGTTCTTCATGGCGTGTTCTTCGTGGTGTGTTCTTCGTGGTGTGTTCTTCGTGGTGTGTTCTTCGTGGTGTGTTCTTCGTGGTGTGTTCTTCATGGTGTGTTCTTCATGGCGTGTTCTTCGTGGTGTGTTCTTCATGGTGTGTTCTTCATCATGTATTCTTCATGGTGTGTTCTTCATGGTGTATTCTTCATGGTGTGTTCTTCATGGTGTGCTCTTCATGGTGTGTTCTTCATGGTGTGTTCTTCAAGGTGTTTTCTTCATCGTTGGCTCTTCAAGGTGTTTTCTTCATCGTGGGCTCTTCATGGTGTGTTCTTCGTGGTGTGTTCTTCATGGTGTGCTCTTCATGGTGTGTTCTTCATGGTGTGTTCTTCATCGTGTGTTCTTCATCGTGTGCTCTTCATCGTGTGTTCTTCATGGTGTGTTCTTCGTGGTGTGTTCTTCATGGTGTGTTCTTCATGGTGTGTTCTTCATGGTGTGTTCCTCATGGTGTGTTCTTCATGGTGTGTTCTTCATGGTGGGTTCTTCATGGTGTGCTCTTCATGGTGTGTTCTTCATGGTGTGTTCTTCATGGTGTGTTCTTCATGGGGGTGTCCTTCATGGTGTGTTCTTCATCGTGTGTTCTTCATGGTGTGTTCTTCATCATGTGCTCTTCATGGTGTGTTCTTCATGGTGTGTTCTTCATGGTGTGTTCTTCATGGTGTGTTCTTCATGGTGTGCTCTTCATGGTGTGTTCTTCATGGTGTGTTCTTCATGGTGTGCTCTTCATCCTGTGTTCTTCATGGTGTGTTCTTCATGGTGTGTTCTTCATGGTGTGTTCTTCATCGTGTGCTCTTCATGGTGTGTTCTTCATGGTGTGCTCTTCATGGTGTGTTCTTCATGGTGTGTTCTTCATGGTGTGTTCTTCATGGTGTGCTCTTCATGGTGTGTTCTTCATGGTGTGTCCTTCATGGTGTGCTCTTCATCGTGTGTTCTTCATGGTGTGTTCTTCATGGTGTGTTCTTCATCGTGTGCTCTTCATGGTGTGTTCTTCATGGTGTGTACTTCATGGTGTGTTCTTCATGGTGTGTTCTTCATGGTGTGCTCTTCATCGTGTGTTCTTCATGGTGTGTTCTTCATGGTGTGTTCTTCATCGTGTGCTCTTCATGGTGTGTTCTTCATGGTGTGTTCTTCATGGTGTATTCTTCATGGTGTGTTCTTCATGGTGTGTTCTTCATCGTGTGCTCTTCATGGTGTGTTCTTCATGGTGTATTCTTCATGGTGTGTTCTTCATGGTGTGTTCTTCATCGTGTGCTCTTCATGGTGTGTTCTTCATGGTGTGTTCTTCATGGTGTGTTCTTCATGGTGTGTTCTTCATGGTGTGTTCTTCATCGTGTGCTCTTCATCGTGTGTTCTTCGTGGTGTGTTCTTCGTGGTGTGTTCTTCGTGGCGTGTTCTTCGTGGCGTGTTCTTCGTGGCGTGTTCTTCGTGGTGTGTTCTTCATGGTGTGTTCTTCATGGCGTGTTCTTCATGGTGTGTTCTTCATGGTGTGTTCTTCATGGTGTGTTCTTCGTGGTGTGTTCTTCGTGGTGTGTTCTTCGTGGTGTGTTCTTCATGGTGTGTTCTTCATGGTGTGTTCTTCATGGTGTGTTCTTCAAGGTGTTTTCTTCATCGTGGGCTCTTCATGGTGTGTTCTTCGTGGTGTGTTCTTCATGGTGTGTTCTTCATGGTGTGTTCTTCATGGTGTGTTCTTCATGGTGTGTTCTTCAAGGTGTTTTCTTCATCGTGGGCTCTTCATGGTGTGTTCTTCGTGGTGTGTTCTTCATGGTGTGCTCTTCATGGTGTGTTCTTCATGGTGTGTTCTTCATCGTGTGTTCTTCATCGTGTGCTCTTCATGGTGTGTTCTTCATGGTGTGTTCTTCGTGGTGTGTTCTTCATGGTGTGTTCTTCATGGTGTGTTCTTCATGGTGTGTTCTTCATGGTGTGTTCCTCATGGTGTGTTCTTCATGGTGTGTTCTTCATGGTGGGTTCTTCATGGTGTGCTCTTCATGGTGTGTTCTTCATGGTGTGTTCTTCATGGTGTGTTCTTCATGGGGGTGTCCTTCATGGTGTGTTCTTCATCGTGTGTTCTTCATGGTGTGTTCTTCATCATGTGCTCTTCATGGTGTGTTCTTCATGGTGTGTTCTTCATGGTGTGTTCTTCATGGTGTGTTCTTCATGGTGTGTTCTTCATGGGGTGTTCTTCATCGTGTGCTCTTCATGGTGTGTTCTTCATGGTGTGTTCTTCATGGTGTGTTCTTCATGGTGTGTTCTTCATGGTGTGTTCTTCATGGCGTGTTCTTCGTGGCGTGTTCTTCGTGGTGTGTTCTTCGTGGTGTGTTCTTCGTGGTGTGTTCTTCATGGTGTGTTCTTCATGGTGTGTTCTTCATGGCGTGTTCTTCGTGGTGTGTTCTTCATGGTGTGTTCTTCATCATGTATTCTTCATGGTGTGTTCTTCATGGTGTATTCTTCATGGTGTGTTCTTCATGGTGTGTTCTTCATGGTGTGTTCTTCATGGTGTATTCTTCATGGTGTGTTCTTCGTGGTGTGTTCTTCAAGGTGTTTTCTTCATCGTGGGCTCTTCATGGCGTGTTCTTCGTGGTGTGTTCTTCATGGTGTGTTCTTCATCATGTATTCTTCATGGTGTGTTCTTCATGGTGTATTCTTCATGGTGTGTTCTTCATGGTGTGTTCTTCAAGGTGTTTTCTTCATCGTGGGCTCTTCATGGTGTGTTCTTCATGGTGTGTTCTTCATGGTGTGTTCTTCATGGTGTGTTCTTCATGGTGTGTTCTTCAAGGTGTTTTCTTCATCGTGGGCTCTTCATGGTGTGTTCTTCGTGGTGTGTTCTTCATGGTGTGCTCTTCATGGTGTGTTCTTCATGGTGTGTTCTTCATCGTGTGTTCTTCATCGTGTGCTCTTCATGGTGTGTTCTTCATGGTGTGTTCTTCGTGGTGTGTTCTTCATGGTGTGTTCTTCATGGTGTGTTCTTCATGGTGTGTTCTTCATGGTGTGTTCCTCATGGTGTGTTCTTCATGGTGTGTTCTTCATGGTGGGTTCTTCATGGTGTGCTCTTCATGGTGTGTTCTTCATGGTGTGTTCTTCATGGTGTGTTCTTCATGGGGGTGTCCTTCATGGTGTGTTCTTCATCGTGTGTTCTTCATGGTGTGTTCTTCATCATGTGCTCTTCATGGTGTGTTCTTCATGGTGTGTTCTTCATGGTGTGTTCTTCATGGTGTGTTCTTCATGGTGTGTTCTTCATGGGGTGTTCTTCATCGTGTGCTCTTCATGGTGTGTTCTTCATGGTGTGTTCTTCATGGTGTGTTCTTCATGGTGTGCTCTTCATGGTGTGTTCTTCATGGTGTGTTCTTCATGGTGTGTTCTTCATGGTGTGTTCTTCATGGTGTGTTCTTCATGGTGTGTTCTTTATGGTGTGTTCTTCATGGTGTGTTCTTCATGGTGTGTTCTTCATGGTGTGCTCTTCATGGTGTGTTCTTCATGGCGTGTTCTTCATCGTGTGCTCTTCATGGTGTGCTCTTCATCGTGTGTTCTTCATGGTGTGTTCTTCATGGTGTGTTCTTCATGGTGTGTTCTTCATGGTGTGTTCTTCATGGTGTGTTCTTCATCGTGTGCTCTTCATGGTGTGTTCTTCATGGTGTGTTCTTCATGGGGGTGTCCTTCATGGTGTGTTCTTCATCGTGTGTTCTTCATGGTGTGTTCTTCATCATGTGCTCTTCATGGTGTGTTCTTCATGGTGTGTTCTTCATGGTGTGTTCTTCATGGTGTGTTCTTCATGGTGTGTTCTTCATGGGGTGTTCTTCATCGTGTGCTCTTCATGGTGTGTTCTTCATGGTGTGTTCTTCATGGTGTGTTCTTCATGGTGTGCTCTTCATGGTGTGTTCTTCATGGTGTGTTCTTCATGGTGTGTTCTTCATGGTGTGTTCTTCATGGTGTGTTCTTTATGGTGTGTTCTTCATGGTGTGTTCTTCATGGTGTGTTCTTCATGGTGTGCTCTTCATGGTGTGTTCTTCATGGCGTGTTCTTCATCGTGTGCTCTTCATGGTGTGCTCTTCATCGTGTGTTCTTCATGGTGTGTTCTTCATGGTGTGTTCTTCATGGTGTGTTCTTCATGGTGTGTTCTTCATGGTGTGTTCTTCATCGTGTGCTCTTCATGGTGTGTTCTTCATGGTGTGTTCTTCATGGGGTGTTCTTCATGGGGTGTCCTTCATGGTGTGTTCTTCATCGTGTGCTCTTCATCCTGTGTTCTTCATGGTGTGTTCTTCATGGTGTGCTCTTCATGGTGTGTTCTTCATGGTGTGTTCTTCATGGTGTGTTCTTCATGGTGTGTTCTTCATCGTGTGCTCTTCATGGTGTGTTCTTCATGGTGTGCTCTTCATGGTGTGTTCTTCATGGTGTGTTCTTCATGGTGTGTTCTTCATGGTGTGCTCTTCATGGTGTGTTCTTCATGGTGTGTCCTTCATGGTGTGCTCTTCATCGTGTGTTCTTCATGGTGTGTTCTTCATGGTGTGTTCTTCATCGTGTGCTCTTCATGGTGTGTTCTTCATGGTGTGTACTTCATGGTGTGTTCTTCATGGTGTGCTCTTCATCGTGTGTTCTTCATGGTGTGTTCTTCATGGTGTGTTCTTCATGGTGTGTTCTTCATGGTGTGTTCTTCATGGTGTGCTCTTCATGGTGTGTTCTTCATGGTGTGTTCTTCATGGTGTGTTCTTCATCGTGTGCTCTTCATGGTGTGTTCTTCATGGTGTGTTCTTCATGGTGTGTTCTTCATGGTGTGTTCTTCATGGTGTGCTCTTCATCGTGTGTTCTTCATGGTGTGTTCTTCGTGGTGTGTTCTTCGTGGTGTGTTCTTCGTGGCGTGTTCTTCGTGGCGTGTTCTTCGTGGCGTGTTCTTCATGGTGTGTTCTTCATGGCGTGTTCTTCATGGTGTGTTCTTCGTGGTGTGTTCTTCGTGGTGTGTTCTTCGTGGTGTGTTCTTCGTGGTGTGTTCTTCGTGGTGTGTTCTTCATGGTGTGTTCTTCATGGTGTGTTCTTCATGGCGTGTTCTTCATGGTGTGTTCTTCATGGTGTGTTCTTCATGGTGTGTTCTTCGTGGCGTGTTCTTCGTGGCGTGTTCTTCATGGTGTGTTCTTCATGGTGTGTTCTTCATGGTGTGTTCTTCATGGCGTGTTCTTCGTGGTGTGTTCTTCGTGGTGTGTTCTTCGTGGTGTGTTCTTCGTGGTGTGTTCTTCATGGTGTGTTCTTCATGGTGTGTTCTTCATGGCGTGTTCTTCGTGGTGTGTTCTTCATGGTGTGTTCTTCATCATGTATTCTTCATGGTGTGTTCTTCATGGTGTATTCTTCATGGTGTGTTCTTCATGGTGTGTTCTTCAAGGTGTTTTCTTCATCGTGGGCTCTTCATGGTGTGTTCTTCGTGGTGTGTTCTTCATGGTGTGTTCTTCATGGTGTGTTCTTCATGGTGTGTTCTTCATGGTGTGTTCTTCAAGGTGTTTTCTTCATCGTGGGCTCTTCATGGTGTGTTCTTCGTGGTGTGTTCTTCATGGTGTGCTCTTCATGGTGTGTTCTTCATGGTGTGTTCTTCATCGTGTGTTCTTCATCGTGTGCTCTTCATGGTGTGTTCTTCATGGTGTGTTCTTCGTGGTGTGTTCTTCATGGTGTGTTCTTCATGGTGTGTTCTTCATGGTGTGTTCTTCATGGTGTGTTCCTCATGGTGTGTTCTTCATGGTGTGTTCTTCATGGTGGGTTCTTCATGGTGTGCTCTTCATGGTGTGTTCTTCATGGTGTGTTCTTCATGGTGTGTTCTTCATGGGGGTGTCCTTCATGGTGTGTTCTTCATCGTGTGTTCTTCATGGTGTGTTCTTCATCATGTGCTCTTCATGGTGTGTTCTTCATGGTGTGTTCTTCATGGTGTGTTCTTCATGGTGTGCTCTTCATGGTGTGTTCTTCATGGTGTGTTCTTCATGGTGTGTTCTTCATGGGGTGTCCTTCATGGTGTGTTCTTCATCGTGTGTTCTTCATGGTGTGTTCTTCATGGGGTGTTCTTCATGGGGTGTCCTTCATGGTGTGTTCTTCATCGTGTGCTCTTCATCCTGTGTTCTTCATGGTGTGTTCTTCATGGTGTGCTCTTCATGGTGTGTTCTTCATGGTGTGTTCTTCATGGTGTGTTCTTCATGGTGTGTTCTTCATCGTGTGCTCTTCATGGTGTGTTCTTCGTGGTGTGTTCTTCATGGTGTGTTCTTCATGGTGTGCTCTTCATGGTGTGTTCTTCATGGCGTGTTCTTCGTGGTGTGTTCTTCATGGTGTGTTCTTCATGGGGGTGTCCTTCATGGTGTGTTCTTCATCGTGTGTTCTTCATGGTGTGTTCTTCATCATGTGCTCTTCATGGTGTGTTCTTCATGGTGTGTTCTTCATGGTGTGTTCTTCATGGTGTGTTCTTCATGGTGTGCTCTTCATGGTGTGTTCTTCATGGTGTGTTCTTCATGGTGTGCTCTTCATCCTGTGTTCTTCATGGTGTGTTCTTCATGGTGTGTTCTTCATGGTGTGTTCTTCATCGTGTGCTCTTCATGGTGTGTTCTTCATGGTGTGCTCTTCATGGTGTGTTCTTCATGGTGTGTTCTTCATGGTGTGTTCTTCATGGTGTGCTCTTCATGGTGTGTTCTTCATGGTGTGTCCTTCATGGTGTGCTCTTCATCGTGTGTTCTTCATGGTGTGTTCTTCATGGTGTGTTCTTCATCGTGTGCTCTTCATGGTGTGTTCTTCATGGTGTGTACTTCATGGTGTGTTCTTCATGGTGTGTTCTTCATGGTGTGCTCTTCATCGTGTGTTCTTCATGGTGTGTTCTTCATGGTGTGTTCTTCATCGTGTGCTCTTCATGGTGTGTTCTTCATGGTGTGTTCTTCATGGTGTATTCTTCATGGTGTGTTCTTCATGGTGTGTTCTTCATCGTGTGCTCTTCATGGTGTGTTCTTCATGGTGTATTCTTCATGGTGTGTTCTTCATGGTGTGTTCTTCATCGTGTGCTCTTCATGGTGTGTTCTTCATGGTGTGTTCTTCATGGTGTGTTCTTCATGGTGTGTTCTTCATGGTGTGTTCTTCATCGTGTGCTCTTCATCGTGTGTTCTTCGTGGTGTGTTCTTCGTGGTGTGTTCTTCGTGGCGTGTTCTTCGTGGCGTGTTCTTCGTGGCGTGTTCTTCATGGTGTGTTCTTCATGGCGTGTTCTTCATGGTGTGTTCTTCATGGTGTGTTCTTCATGGTGTGTTCTTCGTGGTGTGTTCTTCGTGGTGTGTTCTTCGTGGTGTGTTCTTCATGGTGTGTTCTTCATGGTGTGTTCTTCATGGTGTGTTCTTCAAGGTGTTTTCTTCATCGTGGGCTCTTCATGGTGTGTTCTTCGTGGTGTGTTCTTCATGGTGTGTTCTTCATGGTGTGTTCTTCATGGTGTGTTCTTCATGGTGTGTTCTTCAAGGTGTTTTCTTCATCGTGGGCTCTTCATGGTGTGTTCTTCGTGGTGTGTTCTTCATGGTGTGCTCTTCATGGTGTGTTCTTCATGGTGTGTTCTTCATCGTGTGTTCTTCATCGTGTGCTCTTCATGGTGTGTTCTTCATGGTGTGTTCTTCGTGGTGTGTTCTTCATGGTGTGTTCTTCATGGTGTGTTCTTCATGGTGTGTTCTTCATGGTGTGTTCCTCATGGTGTGTTCTTCATGGTGTGTTCTTCATGGTGGGTTCTTCATGGTGTGCTCTTCATGGTGTGTTCTTCATGGTGTGTTCTTCATGGTGTGTTCTTCATGGGGGTGTCCTTCATGGTGTGTTCTTCATCGTGTGTTCTTCATCATGTGCTCTTCATGGTGTGTTCTTCATGGTGTGTTCTTCATGGTGTGTTCTTCATGGTGTGTTCTTCATGGTGTGTTCTTCATGGGGTGTTCTTCATCGTGTGCTCTTCATGGTGTGTTCTTCATGGTGTGTTCTTCATGGTGTGTTCTTCATGGCGTGTTCTTCGTGGCGTGTTCTTCGTGGTGTGTTCTTCGTGGTGTGTTCTTCGTGGTGTGTTCTTCATGGTGTGTTCTTCATGGTGTGTTCTTCATGGCGTGTTCTTCGTGGTGTGTTCTTCATGGTGTGTTCTTCATCATGTATTCTTCATGGTGTGTTCTTCATGGTGTATTCTTCATGGTGTGTTCTTCATGGTGTGTTCTTCATGGTGTGTTCTTCATGGTGTATTCTTCATGGTGTGTTCTTCGTGGTGTGTTCTTCAAGGTGTTTTCTTCATCGTGGGCTCTTCATGGCGTGTTCTTCGTGGTGTGTTCTTCATGGTGTGTTCTTCATCATGTATTCTTCATGGTGTGTTCTTCATGGTGTATTCTTCATGGTGTGTTCTTCATGGTGTGTTCTTCAAGGTGTTTTCTTCATCGTGGGCTCTTCATGGTGTGTTCTTCATGGTGTGTTCTTCATGGTGTGTTCTTCATGGTGTGTTCTTCATGGTGTGTTCTTCAAGGTGTTTTCTTCATCGTGGGCTCTTCATGGTGTGTTCTTCGTGGTGTGTTCTTCATGGTGTGCTCTTCATGGTGTGTTCTTCATGGTGTGTTCTTCATCGTGTGTTCTTCATCGTGTGCTCTTCATGGTGTGTTCTTCATGGTGTGTTCTTCGTGGTGTGTTCTTCATGGTGTGTTCTTCATGGTGTGTTCTTCATGGTGTGTTCTTCATGGTGTGTTCCTCATGGTGTGTTCTTCATGGTGTGTTCTTCATGGTGGGTTCTTCATGGTGTGCTCTTCATGGTGTGTTCTTCATGGTGTGTTCTTCATGGGGGTGTCCTTCATGGTGTGTTCTTCATCGTGTGTTCTTCATGGTGTGTTCTTCATCATGTGCTCTTCATGGTGTGTTCTTCATGGTGTGTTCTTCATGGTGTGTTCTTCATGGTGTGTTCTTCATGGTGTGTTCTTCATGGGGTGTTCTTCATCGTGTGCTCTTCATGGTGTGTTCTTCATGGTGTGTTCTTCATGGTGTGTTCTTCATGGTGTGCTCTTCATGGTGTGTTCTTCATGGTGTGTTCTTCATGGTGTGTTCTTCATGGTGTGTTCTTCATGGTGTGTTCTTTATGGTGTGTTCTTCATGGTGTGTTCTTCATGGTGTGTTCTTCATGGTGTGTTCTTCATGGTGTGTTCTTCATGGTGTGTTCTTTATGGTGTGTTCCTCATGGTGTGTTCTTCATGGTGTGTTCTTCATGGTGTGTTCTTCATCGTGTGCTCTTCATGGTGTGTTCTTCATGGTGTGTTCTTCATGGGGGTGTCCTTCATGGTGTGTTCTTCATCGTGTGTTCTTCATGGTGTGTTCTTCATCATGTGCTCTTCATGGTGTGTTCTTCATGGTGTGTTCTTCATGGTGTGTTCTTCATGGTGTGTTCTTCATGGGGTGTTCTTCATCGTGTGCTCTTCATGGTGTGTTCTTCATGGTGTGTTCTTCATGGTGTGTTCTTCATGGTGTGCTCTTCATGGTGTGTTCTTCATGGTGTGTTCTTCATGGTGTGTTCTTCATGGTGTGTTCTTCATGGTGTGTTCTTTATGGTGTGTTCTTCATGGTGTGTTCTTCATGGTGTGTTCTTCATGGTGTGCTCTTCATGGTGTGTTCTTCATGGCGTGTTCTTCATCGTGTGCTCTTCATGGTGTGCTCTTCATCGTGTGTTCTTCATGGTGTGTTCTTCATGGTGTGTTCTTCATGGTGTGTTCTTCATGGTGTGTTCTTCATGGTGTGTTCTTCATCGTGTGCTCTTCATGGTGTGTTCTTCATGGTGTGTTCTTCATGGGGTGTTCTTCATGGGGTGTCCTTCATGGTGTGTTCTTCATCGTGTGCTCTTCATCCTGTGTTCTTCATGGTGTGTTCTTCATGGTGTGCTCTTCATGGTGTGTTCTTCATGGTGTGTTCTTCATGGTGTGTTCTTCATGGTGTGTTCTTCATCGTGTGCTCTTCATGGTGTGTTCTTCATGGTGTGCTCTTCATGGTGTGTTCTTCATGGTGTGTTCTTCATGGTGTGTTCTTCATGGTGTGCTCTTCATGGTGTGTTCTTCATGGTGTGTCCTTCATGGTGTGCTCTTCATCGTGTGTTCTTCATGGTGTGTTCTTCATGGTGTGTTCTTCATCGTGTGCTCTTCATGGTGTGTTCTTCATGGTGTGTACTTCATGGTGTGTTCTTCATGGTGTGCTCTTCATCGTGTGTTCTTCATGGTGTGTTCTTCATGGTGTGTTCTTCATGGTGTGTTCTTCATGGTGTGTTCTTCATGGTGTGCTCTTCATGGTGTGTTCTTCATGGTGTGTTCTTCATGGTGTGTTCTTCATGGTGTGTTCTTCATCGTGTGCTCTTCATGGTGTGTTCTTCATGGTGTGTTCTTCATGGTGTGTTCTTCATGGTGTGTTCTTCATGGTGTGCTCTTCATCGTGTGTTCTTCATGGTGTGTTCTTCGTGGTGTGTTCTTCGTGGTGTGTTCTTCGTGGCGTGTTCTTCGTGGCGTGTTCTTCGTGGCGTGTTCTTCATGGCGTGTTCTTCATGGCGTGTTCTTCATGGTGTGTTCTTCATGGTGTGTTCTTCGTGGTGTGTTCTTCGTGGTGTGTTCTTCGTGGTGTGTTCTTCGTGGTGTGTTCTTCATGGTGTGTTCTTCATGGTGTGTTCTTCATGGCGTGTTCTTCATGGCGTGTTCTTCATGGTGTGTTCTTCATGGTGTGTTCTTCGTGGCGTGTTCTTCGTGGCGTGTTCTTCATGGTGTGTTCTTCATGGTGTGTTCTTCATGGTGTGTTCTTCATGGCGTGTTCTTCGTGGTGTGTTCTTCGTGGTGTGTTCTTCGTGGTGTGTTCTTCGTGGTGTGTTCTTCATGGTGTGTTCTTCATGGTGTGTTCTTCATGGCGTGTTCTTCGTGGTGTGTTCTTCATGGTGTGTTCTTCATCATGTATTCTTCATGGTGTGTTCTTCATGGTGTATTCTTCATGGTGTGTTCTTCATGGTGTGTTCTTCAAGGTGTTTTCTTCATCGTGGGCTCTTCATGGTGTGTTCTTCGTGGTGTGTTCTTCATGGTGTGTTCTTCATGGTGTGTTCTTCATGGTGTGTTCTTCATGGTGTGTTCTTCAAGGTGTTTTCTTCATCGTGGGCTCTTCATGGTGTGTTCTTCGTGGTGTGTTCTTCATGGTGTGCTCTTCATGGTGTGTTCTTCATGGTGTGTTCTTCATCGTGTGTTCTTCATCGTGTGCTCTTCATGGTGTGTTCTTCATGGTGTGTTCTTCGTGGTGTGTTCTTCATGGTGTGTTCTTCATGGTGTGTTCTTCATGGTGTGTTCTTCATGGTGTGTTCCTCATGGTGTGTTCTTCATGGTGTGTTCTTCATGGTGGGTTCTTCATGGTGTGCTCTTCATGGTGTGTTCTTCATGGTGTGTTCTTCATGGTGTGTTCTTCATGGGGGTGTCCTTCATGGTGTGTTCTTCATCGTGTGTTCTTCATGGTGTGTTCTTCATCATGTGCTCTTCATGGTGTGTTCTTCATGGTGTGTTCTTCATGGTGTGTTCTTCATGGTGTGCTCTTCATGGTGTGTTCTTCATGGTGTGTTCTCTTGGTGTGTTCTTCATGGGTGTCCCTTCATGGTGTGTTCTTCATCGTGTGTTCTTCATGGTGTGTTCTTCATGGGGTGTTCTTCATGGGGTGTCCTTCATGGTGTGTTCTTCATCGTGTGCTCTTCATCCTGTGTTCTTCATGGTGTGTTCTTCATGGTGTGCTCTTCATGGTGTGTTCTTCATGGTGTGTTCTTCATGGTGTGTTCTTCATGGTGTGTTCTTCATCGTGTGCTCTTCATGGTGTGTTCTTCGTGGTGTGTTCTTCATGGTGTGTTCTTCATGGTGTGCTCTTCATGGTGTGTTCTTCATGGTGTGTCCTTCATGGTGTGCTCTTCATCGTGTGTTCTTCATGGTGTGTTCTTCATGGTGTGTTTCTTCATCGTGTGCTCTTCATGGTGTGTTCTTCATGGTGTGTACTTCATGGTGTGTTGGATGTGTGTCTTCAGTGTGTTCTTCATGGTGTGTTTTCTTCGTTTGTGCTCTTCATGGTGTGTTCTTCATGGTGTGTTCTTCATGGTGTGTTCTTCATGTGTGCTCTCTGTTCTTCATGGTGTGTTCTTCATGGTGTGCTCTTCATGGTGTGTTCTTCATGGTGTGTCTTCATGGTGTGTTCTTCATGGTGTGTTCTTCATCGTGTGTCTTCATGGGTGTTCTTCATGGTGTGTTCTTCATGGTGTGTTCTTCATGGTGTGTTCTTCATCGTGTGCTCTTCATCGTGTGTTCTTCGTGGTGTGTTTCTTCGTGGTGTGTTCTTCGTGGTGTGTTCTCGTGGTGTTTTCTTCGTGGCGTGTTCTTCGTGGCGTGTTCTTCGTGGTGTGTTCTTCATGGTGTGTTCTTCATGGCGTGTTCTTCATGGCGTGTTCTTCATGGCGTGTTCTTCGTGGTGTGTTCTTCGTGGTGTGTCTTCGTGGTGTGTTCTTCATGGGCGTGTTCTTCATGGTGTGTTCTTCATGGCGTGTTCTTCATGGTGTGTTCTTCGTGGTGTGTTCTTCGTGGTGTGTTCTTCGTGGTGTGTTCTTCATGGTGTGTTCTTCATGGTGTGTTCTTCATGGTGTGTTCTTCATGGCGTGTTCTTCGTGGTGTGTTCTTCGTGGTGTGTTCTTCGTGGTGTGTTCTTCGTGGTGTGTTCTTCATGGTGTGTTCTTCATGGTGTGTTCTTCATGGCGTGTTCTTCGTGGTGTGTTCTTCATGGTGTGTTCTTCATCATGTATTCTTCATGGTGTGTTCTTCATGGTGTATTCTTCATGGTGTGTTCTTCATGGTGTGTTCTTCAAGGTGTTTTCTTCATCGTGGGCTCTTCATGGTGTGTTCTTCGTGGTGTGTTCTTCATGGTGTGTTCTTCATGGTGTGTTCTTCATGGTGTGTTCTTCAAGGTGTTTTCTTCATCGTGGGCTCTTCATGGTGTGTTCTTCGTGTGTGTGTTCTTCATGGTGTGCTCTTCATGTGTGTTCTTCATGGTGTTACTCTTCTGATGTTCTTCATGGTGTGTTCTTCATGGTGTGTTCTTCATGGTGTGTTGGGTGTGTTTGGTGTGTTCTTCATGGTGTGTTCTTCATGGTGGGTTCTTCATGGTGTGCTCTTCATGGTGTGTTCTTCATGGTGTGTTCTTCATGGTGTGTTCTTCATGGGGGTGTCCTTCATGGTGTGTTCTTCATCGTGTGTTCTTCATGGTGTGTTCTTCATCATGTGCTCTTCATGGTGTGTTCTTCATGGTGTGTTCTTCATGGTGTGTTCTTCATGGTGTGTTCTTCATGGTGTGTTCTTCATGGTGTGCTCTTCATGGTGTGTTCTTCATGGTGTGTTCTTCATGGTGTGTTCTTCATGGGGTGTCCTTCATGGTGTGCTCTTCATGGTGTGCTCTTCATGGTGTGCTCTTCATGGTGTGTTCTTCATGGTGTGTTCTTCATGGTGTGCTCTTCATGGTGTGTTCTTCATGGTGTGTCCTTCATGGTGTGCTCTTCATCGTGTGTTCTTCATGGTGTGTTCTTCATGGTGTGTTCTTCATCGTGTGCTCTTCATGGTGTGTTCTTCATGGTGTGTACTTCATGGTGTGTTCTTCATGGTGTGTTCTTCATGGTGTGCTCTTCATCGTGTGTTTCTTCATGGTGTGTTCTTCATGGTGTGTTCTTCATGGTGTGTTCTTCATGGTGTGTTCTTCATGGTGTGCTCTTCATGGTGTGTTCTTCATGGTGTATTCTTCATGGTGTGTTCTTCATGGTGTGTTCTTCATCGTGTGCTCTTCATGGTGTGTTCTTCATGGTGTGTTCTTCATGGTGTGTTCTTCATGGTGTGTTCTTCATGGTGTGTTCTTCGTGGTGTGTTCTTCGTGGTGTGTTCTTCGTGGTGTGTTCTTCGTGGTGTGTTCTTCATGGTGTGTTCTTCATGGTGTGTTCTTCATGGCGTGTTCTTCATGGTGTGTTCTTCATGGTGTGTTCTTCATGGTGTGTTCTTCGTGGCGTGTTCTTCGTGGTGTGTTCTTCATGGTGTGTTCTTCATGGTGTGTTCTTCATGGTGTGTTCTTCGTGGCGTGTTCTTCGTGGTGTGTTCTTCGTGGTGTGTTCTTCGTGGTGTGTTCTTCATGGTGTGTTCTTCATGGTGTGTTCTTCATGGCGTGTTCTTCGTGGTGTGTTCTTCATGGTGTGTTCTTCATCATGTATTCTTCATGGTGTGTTCTTCATGGTGTATTCTTCATGGTGTGTTCTTCATGGTGTGTTCTTCAAGGTGTTTTCTTCATCGTGGGCTCTTCATGGTGTGTTCTTCGTGGTGTGTTCTTCATGGTGTGTTCTTCATGGTGTGTTCTTCATGGTGTGTTCTTCATGGTGTGTTCTTCAAGGTGTTTTCTTCATCGTGGGCTCTTCATGGTGTGTTCTTCGTGGTGTGTTCTTCATGGTGTGCTCTTCATGGTGTGTTCTTCATGGTGTGTTCTTCATCGTGTGTTCTTCATCGTGTGCTCTTCATGGTGTGTTCTTCATGGTGTGTTCTTCGTGGTGTGTTCTTCATGGTGTGTTCTTCATGGTGTGTTCTTCATGGTGTGTTCTTCATGGTGTGTTCCTCATGGTGTGTTCTTCATGGTGTGTTCTTCATGGTGGGTTCTTCATGGTGTGCTCTTCATGGTGTGTTCTTCATGGTGTGTTCTTCATGGTGTGTTCTTCATGGGGGTGTCCTTCATGGTGTGTTCTTCATCGTGTGTTCTTCATGGTGTGTTCTTCATCATGTGCTCTTCATGGTGTGTTCTTCATGGTGTGTTCTTCATGGTGTGTTCTTCATGGTGTGTTCTTCATGGTGTGCTCTTCATGGTGTGTTCTTCATGGTGTGTTCTTCATGGTGTGTTCTTCATGGGGTGTCCTTCATGGTGTGTTCTTCATCGTGTGTTCTTCATGGTGTGTTCTTCATGGGGTGTTCTTCATGGGGTGTCCTTCATGGTGTGTTCTTCATCGTGTGCTCTTCATCCTGTGTTCTTCATGGTGTGTTCTTCATGGTGTGCTCTTCATGGTGTGTTCTTCATGGTGTGTTCTTCATGGTGTGCTCTTCATGGTGTGTTCTTCATGGTGTATTCTTCATGGTGTGTTCTTCATGGTGTGTTCTTCATGGTGTGTTCTTCATGGTGTGTTCTTCATGGTGTGTTCTTCATGGTGTGTTCTTCATCGTGTGCTCTTCATGGTGTGTTCTTCATGGTGTGCTCTTCATGGTGTGTTCTTCATGGTGTGTTCTTCATGGTGTGTTCTTCATGGTGTGCTCTTCATGGTGTGTTCTTCATGGTGTGTCCTTCATGGTGTGCTCTTCATCGTGTGTTCTTCATGGTGTGTTCTTCATGGTGTGTTCTTCATCGTGTGCTCTTCATGGTGTGTTCTTCATGGTGTGTACTTCATGGTGTGTTCTTCATGGTGTGTTCTTCATGGTGTGCTCTTCATCGTGTGTTCTTCATGGTGTGTTCTTCATCGTGTGCTCTTCATGGTGTGTTCTTCATCGTGTGCTCTTCATGGTGTGTTCTTCATGGTGTGTTCTTCATGGTGTGCTCTTCATGGTGTGTTCTTCATGGTGTATTCTTCATGGTGTGTTCTTCATGGTGTGTTCTTCATGGTGTGTTCTTCATGGTGTGTTCTTCATGGTGTGTTCTTCATGGTGTGTTCTTCATCGTGTGCTCTTCATCGTGTGTTCTTCGTGGTGTGTTCTTCATGGTGTGTTCTTCGTGGTGTGTTCTTCGTGGCGTGTTCTTCGTGGCGTGTTCTTCGTGGCGTGTTCTTCATGGTGTGTTCTTCATGGCGTGTTCTTCATGGCGTGTTCTTCATGGTGTGTTCTTCATGGTGTGTTCTTCGTGGTGTGTTCTTCGTGGTGTGTTCTTCGTGGTGTGTTCTTCATGGTGTGTTCTTCATGGTGTGTTCTTCATGGCGTGTTCTTCATGGTGTGTTCTTCATGGTGTGTTCTTCATGGTGTGTTCTTCGTGGCGTGTTCTTCGTGGTGTGTTCTTCATGGTGTGTTCTTCATGGTGTGTTCTTCATGGTGTGTTCTTCATGGCGTGTTCTTCGTGGTGTGTTCTTCGTGGTGTGTTCTTCGTGGTGTGTTCTTCGTGGTGTGTTCTTCATGGTGTGTTCTTCATGGTGTGTTCTTCATGGCGTGTTCTTCGTGGTGTGTTCTTCATGGTGTGTTCTTCATCATGTATTCTTCATGGTGTGTTCTTCATGGTGTATTCTTCATGGTGTGTTCTTCATGGTGTGTTTCTTCAAGGTGTTTTCTTCATCGTGGGCTCTTCATGGTGTGTTCTTCGTGGTGTGTTCTTCATGGTGTGTTCTTCATGGTGTGTTCTTCATGGTGTGTTCTTCAAGGTGTTTTCTTCATCGTGGGCTCTTCATGGTGTGTTCTTCGTGGTGTGTTCTTCATGGTGTGCTCTTCATGGTGTGTTCTTCATGGTGTGTTCTTCATGGTGTGTTCTTCATCGTGTGCTCTTCATGGTGTGTTCTTCATGGTGTGTTCTTCGTGGTGTGTTCTTCATGGTGTGTTCTTCATGGTGTGTTCTTCATGGTGTGTTCTTCATGGTGTGTTCCTCATGGTGTGTTCTTCATGGTGTGTTCTTCATGGTGGGTTCTTCATGGTGTGCTCTTCATGGTGTGTTCTTCATGGTGTGTTCTTCATGGTGTGTTCTTCATGGGGGTGTCCTTCATGGTGTGTTCTTCATCGTGTGTTCTTCATGGTGTGTTCTTCATCATGTGCTCTTCATGGTGTGTTCTTCATGGTGTGTTCTTCATGGTGTGTTCTTCATGGTGTGTTCTTCATGGTGTGCTCTTCATGGTGTGTTCTTCATGGTGTGTTTCTTCATGGTGTGTTCTTCATGGGGTGTCCTTCATGGTGTGTTCTTCATCGTGTGTTCTTCATGGTGTGTTCTTCATCATGTGCTCTTCATCGTGTGCTCTTCATGGTGTGTTCTTCATGGTGTGTTCTTCATGGTGTGTTCTTCATGGTGTGCTCTTCATGGTGTGTTCTTCATGGTGTGTTCTTCATGGTGTGTTCTTCATCGTGTGCTCTTCATGGTGTATTCTTCATGGTGTGCTCTTCATGGTTTGTTCTTCATGGTGTATTCTTCATGGTGTATTCTTCATGGTGTGTTCTTCATGGTGTATTCTTCATGGTGTGTTCTTCGTGGTGTGTTATTCATGGTGTGCTCTTCATGGTGTGCTCTTCATGGTGTGTTCTTCATGGTGTGTTCTTCATGGTGTGCTCTTCATGGTGTGCTCTTCATGGTGTGTTCTTCATGGTGTATTCTTCATGGTGTGCTCTTCATGGTGTGTTCTTCATGGTGTGTTCTTCATGGTGTGCTCTTCATGGTGTGCTCTTCATGGTGTGTTCTTCATGGTGTATTCTTCATGGTGTGTTCTTCATGGTGTGCTCTTCATGGTGTGTTCTTCATGGTGTGTTCTTCATGGTGTGTTCCTCATGGTGTGTTCTTCATGGTGTGTTCTTCATGGTGGGTTCTTCATGGTGTGCTCTTCATGGTGTGTTCTTCATGGTGTGTTCTTCATGGTGTGTTCTTCATGGGGTGTCCTTCATGGTGTGTTCTTCATGGTGTGTTCTTCATGGTGTGCTCTTCATGGTGTGCTCTTCATGGTGTGTTCTTCATGGTGTGTTCTTCATGGTGTGTTCTTCATGGTGTGTTCTTCATCGTGTGCTCTTCATGGTGTGTTCTTCATGGTGTGTTCTTCATGGTGTGCTCTTCATGGTGTGCTCTTCATGGTGTGCTCTTCATGGTGTGTTCTTCATGGTGTGTTCTTCATGGTGTGTTCTTCATGGTGTGTTCTTCATCGTGTGCTCTTCGTGGTGTGTTCTTCATGGTGTGTTCTTCATGGTGTGTTCTTCATGGCGTGTTCTTCGTGGTGTGTTCTTCATGGTGTGTTCTTCGTGGTGTGTTCTTCATGGTGTGTTCTTCATGGTGTGTTCTTCATGGTGTGTTCTTCGTGGTGTGTTCTTCGTGGTGTGTTCTTCGTGGTGTGTTCTTCGTGGTGTGTTCTTCATGGTGTGTTCTTCATGGCGTGTTCTTCATGGTGTGTTCTTCATGGTGTGTTCTTCATGGTGTGTTCTTCATGGCGTGTTCTTCGTGGTGTGTTCTTCGTGGTGTGTTCTTCGTGGTGTGTTCTTCGTGGTGTGTTCTTCATGGTGTGTTCTTCATGGTGTGTTCTTCATGGCGTGTTCTTCGTGGTGTGTTCTTCATGGTGTGTTCTTCATCATGTATTCTTCATGGTGTGTTCTTCATGGTGTATTCTTCATGGTGTGTTCTTCATGGTGTGTTCTTCAAGGTGTTTTCTTCATCGTGGGCTCTTCATGGT
The DNA here is from genome assembly GCA_037952835.1 of Lithobates septentrionalis. Lineage (NCBI taxonomy): Eukaryota > Metazoa > Chordata > Amphibia > Anura > Ranidae > Lithobates > Lithobates septentrionalis. The sequence continues at coordinate 109,969 of JBBDGP010002455.1, read as the reverse complement.
GTGTTCTTCGTGGTGTGTTCTTCATGGTGTGTTCTTCATGGTGTGTTCTTCATGGTGTGTTCTTCATGGTGTGTTCTTCAAGGTGTTTTCTTCATCGTGGGCTCTTCATGGTGTGTTCTTCGTGGTGTGTTCTTCATGGTGTGCTCTTCATGGTGTGTTCTTCATGGTGTGTTCTTCATCGTGTGTTCTTCATCGTGTGCTCTTCATGGTGTGTTCTTCATGGTGTGTTCTTCGTGGTGTGTTCTTCATGGTGTGTTCTTCATGGTGTGTTCTTCATGGTGTGTTCTTCATGGTGTGTTCCTCATGGTGTGTTCTTCATGGTGTGTTCTTCATGGTGGGTTCTTCATGGTGTGCTCTTCATGGTGTGTTCTTCATGGTGTGTTCTTCATGGTGTGTTCTTCATGGGGGTGTCCTTCATGGTGTGTTCTTCATAGTGTGTTCTTCATGGTGTGTTCTTCATCATGTGCTCTTCATGGTGTGTTCTTCATGGTGTGTTCTTCATGGTGTGCTCTTCATGGTGTGTTCTTCATGGTGTGTTCTTCATGGTGTGCTCTTCATGGTGTGTTCTTCATGGTGTGTTCTTCATGGTGTGTTCTTCATGGGGTGTCCTTCATGGTGTGCTCTTCATGGTGTGCTCTTCATGGTGTGCTCTTCATGGTGTGTTCTTCATGGTGTGTTCTTCATGGTGTGTTCTTCATGGTGTGCTCTTCATGGTGTGTTCTTCATGGTGTGTCCTTCATGGTGTGCTCTTCATCGTGTGTTCTTCATGGTGTGTTCTTCATGGTGTGTTCTTCATCGTGTGCTCTTCATGGTGTGTTCTTCATGGTGTGTACTTCATGGTGTGTTCTTCATGGTGTGTTCTTCATGGTGTGCTCTTCATCGTGTGTTCTTCATGGTGTGTTCTTCATGGTGTGTTCTTCATGGTGTGTTCTTCATGGTGTGTTCTTCATGGTGTGCTCTTCATGGTGTGTTCTTCATGGTGTGTTCTTCATGGTGTGTTCTTCATGGTGTGTTCTTCATCGTGTGCTCTTCATGGTGTGTTCTTCATGGTGTGTTCTTCATGGTGTGTTCTTCATGGTGTGTTCTTCATGGTGTGTTCTTCGTGGTGTGTTCTTCGTGGTGTGTTCTTCGTGGTGTGTTCTTCGTGGTGTGTTCTTCATGGTGTGTTCTTCATGGTGTGTTCTTCATGGCGTGTTCTTCATGGTGTGTTCTTCATGGTGTGTTCTTCGTGGTGTGTTCTTCGTGGCGTGTTCTTCGTGGTGTGTTCTTCATGGTGTGTTCTTCATGGTGTGTTCTTCATGGTGTGTTCTTCATGGCGTGTTCTTCGTGGTGTGTTCTTCGTGGTGTGTTCTTCGTGGTGTGTTCTTCGTGGTGTGTTCTTCATGGTGTGTTCTTCATGGCGTGTTCTTCGTGGTGTGTTCTTCATGGTGTGTTCTTCATCATGTATTCTTCGTGGTGTGTTCTTCATGGTGTATTCTTCATGGTGTGTTCTTCATGGTGTGTTCTTCAAGGTGTTTTCTTCATGGTGTGTTCTTCATGGTGTGTTCTTCATGGTGTGTTCTTCATGGTGTGTTCTTCAAGGTGTTTTCTTCATCGTGGGCTCTTCATGGTGTGTTCTTCGTGGTGTGTTCTTCATGGTGTGCTCTTCATGGTGTGTTCTTCATGGTGTGTTCTTCATCGTGTGTTCTTCATCGTGTGCTCTTCATGGTGTGTTCTTCATGGTGTGTTCTTCGTGGTGTGTTCTTCATGGTGTGTTCTTCATGGTGTGTTCTTCATGGTGTGTTCTTCATGGTGTGTTCCTCATGGTGTGTTCTTCATGGTGTGTTCTTCATGGTGGGTTCTTCATGGTGTGCTCTTCATGGTGTGTTCTTCATGGTGTGTTCTTCATGGTGTGTTCTTCATGGGGGTGTCCTTCATGGTGTGTTCTTCATCGTGTGTTCTTCATGGTGTGTTCTTCATCATGTGCTCTTCATGGTGTGTTCTTCATGGTGTGTTCTTCATGGTGTGTTCTTCATGGTGTGTTCTTCATGGTGTGCTCTTCATGGTGTGTTCTTCATGGTGTGTTCTTCATGGTGTGTTCTTCATGGGGTGTCTCATGGGGTGTCCTTCATGGTGTGTTCTTCATCGTGTGTTCTTCATGGTGTGTTCTTCATGGGGTGTTCTTCATGGGGTGTCCTTCATGGTGTGTTCTTCATCGTGTGCTCTTCATCCTGTGTTCTTCATGGTGTGTTCTTCATGGTGTGCTCTTCATGGTGTGTTCTTCATGGTGTGTTCTTCATGGTGTGTTCTTCATGGTGTGTTCTTCATGGTGTGCTCTTCATGGTGTGTTCTTCATGGTGTGTTCTTCATGGTGTGTTCTTCATGGTGTGCTCTTCATGGTGTGTTCTTCATGGTGTGTCCTTCATGGTGTGCTCTTCATCGTGTGTTCTTCATGGTGTGTTCTTCATGGTGTGTTCTTCATCGTGTGCTCTTCATGGTGTGTTCTTCATGGTGTGTACTTCATGGTGTGTTCTTCATGGTGTGTTCTTCATGGTGTGCTCTTCATCGTGTGTTCTTCATGGTGTGTTCTTCATGGTGTGTTCTTCATCGTGTGCTCTTCATGGTGTGTTCTTCATGGTGTGTTCTTCATGGTGTGCTCTTCATGGTGTGTTCTTCATGGTGTATTCTTCATGGTGTGTTCTTCATGGTGTGTTCTTCATGGTGTGTTCTTCATGGTGTGTTCTTCATGGTGTGTTCTTCATCGTGTGCTCTTCATCGTGTGTTCTTCGTGGTGTGTTCTTCGTGGTGTGTTCTTCGTGGTGTGTTCTTCGTGGCGTGTTCTTCGTGGCGTGTTCTTCGTGGTGTGTTCTTCATGGTGTGTTCTTCATGGCGTGTTCTTCATGGCGTGTTCTTCATGGTGTGTTCTTCGTGGTGTGTTCTTCGTGGTGTGTTCTTCGTGGTGTGTTCTTCGTGGTGTGTTCTTCATGGTGTGTTCTTCATGGTGTGTTCTTCATGGCGTGTTCTTCATGGTGTGTTCTTCATGGTGTGTTCTTCATGGTGTGTTCTTCAAGGTGTTTTCTTCATCGTGGGCTCTTCATGGTGTGTTCTTCGTGGTGTGTTCTTCATGGTGTGTTCTTCATGGTGTGTTCTTCATGGTGTGTTCTTCATGGTGTGTTCTTCAAGGTGTTTTCTTCATCGTGGGCTCTTCATGGTGTGTTCTTCGTGGTGTGTTCTTCATGGTGTGCTCTTCATGGTGTGTTCTTCATGGTGTGTTCTTCATCGTGTGTTCTTCATCGTGTGCTCTTCATGGTGTGTTCTTCATGGTGTGTTCTTCGTGGTGTGTTCTTCATGGTGTGTTCTTCATGGTGTGTTCTTCATGGTGTGTTCTTCATGGTGTGTTCCTCATGGTGTGTTCTTCATGGTGTGTTCTTCATGGTGGGTTCTTCATGGTGTGCTCTTCATGGTGTGTTCTTCATGGTGTGTTCTTCATGGTGTGTTCTTCATGGGGGTGTCCTTCATGGTGTGTTCTTCATCGTGTGTTCTTCATGGTGTGTTCTTCATCATGTGCTCTTCATGGTGTGTTCTTCATGGTGTGCTCTTCATGGTGTGCTCTTCATGGTGTGTTCTTCATGGTGTGTTCTTCATGGTGTGCTCTTCATGGTGTGTTCTTCATGGTGTGTTCTTCATGGTGTGCTCTTCATGGTGTGTTCTTCATGGTGTGTTCTTCATGGTGTGCTCTTCATGGTGTGTTCTTCATGGTGTGTTCTTCATGGGGTGTCCTTCATGGTGTGCTCTTCATGGTGTGCTCTTCATGGTGTGCTCTTCATGGTGTGTTCTTCATGGTGTGTTCTTCATGGTGTGTTCTTCATGGTGTGCTCTTCATGGTGTGTTCTTCATCATGTGCTCTTCATGGTGTGCTCTTCATGGTGTGTTCTTCATGGTGTGTTCTTCATGGTGTGCTCTTCATGGTGTGTTCTTCATGGTGTGTTCTTCATGGTGTGCTCTTCATGGTGTGTTCTTCATGGTGTGTTCTTCATGGGGTGTCCTTCATGGTGTGCTCTTCATGGTGTGCTCTTCATGGTGTGCTCTTCATGGTGTGTTCTTCATGGTGTGTTCTTCATGGTGTGTTCTTCATGGTGTGCTCTTCATGGTGTGTCCTTCATGGTGTGCTCTTCATCGTGTGTTCTTCATGGTGTGTTCTTCATGGTGTGTTCTTCATCGTGTGCTCTTCATGGTGTGTTCTTCATGGTGTGTACTTCATGGTGTGTTCTTCATGGTGTGTTCTTCATGGTGTGCTCTTCATCGTGTGTTCTTCATGGTGTGTTCTTCATGGTGTGTTCTTCATGGTGTGTTCTTCATGGTGTGTTCTTCATGGTGTGCTCTTCATGGTGTGTTCTTCATGGTGTATTCTTCATGGTGTGTTCTTCATGGTGTGTTCTTCATCGTGTGCTCTTCATGGTGTGTTCTTCATGGTGTGTTCTTCATGGTGTGTTCTTCGTGGTGTGTTCTTCGTGGTGTGTTCTTCGTGGTGTGTTCTTCGTGGTGTGTTCTTCGTGGTGTGTTCTTCATGGTGTGTTCTTCATGGTGTGTTCTTCATGGCGTGTTCTTCATGGTGTGTTCTTCGTGGTGTGTTCTTCGTGGCGTGTTCTTCGTGGTGTGTTCTTCATGGTGTGTTCTTCATGGTGTGTTCTTCATGGTGTGTTCTTCATGGCGTGTTCTTCGTGGTGTGTTCTTCGTGGTGTGTTCTTCGTGGTGTGTTCTTCGTGGTGTGTTCTTCATGGTGTGTTCTTCATGGCGTGTTCTTCGTGGTGTGTTCTTCATGGTGTGTTCTTCATCATGTATTCTTCATGGTGTGTTCTTCATGGTGTATTCTTCATGGTGTGTTCTTCATGGTGTGTTCTTCAAGGTGTTTTCTTCATCGTGGGCTCTTCATGGTGTGTTCTTCGTGGTGTGTTCTTCATGGTGTGTTCTTCATGGTGTGTTCTTCATGGTGTGTTCTTCATGGTGTGTTCTTCAAGGTGTTTTCTTCATCGTGGGCTCTTCATGGTGTGTTCTTCGTGGTGTGTTCTTCATGGTGTGCTCTTCATCGTGTGTTCTTCATGGTGTGTTCTTCATCGTGTGTTCTTCATCGTGTGCTCTTCATGGTGTGTTCTTCATGGTGTGTTCTTCGTGGTGTGTTCTTCATGGTGTGTTCTTCATGGTGTGTTCTTCATGGTGTGTTCTTCATGGTGTGTTCCTCATGGTGTGTTCTTCATGGTGTGTTCTTCATGGTGGGTTCTTCATGGTGTGCTCTTCATGGTGTGTTCTTCATGGTGTGTTCTTCATGGTGTGTTCTTCATGGGGGTGTCCTTCATGGTGTGTTCTTCATCGTGTGTTCTTCATGGTGTGTTCTTCATCATGTGCTCTTCATGGTGTGTTCTTCATGGTGTGTTCTTCATGGTGTGTTCTTCATGGTGTGTTCTTCATGGTGTGCTCTTCATGGTGTGTTCTTCATGGTGTGTTCTTCATGGTGTGTTCTTCATGGGGTGTCCTTCATGGTGTGTTCTTCATCGTGTGTTCTTCATGGTGTGTTCTTCATGGGGTGTTCTTCATGGGGTGTCCTTCATGGTGTGTTCTTCATCGTGTGCTCTTCATCCTGTGTTCTTCATGGTGTGTTCTTCATGGTGTGCTCTTCATGGTGTGTTCTTCATGGTGTGTTCTTCATGGTGTGTTCTTCATGGTGTGTTCTTCATGGTGTGTTCTTCATGGTGTGCTCTTCATGGTGTGTTCTTCATGGTGTGTCCTTCATGGTGTGCTCTTCATCGTGTGTTCTTCATGGTGTGTTCTTCATGGTGTGTTCTTCATCGTGTGCTCTTCATGGTGTGTTCTTCATGGTGTGTACTTCATGGTGTGTTCTTCATGGTGTGTTCTTCATGGTGTGCTCTTCATCGTGTGTTCTTCATGGTGTGTTCTTCATGGTGTGTTCTTCATCGTGTGCTCTTCATGGTGTGTTCTTCATGGTGTGTTCTTCATGGTGTGCTCTTCATGGTGTGTTCTTCATGGTGTATTCTTCATGGTGTGTTCTTCATGGTGTGTTCTTCATGGTGTGTTCTTCATGGTGTGTTCTTCATGGTGTGTTCTTCATCGTGTGCTCTTCATCGTGTGTTCTTCGTGGTGTGTTCTTCGTGGTGTGTTCTTCGTGGTGTGTTCTTCGTGGCGTGTTCTTCGTGGCGTGTTCTTCGTGGTGTGTTCTTCATGGTGTGTTCTTCATGGCGTGTTCTTCATGGTGTGTTCTTCATGGTGTGTTCTTCATGGTGTGTTCTTCGTGGTGTGTTCTTCGTGGTGTGTTCTTCGTGGTGTGTTCTTCATGGTGTGTTCTTCATGGTGTGTTCTTCATGGCGTGTTCTTCATGGTGTGTTCTTCATGGCGTGTTCTTCATGGTGTGTTCTTCATGGTGTGTTCTTCATGGTGTGTTCTTCGTGGCGTGTTCTTCGTGGTGTGTTCTTCATGGTGTGTTCTTCATGGTGTGTTCTTCATGGTGTGTTCTTCGTGGCGTGTTCTTCGTGGTGTGTTCTTCGTGGTGTGTTCTTCGTGGTGTGTTCTTCGTGGTGTGTTCTTCATGGTGTGTTCTTCATGGTGTGTTCTTCATCATGTATTCTTCATGGTGTGTTCTTCATGGTGTATTCTTCATGGTGTGTTCTTCATGGTGTGTTCTTCAAGGTGTTTTCTTCATCGTGGGCTCTTCATGGTGTGTTCTTCGTGGTGTGTTCTTCATGGTGTGTTCTTCATGGTGTGTTCTTCATGGTGTGTTCTTCAAGGTGTTTTCTTCATCGTGGGCTCTTCATGGTGTGTTCTTCGTGGTGTGTTCTTCATGGTGTGCTCTTCATGGTGTGTTCTTCATGGTGTGTTCTTCATGGTGTGTTCTTCATCGTGTGCTCTTCATGGTGTGTTCTTCATGGTGTGTTCTTCGTGGTGTGTTCTTCATGGTGTGTTCTTCATGGTGTGTTCTTCATGGTGTGTTCTTCATGGTGTGTTCCTCATGGTGTGTTCTTCATGGTGTGTTCTTCATGGTGGGTTCTTCATGGTGTGCTCTTCATGGTGTGTTCTTCATGGTGTGTTCTTCATGGTGTGTTCTTCATGGGGGTGTCCTTCATGGTGTGTTCTTCATCGTGTGTTCTTCATGGTGTGTTCTTCATCATGTGCTCTTCATGGTGTGTTCTTCATGGTGTGTTCTTCATGGTGTGTTCTTCATGGTGTGCTCTTCATGGTGTGTTCTTCATGGTGTGTTCTTCATGGTGTGTTCTTCATGGTGTGTTCTTCATGGTGTGCTCTTCATGGTGTGTTCTTCATGGGGTGTCCTTCATGGTGTGTTCTTCATCGTGTGTTCTTCATGGTGTGTTCTTCATCATGTGCTCTTCATCGTGTGCTCTTCATGGTGTGTTCTTCATGGTGTGTTCTTCATGGTGTGTTCTTCATGGTGTGCTCTTCATGGTGTGTTCTTCATGGTGTGTTCTTCATGGTGTGTTCTTCATCGTGTGCTCTTCATGGTGTATTCTTCATGGTGTGTTCTTCATGGTGTGCTCTTCATGTGTGTTATTTCGCGCAGTCCCGCCCTGGTGTGTTCCTCATGGTGTGTTCTTCATGGTGTGTTCTTCATGGTGGGTTCTTCATGGTGTGCTCTTCATGGTGTGTTCTTCATGGTGTGTTCTTCATGGTGTGTTCTTCATGGGGTGTCCTTCATGGTGTGTTCTTCATGGTGTGTTCTTCATGGTGTGTTCTTCATGGTGTGCTCTTCATGGTGTGTTCTTCATGGTGTGTTCTTCATGGTGTGTTCTTCATGGTGTGTTCTTCATCGTGTGCTCTTCATGGTGTGTTCTTCATGGTGTGTTCTTCATGGTGTGTTCTTCATGGTGTGCTCTTCATGTTGTGCTCTTCATCGTGTGCTCTTCATGGTGTGTTCTTCATGGTGTGTTCTTCATGGTGTGTTCTTCATGGTGTGTTCTTCATCGTGTGCTCTTCGTGGTGTGTTCTTCGTGGTGTGTTCTTCGTGGTGTGTTCTTCATGGTGTGTTCTTCATGGTGTGTTCTTCATGGTGTGTTCTTCATCATGTGCTCTTCATGGTGTGTTCTTCATGGTGTGTTCTTCATGGTGTGTTCTTCATCGTGTGCTCTTCATGGTGTGTTCTTCATGGTGTGTTCTTCATGGTGTGTTCTTCATGGTGTGTTCTTCATGGTGTGCTCTTCATCGTGTGCTCTTCATGGTGTGTTCTTCATGGTGTGTTCTTCATGGTGTGTTCTTCATGGTGTGTTCTTCATGGTGTGTTCTTCATGGTGTGTTCTTCATGGTGTGTTCTTCATCGTGTGCTCTTCATGGTGTGTTCTTCATGGTGTGTTCTTCGTGGTGTGTTCTTCATGGTGTGTTCTTCATGGTGTGTTCTTCATGGTGTGTTCTTCATGGTGGGTTCTTCATGGTGTGCTCTTCATGGTGTGTTCTTCATGGTGTGTTCTTCATGGTGTGTTCTTCATGGGGTGTCCTTCATGGTGTGTTCTTCATTGTGTGCTCTTCATGGTGTGTTCTTCATGGTGTGTTCTTCATGGTGTGTTCTTCATGGGGTGTCCTTCATGGTGTGCTCTTCATGGTGTGCTCTTCATGGTGTGTTCTTCATGGTGTGTTCTTCATGGTGTGTTCTTCATGGGGTGTCCTTCATGGTGTGCTCTTCATGGTGTGTTCTTCATGGTGTGTTCTTCATGGTATGTTCTTCATGGTGTGTTTTTTTCATGGTGTGTTCTTCATGGTATGTTCTTCATGGTGTGTTTTTTTCATGGTGTGTTTTTTTCATGGTGTATTCTTCATGGTGTGTTCTTCATGGTGTGTTCTTCATGGTGTGTTCTTCATGGTGTGCTCTTCATGGTGTGTTCTTCATGGTGTGTTCTTCATGGTATGTTCTTCATGGTGTGTTTTTTTCATGGTGTGTTTTTTTCATGGTGTGTTCTTCATGGTGTGTTTTTTTCATGGTGTGTTTTTTTCATGGTGTGTTCTTCATGGTGTGTTTTTTTCATGGTGTGTTTTTTTCATGGTGTGTTCTTCATGGTGTGTTCTTCATGGTGTTTTTTTCATGGTGTGTTCTTCATGGTGTATTCTTCATGGTGTGTTCTTCATGGTGTGTTCTTCATGGTGTGTTCTTCATGGTGTGTTCTTCATGGTGTATTCTGATCTGAGACTTCCTGTAATAAAGACCGCCCCCTGCTGCCCTCTCTCCTTGTGCAGGGGGACTGGTCTTGTCTTCGCCCCCTCCTGTAGTGGGTGGAGCCCGCTGGGCCCCTCCCCCGGCTCTGCCCTCTGTACAGGCTGTAGATGATGTCACGGCTACTTTTCGGAGGTGATTTGTGGGTTTGTGAAGGTATTTGGGGCACAGAGGGGATTTATATCCTTTATTGGTGATTCTGGGGAATAGATTTACATGAAGTTTTGTGTCTGGATATTTTTTCCCTCCTATTCCAGGTATGTACATCGGGATCCACCTTAATAGATCTCGATTACCTTTTGTTACTTTGTATCTCACCGCTGATGAAGAGGGAGGGGGGGGAGGGTGCGTATTGAGCCCCTGATTGTCGCTCTCCATTGAGCAGGGGGGAGCCAACCTGGGGGCCCTCAAGCTGTTGGGGAACTACATTTCCCATGAGGCATTGCAAGGCTGTCCGTTACAATTACTCCCAGAGGCATGATGAGACTTGTAGTTCTGCAGGGAGGGAGGGCCCCAGGTTGCCCCCTCCCCCTGCCATAGAGGGCTGATAGCCAGCGGTGACAACACCGGGGTCACTCCAGGGCAAAAAGTGAATTGTCAGATCAGAAGTTTTCCAACAAGGGAACAAAAACAAAAAAAAAAAACTCCGCTTGCTGCAAATATATATTTTGACACAGCTGAAGAGAACAGCGTGTAAGCAAACCGTTTATAGTATACGCCATATGGAGCGCCGCCGACTCCTCTCTTCTCACACACAACTCAAATATTTTCTGTTTGGTAAACTGTTTTTCTGTTCGGCTCCAGATAATACCGCGTTCTGGGGGCCGCCAATTAAAATACCGCGTTCTGGGGGCCGCCAATTAAAATACCGCGTTCTGGGGGCCGCGAATTAAAATACCGCGTTCTGGGGGCCGCCAATTAAAATACCGCGTTCTGGGGGCCGCAAATTAAAATACCACTTTCTGGGGGCCGCGAGTTGAAATTCTGTGTTCTGGGGGCCGCAAATTAAAATACCACGTTCTGGGGGCCGCAAATAAAAATACCACGTTCTGCGGGCCGCAAATTAAAATACCGCGTTCTGGGGGCCGTAAATTAAAATACCGCATTCTGGGGGCCGCAAATTAAAATACCACGTTCTGGGGGCCGCAAATTAAAATACCGCGTTCTGGGGGCCGTAAATTAAAATACCGCATTCTGGGGGCCGCAAATAAAAATACCACGTTCTGGGGGCCGCGATATAAAATACTGCGTTCTGGGGGCTGCGAATTAAAATACCGCGTTCTGGGGGCCGCAAATAAAAATACCACGTTCTGCGAGCCGCAAATTAAAATACCGCATTCTGGGGGCCGTAAATTAAAATACCGCATTCTGGGGGCCGCGAATTAAAATACTGCGTTCTGGGGGCTGCGAATTAAAATAGTGCGTTCTGGGGGCCACGAATTAAAATGCCGCGTTCTGGGGCCACGAATTAAAATACTGCGTTCTGGGGGCCGCGAATTAAAATACCGCGTTCTGGGGGCTGCGAATTAAAATAGCGCGTTCTGGGGGCCGCAAATTAAAATACCGCGTTCTGGGGGCCACGAATTAAAATGCCGCGTTCTGGGGCCACGAATTAAAATACTGCGTTCTGGGGGCCGCGAATTAAAATACCGCGTTCTGGGGGCCGCGAATTAAAATACTGTGTTCTGGGGGCCGCGAATTAAAATACCGCATTCTGGGGGCTGACAATTAAAACACCGCGTTCTGGGGGCCACGAATTAAAATACTGCGTTCTGGGGGCCACGAATTAAAATACTGCGTTCTGGGGGCCGCGAATGCAAATGCCGCGTCCTGGGGGCTGCAAATTAAAATACTGCGCATGGTAAAAAAAAGAAAAAAAATTAGATTTTGGTTAATAAAAAAAAGGGGGGGACTCTGCTACATAGATAAAGGTTTATGATGGGTGCAGGTTTTCATGTTATCACCTACTCAGAGGCAACTTGTGTTTGTGTTTCTTTTTTCGAGCGGTATATGGGCAGCCACAGCCCGCCACATCGGGTTCAACCCCCACCCCCACCCCCCCGCCCCGCCCTGCTCCTGGTGCCAGGAACCAAGGACTGCCACCCTGGTAATGTTATCTGTCACAGAGGGCTGATCATATCCAGGCTGGGAGATTTAGATTCGGTCAGCTGAAGGAGATGGTGTGACTCCAAGGCTGCAGGAACCAATAACAAGTGGGTATCTCGTACCTTATTTCGCCTCTTTTGGTTTAGGTATAAAAACAATTATTTTTCAATTATTGGTAAAAATTCGATCCAAGATTTTCCTGAACAGCTTGACTCCTGCCAACATTTAATTTAGATTTTTCCCTCACTTCCTGTCCTAGAGACCACACAGGAAGTGAAGGGAAATGTCCTCAATGGGGGGTCATAGAAAAAAACAAAAAAACAGCTTGGTATTAAAGTGTGCCTGACATCAAAGGCTTATTATTATTATTATTGTTATTATTATTGTTGACCCTTTGCAGCTATAACAGCTTCACCTCTTCTGGGAAGGCCGTCCACAAGGTTTAGGAGGGTGTCTATGGGAATGTTTGATCATTCTTCCAGAAGAGCATTTGTGAGGTCAGGCACTGATGTTGGATGAGAAGGCCTGGCTCGCAGTCTCCACTCTAATTCATCCCAAAGGTGTTCTATGGGGCTGCGGTCAGGACTCTGTGCAGGGCAGTCAAGTTCCTCCACCCCAAACTCGCTCATCCATGTCTTTATAGACACCCTCCTAAACCTTGTGGACGGCCTTCCCAGAAGAGGTGAAGCTTTTATAGCTGCAAAGGGCGGAGCCAACTCAATATTGAACCCTCCGGACTAAGACTGGGATGTCATTAAAGGTCATGTAAAGGGAGGCGTCCCAATACTTTTGGTAATATGGTGTATGTTGGGTCGTAGACAGAGAACATGCAAGGAAGGAGTTAATGCAGCAAGGATGGAGATGACACCCTTATGAACAGGTCACCGTCTCCTATATCTTCATCCTCGGGGGGGGGGGGGGGGGGGTGTTTTCTTTCAGGCGGTGGTGAAAAGTTTTTGGATGTCTTTCGGGGCTGGAAATGACCTTTTCTGTCTCGTCTCCTTATAGTCAGGACGGGGAGCCGCATTCTACAATCAGACGATCGGCTATGCTTAATTAATCAAAGCCAGGCTATAAATTGATATAAATTATCCCTACAAGACGGATCCCAAAGTCCAATAAGAAGAAGACGAGGCTTCACTCCAATGGAAAGTCTGTGATGGAAAAAAAGAAGCTCGAGAATCCCAAATATCTGCCCGTTTGTGGTGGGAACCCTCCATGGTATATCCATCTGGGACCTCCTGTGCTGAGGGGGAACAAGATGTGACCACCGAGGTACAAAATATTCATTAAAGGGGAAAACCTGCTGAGAAAAGCACCACTCAGACTGGGAGGGGGAAGGGCAACTCTGGGAGCCAATCAGGGTAGGACAGGGAAGGGCAACTCTGGGAGCCAATCGGGGTAGGAGAGGGAAGGGCAGCTCTGGGAGCCAATCGGGGTAGGAGAGGGAAGGGCAGCTCTGGGAGCCAATCGGGGTAGGAGAGGGAAGGGCAGCTCTGGGAGCCAATCGGGGTAGGAGAGGGAAGGGCAGCTCTGGGAGCCAATCGGGGTAGGAGAGGGAAGGGCAGCTCTGGGAGCCAATCGGGGTAGGAGAGGGAAGGGCAGCTCTGGGAGCCAATCAGGGTAGGAGAGGGAAGGGCAGCTCTGGGAGCCAATCGGGGTAGGAGAGGGAAGGGCAGCTCTGGGAGCCAATCGGGGTAGGAGAGGGAAGGGCAGCTCTGGGAGCCAAGTAGACTGGGAAAGAGAAGGGCAGCTCTGGGAGCCAATCAGGGTGGGAAAGAGAAGGGCAGCTCTGGGAGCCAATCAGGGTGGGAGAGTTGGCAATGGGAGCCAAGTAGACTGGGAATGGTGAGGCAGCAATCGGGGGGGAAGGGCAGCGTTTAGAGCCAATCAGGTGTAGCGCATGCATATGTTCTAACAGGAGGACAAAGCAGAACACCGCTGCTCCACCAGTGTCCAATCAGTGGGCCGGGGGTTGTGTCCAACAAACAGTGGTCTGTACCCCCTTACACAGAGGAGCCTTGGTGTGGGCACTGCGGCTTCCACAGATATTTGCAACGAAAACTTCTGTTTTTAACGTGAATTGTTAGACGGGACAATTTGTTGTTTTTGTTTTTATAGACGAGCTGGCATGTGAGCTGGGAGCTTGTCTCTTTTTGGTGTTCAGTGGTATGTGCCCCCTTAAATGATAGTGGTCCGCAGTGTGTGCCCCTTAAATGTTGGTGGTCCGCAGTGTGTGCCCCTTAAATGTTGGTGGTCCGCAGTGTGTGCCCCCTTAAATGTTTGTGGTCCGCAGTGTGTGCCCCCTTAAATGTTTGTGGTCCGCAGTGTGTGCCCCCTTAAATGTTGGAGGTCCGAAGTGTGTGACCCCTTAAATGTTTGTGGTCCGCAGTGTGTGCCCCCTTAAATGTTTGTGGTCCGCAGTGTGTGCCCCCTTAAATGTTGGAGGTCCGAAGTGTGTGACCCCTTAAATGTTTGTGGTCCGCAGTGTGTGCCCCCTTAAATGTTTGTGGTCCGCAGTGTGTGCCCCCTTAAATGTTGGAGGTCTGCAGTGTGTGCCCCCTTAAATGATAGTGGTCCGCAGTGTGTGCCCCCTTAAATGTTGGTGGTCCGCAGTGTGTGCCCCCTTAAATGTTTGTGGTCCGCAGTGTGTGCCCCCTTAAATGTTGGAGGTCCGCAGTGTGTGCCCCCTTAAATGTTTGTGGTCCGCAGTGTGTACCCCCTTAAATGTTGGTGGTCCGCAGTGTGTGCCCCCTTAAATGTTTGTGGTCTGCAGTGTGTGCCCCCTTAAATGTTGGAGGTCCGAAGTGTGTGCCCCCTTAAATGTTTGTGGTCCGCAGTGTGTGCCCCCTTAAATGTTGGAGGTTCGCAGTGTGTGCCCCCTTAAATGTTGGAGGTTCGCAGTTTGTACCCCCTTAAATGTTGGAGGTCTGCAGTGTGTGCCCCCTTAAATGTTGGAGGTTCGCAGTTTGTACCCCCTTAAATGTTGGAGGTTCGCAGTGTGTACCCCCTTAAATGTTGGAGGTCTGCAGTGTGTGCCCCTTAAATGTTGGAGGTCTGCAGTGGGTACCCCCTTAAATGTTGGAGGTCACTGGTGGTGTTGGTTTTTAAATGGTGTTCCATAAATACTCTCCACCAACCTGACATTTCTCTCTGACAAGATAGTAGGGAGGTTGTTGAACAATTGATTACAGCAATAAAAATCAGAAAACAATCGATGTGACGTCACCTTCCAATCTTTTATTCGATTTCCGTCTTTTGGTCGGCGGTCTTGTATCTTCCTGGAGGGATTCGTACCTAGCGGTGGCTTTCAGGTAAATGGAATTCCTCTGAAGGTGGAATCTCAATCCGTTTTCCCTTTAAGGCGGAGTCACATCGGGAGTTTTGTTTTACCGTCTCCCCTCCTCCTCCTCCTCCTCCTCGTATTTTCCTCTCCCTCCGGGACGGTTTTTGAATTTTTATTTATTTTTTTGTTATTTTAGAATGTTCCGGACTTCAAATGTCAATTGGATTATCCTGACAGCCGACACATTTCAGGGAACGCCTGACTCAGCGCCCTCGTGTCCGGCCGCGGAATAGGCTGAATAATGGTTCCGGATAATAGAGCTGAGAGTTAAGTGACATTTATTGCATGATATTAAATGTTCCACAAATGTCAGGACCACTTTTTAGTGTCATTTTTTTTTCTCCAGCTGAACGTTGAGAACATTAGTGTTGGGCTCGGTTGTAGCCAAGTGTGAAATGTTATGGAGAGGGGGGAGGGGCAGGAATTAATATTGTAAAAAAAAAAAGTGCTGATTAGTCAATTTCTGAAATGTTTAAAGGAGAACTTATAATAAAATATAAGCAATGTAGTTTAAGTCTTCACCCCCCCCCCCCACCACCCCCCACCCGAGGGCGTGGAGCTGACCTCCAGCCTTCCACAGTTGTACCACCTCCTCTCCTGGCTTACTTTGATTTCAACGCACACTGTGGGCTTCTCACAATGTGCATTAGAAGTTGCAGCAAATCAGCTAGATTCTGTCCTATTTTCTGGCAGGAGGACGTCCAGGGGGGGTACTGAGGGGTGAGGGGGATGCTGAGGGGTGAGGGGGGTGTTGAGGGGGATGCTGAGGGGTGAGGGGGGTGCTGAGGGGGGTGCTGAGGGGTGAGGGGGATACTGAGGGGTGAGGGGGGTGCTGAGGGGTGAGGGGGGTGCTGAGGGTTGAGGGGGATACTGAGGGGTGAGGGGGTGCTGAGGGGTGAGGGGGGTGCTGAGGGGTGAGGGGGATACTGAGGGGTGAGGGGGGTGCTGAGGGGTGAGGGGGGTGCTGAGGGTTGAGGGGGATGCTGAGGGGTGAGGGGGGTGCTGAGGGGTGAGGGGGGTGCTGAGGGGGGTGCTGAGGGGTGAGGCGGGTGCTGAGGGGTGAGGGGGGTGCTGAGGGGTGAGGGGGTGCTGAGGGGTGAGGCGGGTGCTGAGGGGTGAGGGGGGTGCTGAGGGGTGAGGGGGATGCTGAGGGGTGAGGGGGTGCTGAGGGGTGAGGCGGGTGCTGAGGGGTGAGGGGGGTGCTGAGGGGTGAGGGGGATGCTGAGGGGTGAGGGGGTGCTGAAGGGTGAGGGGGGTATTGAGGGGTGAGGGGGGTGCTGAGGGGTGAGGGGGGTGCTGAGGGGGGTGCTGAGGGGTGAGGCGAGTGCTGAGGGGTGAGGGGGGTGCTGAGGGTTGAGGGGGATACTGAGGGGTGAGGGGGGTGCTGAGGGGTGAGGGGGGTGCTGAGGGGGGTGCTGAGGGGTGAGGCGAGTGCTGAGGGGTGAGGGGGGTGCTGAGGGGTGAGGGGGTGCTGAGGGGTGAGGGGGGTGCTGAGGGGTGAGGGGGATGCTGAGGGGTGAGGGGGTGCTGAAGGGTGAGGGGGGTATTGAGGGGTGAGGGGGGTGCTGAGGGTTGAGGGGGTGGTGAGGGGTGAGGGAGGTGCTGAGGGGTGAGGGAGGTGCTGAGGGGGGTGGCTGAGGGGTGAGGGGGATACTGAGGGGTGAGGGGGTGCTGAGGGGTGAGGGGGTGCTGAGGGGTGTGCTGAGGGGTGAGGGGGGTGCTGAGGGGTGAGGGAGGTGGTGAGGGGTGAGGGGGGTACTGAGGGGTGAGGGAGGTGCTGAGGGGTGAGGGGGGTACTGAGGCCGGGTGTTATGTACAAAGAGGTCATCACTATGTAGAGCACAGAACGGACTTGTAGATTTCAGTGGTCTTGATTTGGACTACTTTCACACCCGGGCAGTGCCGGTGTTAGCGGTAAAACTCCGCTAGTTTTAGCGGCGCTTTACTGCTGTATTAGCGGCACTTTTGACCCCCCGCTAGCGGCCGAAGAAAGGGTTAAAAGTGCCGTGTTGCGGTGCTGCTGAAACGTTTTTCAGGCGCTTTTGGCAGCGCTGCCCATTAAGTTCAATGGGCAGGGGAGGTGGAGGAGAGGTGTATACAGTACTCCCAAACCGCCCCAAAGATTCCCCAGTGTGGTGGGAGAGGCGCTATTTTTAGCGCTAAAACGCCTGAAAAGTGCCCTCAGTGTGAAAATGGGTCTTAGTGTCCCCTTGTGGTGGTGGTTGGTGATTACTGAACCTTTAAAAGTTGGTGGTCAGTGGTGTGTGTCCCTTAAATGTTGGTGGTCCGCAGTGTGTGCCCCCTTAAATGTTGGTGGTCCGCGGTGTGTGCCCCCTTAAATGTTGGTGGTCCGCAGTGTGTGCCCCCTTAAATGTTGGTGGTCCGCGGTGTGTGCCCCCTTAAATGTTGGTGGTCCGCAGTGTGTGCATCCTTAAATGTTGGTGGTCCGCGGTGTGTGTCCCCTTAAATGTTGGAGGTCCGTGGTGTGTGCCCCCTTAAATGTTGGAGGCCCGCAGTGTGTGCCCCCTTAAATGTTGGAGGTGTGCCCCCTTAAATGTTGGTGGTCCGCGGTGTGTGCCCCCTTAAATGTTGGAGGCCCGCAGTGTGTGCCCCCTTAAATGTTGGAGGCCCGCAGTGTGTGCCCCCTTAAATGTTGGAGGTGTGCCCCCTTAAATGTTGGAGGCCCGCAGTGTGTGCCCCCTTAAATGTTGGAGGTGTGCCCCCTTAAATGTTGGTGGTCCGCATTGTGTGTGCCCCCTTAAATGTTGGAGCTGTGCCCCCTTAAATGTTGGTGGTCCGCGGTGTGTGCCCCCTTAAATGTTGGTGGTCCGCGGTGTGTGCCCCCTTAAATGTTGGAGGTCCATGGTGTGTGCCCCCTTAAATGTTGGAAGTTTCCCCCTTAAATGTTGGAGGGCCGCGGTGTGTGCCCCCTTAAATGTTGGAGGTGTGGCCTCTTAAATGTTGGAGGTCCGCAGTGTGTGCCCCCTTAAATGTTGTAGGTGTGCCCCCTTAAATGTTGGAGGTCCGTGGTGTGTGCCCCCGTAAATGTTGGAGGTGTGCCCCCTTAAATGTTGGAGGTCCGCGGTGTGTGCCCCCTTAAATGTTGGAGGTGTGCCCCCTTAAATGTTGGAGGTCTGCGGTGTGTGCCCCCTTAAATGTTGGAGGTCCATGGTGTGTGCCCCCTTAAATGTTGGTGGTCCGCGGTGTGTGCCCCCTTAAATGTTGGTGGTCCGCGGTGTGTGCCCCCTTAAATGTTGGAGGTCCATGGTGTGTGCCCCCTTAAATGTTGGAAGTTTCCCCCTTAAATGTTGGAGGGCCGCAGTGTGTGCCCCCTTAAATGTTGGAGGTGTGGCCTCTTAAATGTTGGAGGTCCGCAGTGTGTGCCCCCTTAAATGTTGTAGGTGTGCCCCCTTAAATGTTGGAGGTCCGTGGTGTGTGCCCCCGTAAATGTTGGAGGTGTGCCCCCTTAAATGTTGGAGGTCCGCGGTGTGTGCCCCCTTAAATGTTGGAGGTGTGCCCCCTTAAATGTTGGAGGTCTGCGGTGTGTGCCCCCTTAAATGTTGGGGGTCCGCGGTGTGTGCCCCCTTAAATGTTGGAGCTGTGCCCCCTTAAATGTTGGAGCTGTGCCCCCTTAAATGTTGGTGATCCGCGGTGTGTGCCCCCTTAAATGTTGGAGGTCCATGGTGTGTGCCCCCTTAAATGTTGGAAGTGTGCCCCCTTAAATGTTGGAGGGCCGCGGTGTGTGCCCCCTTAAATGTTGGAGGTGTGGCCTCTTAAATGTTGGAGGTCCGCAGTGTGTGCCCCCTTAAATGTTGTAGGTGTGCCCCCTTAAATGTTGGAGGTCCGTGGTGTGTGCCCCCTTAAATGTTGTAGGTGTGCCCCCTTAAATGTTGGAGGTCTGCGGTGTGTGCCCCCTTAAATGTTGGGGGTCCGCGGTGTGTGCCCCCTTAAATGTTGGAGCTGTGCCCCCTTAAATGTTGGAGCTGTGCCCCCTTAAATGTTGGTGATCCGCGGTGTGTGCCCCCTTAAATGTTGGAGGTGTGCCCCCTTAAATGTTGGAGCTGTGCCCCCTTAAATGTTGGTGATCCGCGGTGTGTGCCCCCTTAAATGTTGGAGGTCCATGGTGTGTGCCCCCTTAAATGTTGGAAGTGTGCCCCCTTAAATGTTGGAGGGCCGCGGTGTGTGCCCCCTTAAATGTTGGAGGTGTGGCCTCTTAAATGTTGGAGGTCCGCAGTGTGTGCCCCCTTAAATGTTGTAGGTGTGCCCCCTTAAATGTTGGAGGTCCGTGGTGTGTGCCCCCTTAAATGTTGTAGGTGTGCCCCCTTAAATGTTGGAGGTCCGTGGTGTGTGCCCCCTTAAATGTTGTAGGTGTGCCCCCTTAAATGTTGGAGGTCCGCGGTGTGTGCCCCCTTAAATGTTGGAGGTGTGCCCCCTTAAATGTTGGAGGTCTGCGGTGTGTGCCCCCTTTAATGTTGGGGGTCCGCTGTGTGTGCCCCCTTAGATGTTGGTGGTTAGTGGCATGTAACCTTTTAAAAGTTAGTGGTAGCAGCGTGTGCCCCCTTAAGTGTCGGTGGTCAGCGGTGTGCCCCTCTAAATGTTGGTGGTCATTGGCTTGGTTGGTTATGGCTGGAGAAGTTTCTAGTTTGTGAAAAGCTCGGCCATACACATTACAATCTGTACAGTCACAACTATGTAATGTGGAGGCCTGCCTAAACGATCCATCCAATTTGCATGCAGTCAGATGGATATTTGAAGATCTTATGCCGCGTACACACGGTCGGACTTTTCAGCTACAAAAGTCCGACAGCCTGTCCGACAGACTTTCGACGGACTTTTGGCGGACTTTTGGCGGACTTTCGATGGACTTGCGGCGGACTTTCTAACGAACAGACTTGCCTACACACGATCACACAAAAGTCCGTCGAATTCTTACGTGATGACGTACACCGGACTAAAATAAGGAAGTTCATAGCCAGTAGCCAATAGCTGCCCTAGCGTGGGTTTTTGTCCGTCGGACTAGCATACAGACGAGCGGATTTTTCGACCGGACTCGAGTCCGTCGGAAAGATTTGAAGCATGTTTCAAATCTAAAGTTCGTCGGATTTGAGGCTAAAAAAGTCAGTTGAAAGTCCGGAGAAGCCCACACACGATCGGATTACCAGCCAGCTTTAGTCTGTCAGCGTCCGTTGGACTTTTGTAGACGAAAAGTCCGACCGTGTGTACGCGGCATAAGAGTTATCATACAAGTTACAATCCGACCATACAATCTCTGTACAATCAACTTTAGATTTACCAAAAGCCATGTAATATGAGGACCCACCTAATCTATCCAATCAGTTTGTATCCAACCAAGGAGACCCTTATTCTAGATACTTGTTAGTAAATCTAAAGGAGATTCAAATAGATACAAAGCGATCGGATAATTTAGGTAGATCCTCATAATACATCGTTTTGGTAAAGTGTATGGTGAGCCTAAAGAAGATTGTACAATCAAATTGTATGACTTGTGAGGGACAGAAATATGAAATGCAGTATAGTGGGGGTTGAAGGTTATGATTTTTTTTTTTTCTTCCCACAAGCCCCGCCCCTTTAGCTCTTTCACAACAGAATCCAATATTTTTGTTTCTTCTGGAACTTTCTAGCCAAGGAAGATCTATGATGAGCACACGAGAGAACAGAGTAACGTTTAATGGAAACACTTGAAATAAATAAAAAGAGCAGTAGTGCATCTTCTGTCCAATATTCATACTGGAAGTTACAGATTCTCTTAGGCTGGCCATACACGGGTCAAATTTTTCAAAAGAATTTTCTTTCGAAAATCGTATCTAAGAATTTTCGAATTTGGCTCCATTAGTGGGGCTGCAGCAACAGCCGATTTTCGTGCAGCCATCAAATTTGAGCAGGTTGGCAATTTTTGAAAGATGAACGATTTTCTAATCAATGATGGGAGAATCGTGTGAGAAATGTAATAGATAAAGGAATGCACATGAGTACAAGAAAAGAAAATTCCCGGAAAGAAAAGAAGATTCCCGGAAAGAAAAGAAGATTCCCGGAAAGAAAAGTAGATTCCCGGAAAGAAAAGAAGATTCCCGGAAAGAAAAGAAGATTCCCGGAAAGAAAAGAAAATTCCCGGAAAGAAAAGAAGATTCCCGGAAAGAAAAGAAAATTCCCGGAAAGAAAAGAAAATTTCCGGAAAGAAAAGAAGATTCCCGGAAAGAAAAGAAGATTCCCGGAAAGAAAAGAAAATTCCCGGAAAGAAAAGAAGATTCCCGGAAAGAAAAGAAGATTCCCGGAAAGAAAAGAAAATTCCCGGAAAGAAAAGAAAATTCCCGGAAAGAAAAGAAGATTCCCGGAAAGAAAAGTAGATTCCCGGAAAGAAAAGAAGATTCCCGGAAAGAAAAGAAAATTCCCGGAAAGAAAAGAAAATTCCCGGAAAGAAAAGAAGATTCCCGGAAAGAAAAGTAGATTCCCGGAAAGAAAAGAAGATTCCCGGAAAGAAAAGAAGATTCCCGGAAAGAAAAGAAAATTCCCGGAAAGAAAAGAAGATTCCCGGAAAGAAAAGAAAATTCCCGGAAAGAAAAGAAGATTCCCGGAAAGAAAAGAAGATTCCCGGAAAGAAAAGAAGATTCCCGGAAAGAAAAGAAGATTCCCGGAAAGAAAAGAAGATTCCCGGAAAGAAAAGAAGATTCCCGGAAAGAAAAGAAGATTCCCGGAAAGAAAAGAAGATTCCCGGAAAGAAAAGAAAATTCCCGGAAAGAAAAGAAAATTCCCGGAAAGAAAAGAAGATTCCCGGCCACGAAAATTCTTTTCTGTAGCAACATGGAGGTGAAATTGAAGGCTCGGTTGGTCGAATTTCGAAAATCCAATGGTGGCGCCATCGAATCAAAAAATGCACGAAATTTTTGTTTTTGAAAAGAAAATGTGACCATGTATGGCCTGCCTTAGTGCAATAACCGGTATAAAGTGTCTTTTGGTAATAGAGGTCCATGTCCAGGGTGGGGCCACGGAGAACACAACTTGCTCCAATAGTTTAGATCTGTAGAAGCAGGGCCACCCCAGCCAGCACCCACTTAGACGGGTTCTCTTTGGTCTTCAGGTTGAATGTCCAGACGTAGGTTGGACCCCTCTGGCGGGTTTTATATACGGGACAAGCGTAGACATTGCGGGTGTCTTGTTTGTCCACCGGAATGGCTTTGATGAAGATGACAGGCATGGCGGGGGTCAGGTCTTTCAGTCGGGCATCTGTGATAATTCCGGTCTGTAAAGTGATAAGAGAACATCATTACCAACATCTTCCGTACAAGATGGACATGACATTATGTTTGTTTCCTGTTGGGGTTCGGGGTTGGAGGTCTGGAGAAGAGGGTTGGATTTAGGGTTTGGGTTGGGTACTGACTACACTGCATAGGCAAAGTTTGTGGACACCTGACCATCACACCTATATGAGCTTCTTGGACATCCCATTCCAAAACCATTACTAATAATATGGAGTTTCCCCTCCTTGTGGCTACAACATCCCGTTCTCCTGGGGAGGCTTTCCACAATATTTGGGGGGTGTCTGTGGAAATTTGTGCCCATTTGTGAGGTTAGGCACTGATGTTTGGATGAGAAGACCTGTCTCACAATTCCAATTCATCCCAAAGGTATTTGGTAGGGTTGAGGTCTGGACGCTCAAGTTGCCCCATACCAAGCTGGTCAAACCGCTAGCGTAGCTTCAGGGGTCACAATGGCTACCCCACCCATGCTCCGGGGGGGGGGGGGGGGGTAGCAATGGTGACCCCATCCATGTGCGGCTTCCCTGTCACATTTCGTTTTAAACCTGGACAGGAGGGGCAGTATATACAGGAACCATCTCCTCCCTTTTCCTCCTGCAGCCGCTGAAAGACAGCTTCTCCTCTTCTCCCTCCCACCAGCATTCAGCCACTGCAGGAGGAAAATGGAGGGCATCGGAATCTGTATATGCCACCCTAACTGTCCAAGTTACTCTTATTGTTGATGCCATGGCACCCTGTGTGCTCCCCTGATCCCCCCCCAACCCCCCCCGTCGGCGGCTGCGGGAAAGGTTTCAGGATGGAGGGCAGGGAAGGCTCCAGTAAATACAGTATGTCATTTACCAGCTCCTTCCTTTTCTGAATATCTGAATTAACACAGTGAGTGATGGGTACCCATCACTCGCTGTGTTTAATCCAATATGAAGCACAGTAACACTATGTTTACTATGCTTTGGGAATGAACGGGAAGCCTCTGTACAGAGCTATTCCTGTCCATTCATTCTGTGCAGCTGAGGCTGCAGAGATGGAGATTGGTGTCCTCAAACACATTTCTCTGTCTCACAAGGTAAATATCTCCTAAACAGCAGACCTTTTAGGAGATATTTCCACTACCTATAGGTAAGCCTTATTCTAGGCCAGGGGTCTCCAAACTACGGCCCTCCAGTTGTCCAGGAACTACAATTCCCATCATGCCTAGTCATGTCTGATTTTTTTCAATGCCTCATGAAACGTGTAATTCCGCAACAGCCGGAGGGCCGTAGTTTGGAGATCCCTGTTCTAGGCTTGCCTATAGCTAAAAGTGGCGCAGGAGGGTTTACAACCACTTTAAGGTAGGCCAAATTTATAATTTGCCTGTTTTCCTTACTTATTAGTTACATCTTGCTAGTTAAAAAAATAAAAAACAAGAAATGAAAAGGGTGCCACACCCTGCTGGTCTTTGATCTCTCATGTTGTTCAGGTAGACCTCCACCTCTCAAGGTTTGCCCACCCTTGCTCCAGGGTATTCCAGAGAATTGGAGAAGTAGGTCACAATGTGGACATCTTCTCCAAAACCTTTTTTGAATTACCCTTTAAATATGTAAATAAAGATCTGAAATGACTCTTCGGCTATTTAGAGTATCTTGGCGCTCGGTGGAAGTTCTCTTGGCGCTCGGTGGAAGTTCTCTTGGCGCTCGGTGGAAGTTCTCTTGGCACTCGGTGGAAGTTCTCTTGGCACTCGGTGGAAGTTCTCTTGGCACGTGGTGGAAGTTCTCTTGGCACTCGGTGGAAGTTCTCTTGGCACTCGGTGGAAGTTCTCTTGGCACTCGGTGGAAGTTCTCTTGGCACGTGGTGGAAGTTCTCTTGGCACTCGGTGGAAGTTCTCTTGGCACGTGGTGGAAGCAGGTCAACTTTTGCATGGCGGCCCCACAAGCTTGAAGCTACAGCCTCTGGGTTAAAACCATGTCTTCATGGAGCCAACTTGTTGAACACAGGGACATGCTGGAACAGAAGGGTGACCCAAATTCCTCTTGGGACTTCCACCCCTTTGGACTCTGATTGGGACATCTGATGTAAAAGGGGGCTCTGATGAGGACACCTTCGATTAAAGTGGAGTTTCACCCATATAAAAGTCAGTAGCTACAAAAAGTGTATCTGCTGACTTTTAATAATCCGACACTCACCTGTCCCACGGTCCAGCAATGCGGGTGAACGAAGCCCGGCTCCTCTCTGCGGCATCGGCATTGTCACTGTGGGCTTCACAGCCGGGCACGCACTGCGCATGCACGACCTGCGCTGCGCACTGTGACTGGCCGGGCAATCTTCTGGGACCTGTGACGTGTCCCAGATGATTGCTGAGAGGGAGGGGGGAGAGGTGAACTTCCTTTTGGCGCCGTGGAGGAAGTGGGAGCTGGAACCCTCTAAAAAGAGGGTATCCGCCCCCCCCCACCCCCAAATAGAATGACATGCCAAATGTGGCATATCAGGGGGTCACCTGCACTTAAAGCAGAAGTTCCATTCTTGGGTGGAACTCTGCTTTAAGTGGTTTTAACTTTGTTTACTTGAAATGTGGATGTGATTGGCCTACTGTGATGGGCACAGTGAGGCTGCAATTGATGGGACACAGTGAGGCTGCATATGATGGGACACAGTAAGGCTGCTATTGATGGGCACAGTGAGGCTGCTATTGATGGGCACAGTGAGGCTGCAATTGATGGGCACAGTGAGGCTGCAATTGATGGGCACAGTGAGGCTGCAATTGATGGGCACAGTGAGGCTGCAATTGATGGGCACAGTGAGGCTGCATTTGATGAGGCACAGTGAGGCTGCATTTGATGAGGCACAGTGAGGCTGCATATGATGGGCACAGTGAGGCTGCATATGATGGGACACAGTGAGGCTGCATATGATGGGACACAGTGAGGCTGCATATGATGGGCACAGTGAGGCTGCATATGATGGGACACAGTGAGGCAGCATATGATGGGCACAGTGAGGCTGCATATGATGGGCACAGTGAGGCTGCATATGATGGGCACAGTGAGGCTGCATATGATGGGGCAGAGTGAGGCTGCATATGATGGGGCACAGTGAGGCTGCATATGATGGGCACAGTGAGGCTGCATATGATGGGCACAGTGAGGCTGCATATGATGGGCACAGTGAGGCTGCATATGATGGGCACAGTGAGGCTGCATATGATGGGCACAGTGAGGCTGCATATGATGGGCACAGTGAGGCTGCATATGATGAGGCAGAGTGAGGCTGCATATGATGGGGCACAGTGAGACTGCATATGATGGGGCACAGTGAGGCTGCATATGATGGGCACAGTGAGGCTGCATATGATGGGCACAGTGAGGCTGCATATGATGGGCACAGTGAGGCTGCAATTGACGGGCACAGTGAGGTTGCATATGATGGGGCACAGTGAGGCTGCATATGATGGGGCACAGTGAGGCTGCATATAATGGGGCACAGTGAGGCTGAAAATGATGGGGCACAGTGAGGCTGAAAATGATGGGGCACAGTGAGGCTGAAAATGATGGGGCACAGTGAGGCTGCAATTGACAGGCACAGTGAGGCTGCAATTGACAGGCACAGTGAGGCTGCCTATGACGGGCACAGTGAGGCTGCCTATGACGGGCACAGTGAGGCTGCCTATGACGGGCACAGTGAGGCTGCCTATGACGGGCACAGTGAGGCTGCCTATGACGGGCACAGTGAGGCTGCATACGACAGGCACAGTGAGGCTGCATATGATGGGCACAGTGAGGCTGCAATTGATGGGCACAGTAAGGCTGTAAATGACGGGCACAGTGAGGCTACAATTGACAGGCACAGTGTGGCTGTAAATGACGGGCACAGTGTGGCTGCATACGACAGGCACAGTGAGGCTGCATATGACGGGCACAGTGAGGCTGCATATGACGGGCACAGTGAGGCTGCATATGACGGGCACAGTGAGGCTGCATATGACGGGCACAGTGAGGCTGCATATGACGGGCACAGTGAGGCTGCATATGACGGGCACAGTGAGGCTGCATACGACAGGCACAGTGAGGCTGCATATGACGGGCACAGTGAGGCTACAATTGATGGGCACAGTGAGGCTACAATTGATGGGCACAGCGAGGCTGCATATAATAGGCACAGGAAGGCTGCATATGATGGGCACAGTGAGGCTGCATATGATGGGCACAGGGAGGCTGCATATGATGGGCACAGGGAGGCTGCATATGATGGGCACAGGGAGGCTGCATATGATGGGCACAGGGAGGCTGCATATGATGGGCACAGTTTTTTCTATCAGTAATGATACATAATCACCTGATAAATGGTTATTTACAGTCCTGCATTACTAACAGTTTAATTTTTCAGTTTGTGCCCCCCAAAAAATTTTAGCGCCAGCCGCCACTGATGGAAGACCATAGTTGTCTTTGTATCCTCCAGTATTACCAGCACCCTTCACTGGAGACACCTGAACCCCATGATTTGGAGAAGGGTCCCCATACTTTTGGTCATATATGAGGTGTGATGGTCGGGTGCCCACATAGCCCCTATCCTGCCCCGCGCTGACATTTCCCCTTTAAATGAGCCTCTTTCCTTTTGTATTAATAAGTAAGAATTCCTCAGCTGTAGCCGCCGCTTTCTGAACGGTAATGACATCACATCTGATTATAAATTACCATGGAAACAACATCCTGAGAATTCAGCGTTCTGCATTCTGCTCCGGCATGGAGGAGCCGCGTCGTATTGCCAGATAAACGAGGTGATAATATTGAGATGAATGGGGCGAGGGGAGATTCCGGGGCGGATTATAGTGATAAATGGAGGACAGAGGGAGCTTATTAATGTGTTTACTGGAGGGGCCTCTCCGTGTCTCTTGTTATAAATTATACGGGGCAAATAATCGCAGGATATATATATTATATACATAGAGGGGGGGGGGGGGGCACAGGAAGTGGGGAAAGTCTTTTAAAGTTACCCCATGAAGCTGATTTGTGAGATTAAAGAGAAGCTGAAGTTTGGGCGGAGCCGATGGCGATCTGTACGGCGCATTTCTGTGTTCGGTAAAATAGGGAAGGGTTAGAACCCCGTTCAAGTTTTATTGATAAACTCAGAATCCAAAATTGTCACAGCGCTCGATGGCCCTGGTGAGGCTGTTCTCGTCTCGGCAGACAGGGTGACCCCAACTGGAGTACCCAGATCTAGAATCCAGAACGACGGCATAAAGAGCACCAAAGTACAAAAAAGTCCATGGAAACTCTAATCACCGATCAAATAATTTTACAAACATTCAATACGTTTTGGGGGTCTGAACACTCTCTCTTCACCAGGGCGTGGACTTGTATATACACTATATTCCCAAAAGTATTGGGACACCTGCCTTTACACACACATGACCTTTAATGACATCCCAGTCTTAGTCCGGAGGGTTCAATATTGAGTTGGCTCCGCCCTTTGCAGCTATAACAGCTTCACCTCTTCTGGGAAGGCCGTCCACAAGGTTTATGGGAATGTTTGACCATTCTTCCAGAAGAGCATTTGTGAGGTCAGGCACTGATGTTGGATGAGAAGGCCTGGCTCACAGTCTCCGCTCGAATTCTTCCCAAAGGTGTTCTATCGAGTTGAGGTCAGGACTCTGTGCAGCCAGTCAAGTTCCTCCACCCCAAACTCGCTCATCCATGTCTTTATGGACCTTGCTTTGTGCACTGGTGGGCAGTCATGTTGGAACAGGAAGGGGCCGTCCCCAAACTCCTCCCACAAAGTTGGGAGCATGAAATTGTCCAAAATGTCTTGGTATGCTGACGCCTTAAGAGTTCCCTTTACTGGAACTAAGGGGCCAAATCTAACCCCTGAAAAACAACCCCCCACCATAATCACCCTCCACCCCCACATCAAACCCCCCCCCCCCACACCATAATCCCCCCTCCACCAAATGGTTTGGACCAGTGCACAAAGCAAAGGGGTTGTTTTTCAGGACTTGGCCCCCTTAGTTCCAGTGAAGGGAACTCTTAAGGCATCAGCATACCAAGATATTTTGGACAATTTCATGCTCCCGACTTTGTGGGAGGAGTTTGGGGACGGCCCCTTCCTGTTCCAACATGACTGCCCACCAGTGTACAAAGCAAGGTCCATAAAGACATGGATGAGCGAGTTTGGGGTGGAGGAACTTGACTGGCCTGCACAGAGTCCTGACCTCAAACCCATAGAACACCTTTGGGATGAATTAGAGCGGAGACTGTGGGCCAGGCCTTCTCATCCAACATCAGTGCCTGACCTCACAAATGCTCTTCTGGAAGAATGGTCAAACATTCCCATAGACACCCTCCTAAACCTTGTGGACGGCCTTCCCAGAAGAGGTGAAGCTGTTATAGCTGCAAAGGGCGGAGCCAACTCAATATTGAACCCTCTGGACTAATGCTGGCCATACACTATACAGAAAATCGGCCGAACCCCTTTTCGAAAAACGAACGTTCGACCGTGACCGCAAACGATCGTGCCATCATATAATGACCGATAATCTGTTCAGTGGACATGAATAAATAATTTTGTGTTCGTTTTTTTACATATACCTAGTGCAGGCAGTTCGGACGGGAAACACATTAACCTTGCAATTTATCGTACGTTCGGCAGAAATTTTCCAAACATGCCGTTCGTTTTTTTTCCACAAAAACGTCACAAACGATTATCGATTTGTACCCACTAACTTGCCGAAAAACGAACGAAGTGTCTATACGAACGATTTTTCGGCCGATTTTTCGTATAGTGTATGGCCAGCATAAGACTGGGATGTCATTAAAGGTCATGTGTGTGTAAAGGCAGGCGTCCCAATACTTTTGGGAATATAGTGTATATACAAGTCCAAGCCCTGGTGAAGGGATAGTGTTCAGACCCCCAAAACGTATCGGATGTGTTTTAAATTATTTGACCGGT
Organism: Lithobates septentrionalis; assembly: GCA_037952835.1. Classification (NCBI taxonomy): domain Eukaryota; kingdom Metazoa; phylum Chordata; class Amphibia; order Anura; family Ranidae; genus Lithobates; species Lithobates septentrionalis. The sequence goes on along the minus strand of JBBDGP010002455.1, from coordinate 81,126 downwards.
GAATAAATTTTCCTTGGACTCTTCCAAAAATAGTGCAGGTGCGTTTTTTTTTTGTACTCAAAGCAAGAGGCACAATTTGATATATTAAACTATTTTTTGTGTGCTTTGAGGGACTATTCAAATTTTCCTCAAACTCAGATTCCTATGAGATTTGGGATCCCCTCTCCAGGAAAAGCAGCCGAAAGCCGGGTCCAAGGCAGGAACTTTTATATGTAATCTTCTGTTTTGTTTTTTTGGGGGGGTTGGGAGACGCAAAATAGGTGGACCTTATATTCTCACTGCTCTGCGCCAGCAGTACCCATTTATGTGGCAGCACAGCGGTGGGCTTTAATGTCACGCTTACCACGTGTATGCGTAGAGCCGGCATTGCTGATTTGTGCTGAGCGTTTAATAACATGACCCCAGCACTGCGAATCGCACCGACACCTTCAAGTTTACAATTGGTAGTCGGTAGGACCGGCTCCTGACCACATGAGAACTGTTACAGACATTCAACAGTGACCACATGATCAAAATGCCTCCGGCATGAAGATCAACCTTCTGGGGGCGCTGTGAGGGAGCCGACTAGGTGGGGGCAGCAAGGATGGGGTGAATATCTATTTCATTTTAAAGCAGAACTATACTCACCTCCAGTCCAGTGCCGCCATGTTCTAAGCTCTCTCACAAGCCCCGGACATCTCTATGTCTTGTTCCTGTACTAATGTTGGCCAGTCGCCTTCCAGGTAACAATCTTGGGCTGGTTGTCTTTCTGGTCGCCTTCTGGAAACAATTTTTGGCCGGCCCTCCTCCTGGTCATCTTCCAGATACCGTTCTTTGGCCGGTCGTCTTACAGGTGCCAATCTTTGGCCGGTTGTCTTCCAGGTGCCAATCTTTGGCCGGTCGTCTTCCAGGTACCGATCTTTGGCCGGTTGTCTTCCAGGTGCCAATCTTTGGCCGGTCGTCTTCCAGGTACCGATCTTTGGCTGTCATATTCCAGGTACCGATCTTTGGCCGGTCGTCTTCCAGGTGCCAATCTTTGGCCGGTCGTCTTCCAGGTACCGATCTTTGGCCGTCATATTCCAGGTACCGATCTTTGGCCGGTCGTCTTCCAGGTGCCAATCTTTGGCCGGTCGTCTTCCAGGTACCGATCTTTGGCCGTCATATTCCAGGTACCGATCTTTGGCCGGTCGTCTTCCAGGTACCGATCTTTGGCCGGTCGTCTTCCAGGTACCGATCTTTGGCCGGTCGTCTTCCACGTACCGATCTTTGGCCGGTCGTCTTCCAGGTGCCGATCTTTGGCCGGTCGTCTTCCAGGTACCGATCTTTGGCCAGTCGTCTTCCAGGTGCCGATCTTTGGCCAGTCGTCTTCCAGGTGCCGATCTTTGGCCGGTCGTCTTCCAGGTACCGATCTTTGGCCAGTCGTCTTCCAGGTGCCGATCTTTGGCCAGTCGTCTTCCAGGTGCCGATCTTTGGCCAGTCGTCTTCCAGGTGCCGATCTTTGGCCAGTCGTCTTCCAGGTGCCGATATTTGGCCAGTCGTCTTCCAGGTGCCGATCTTTGGCCAGTCGTCTTCCAGGTGCCGATCTTTGGCCAGTCGTCTTCCAGGTGCCGATCTTTGGCCAGTCGTCTTCCAGGTGCCGATCTTTGGCCAGTCGTCTTCCAGGTGCCGATCTTTGGCCAGTCGTCTTCCAGGTGCCGATCTTTGGCCAGTCGTCTTCCAGGTGCCGATCTTTGGCCGGTTGTTTTCCAGGTGCCGATCTTTGGCCGGTCGTCTTCCAGGTGCCGATCTTTGGCCGGTTGTTTTCCAGGTCCCGATCTTTGGCCGGTCGTCTTCCAGGTCCCGATCTTTGGCCGGTCGTCTTCCAGGTGCCGATCTTTGGCCAGTCGTCTTCCAGGTGCCGATCTTTGGCCGGTCGTCTTCCAGGTGCCGATCTTTGGCCGGTTGTTTTCCAGGTACCGATATTTGGCCGGTCGTCTTCCAGGTGCCGATCTTTGGCCGGTCGTCTTCCAGGTGCCGATCTTTGGCCAGTCGTCTTCCAGGTGCCGATCTTTGGCCGGTTGTTTTCCAGGTACCGATATTTGGCCAGTCGTCTTCCAGGTACCGATCTTTGGCCAGTCGTCTTCCAGGTGCCGATCTTTGGCCGGTCGTCTTCCAGGTGCCGATCTTTGGCCGGTCATCTTCCAGGTGCCGATCTTTGGCCGGTCATCTTCCAGGTGCCGATCTTTGGCCGGTCATCTTCCAGGTGCCGATCTTTGGCCAGTCGTCTTCCAGGTACCGATCTTTGGCCAGTCGTCTTCCAGGTGCCGATCTTTGGCCGGTTGTTTTCCAGGTACCGATATTTGGCCGGTCGTCTTCCAGGTACCGATATTTGGCCAGTCGTCTTCCAGGTGCCGATCTTTGGCCAGTCGTCTTCCAGGTACCGATATTTGGCCAGTCGTCTTCCAGGTACCGATATTTGGCCAGTCGTCTTCCAGGTACCGATATTTGGCCAGTCGTCTTCCAGGTACCGATATTTGGCCAGTCGTCTTCCAGGTACCGATATTTGGCCAGTCGTCTTCCAGGTGCCGATATTTGGCCAGTCGTCTTCCAGGTACCGATCTTTGGCCGGTTGTTTTCCAGGTACCGATATTTGGCCGGTCGTCTTCCAGGTACCGATATTTGGCCGGTCATCTTCCAGGTGCCGATCTTTGGCCAGTCGTCTTCCAGGTACCGATATTTGGCCAGTCGTCTTCCAGGTGCCGATCTTTGGCCGGTTGTTTTCCAGGTACCGATATTTGGCCGGTCGTCTTCCAGGTACCGATATTTGGCCAGTCGTCTTCCAGGTGCCGATCTTTGGCCGGTTGTTTTCCAGGTACCGATATTTGGCCGGTCGTCTTCCAGGTACCGATATTTGGCCAGTCGTCTTCCAGGTGCCGATCTTTAGCCAGTCGTCTTCCAGGTACCGATATTTGGCCGGTCGTCTTCCAGGTACCGATATTTGGCCAGTCGTCTTCCAGGTGCCGATATTTGGCCAGTTGTCTTCCAGGTACCGATCTTTGGCCGGTTGTTTTCCAGGTACCGATATTTGGCCGGTCGTCTTCCAGGTACCGATATTTGGCCGGTCATCTTCCAGGTGCCGATCTTTGGCCAGTCGTCTTCCAGGTACCGATATTTGGCCAGTCGTCTTCCAGGTGCCGATCTTTGGCCGGTTGTTTTCCAGGTACCGATATTTGGCCGGTCGTCTTCCAGGTACCGATATTTGGCCAGTCGTCTTCCAGGTACCGATATTTGGCCAGTCGTCTTCCAGGTACCGATATTTGGCCAGTCGTCTTCCAGGTGCCGATCTTTGGCCGGTCATCTTCCAGGTGCCGATCTTTGGCCAGTCGTCTTCCAGGTACCGATATTTGGCCAGTCGTCTTCCAGGTGCCGATCTTTGGCTGTTTTGTACTCTTAGCTAAGCTGTCATTTTTTATTTTTAACAATTCCACTTTTAGTCCCAAGCGATGACAGGCTGCCTTACATCTCGGTCAGCAGACAAGGATAGAACTTTTCTTTTTTTTTAAGCCAGAATGGAACTTTGATGGTAGAAATGATGATAAACTGCGGTAATTGGGGACATATTTAAATCTGCAGTTGCCTTTTGATATCAAAGAGCAGCTAAATCCTTCCATATTGCTCTTTATCCCGGGCTGGGAGCGGCTGACAAGTCTATTGTCTTTGAGGTGGATGTCACTCCACCACTCAACCTTGAAGCTCGTCCTTTGTTAATTAGAGCGAGGCCGCCTCTCTCGCACTCTTTCTAGTATAAAAGCGCATCTCCAAGGAGGAGGTAATGCTCAGATCATGTGCCAGATGACCCACTTTGATCGGCTTTCTAATATTGTTATGAGGCTTTGTGAGGAGCAGCGTTGGGGAGGGGGGAAGGGAGGGAAGTGTTGTACAGCGGGTCAGAAGTGTGACAATCTTTGGTCTCGGGCCTTCTTCTCACTAATGCAGGAACATTCATGTACATGTTGTGTGCGATTTCAACATGGGAATGAATACGTTCTACTACATTTTATAATGCCACCATATATAGCAAGACAAAGGCAACACACATGTTTTTTCATCTTTATCTGGTAAGCAAGCTGATCCAAGATTGTTTAGAAATGGTCATGTGACACAGGTGCCATGGCATTGGGCAGAGAGGCTTAGTATGGGGAAAACCGGAGGGTCACCCTGGGCGTCGCCAGGTGACAGCAAGCCGCAATCAGACATTGGGAATGGTGGTCTAGAGAAGGGTTTGTCAGCCCGGGTACAAGAAGAACGGGACCCAGTTTTCCCTGGATCAGCGTCATGAGTTGCCATGGAGTGAACAGCCGGCTGGTTGCCGCTACCCTAACAACCAATGACGTTTAGGGCCATGTCACCCCTAGTTACAATGCATTACTCTGATCCCCACCCAGCATTCAGGAGAAGACAGAAGTCCACATCCTACACTTGTTAGTCTGCTGAAGCCAAGATAGGATTCTGATGTGGAGAGGAACTGTGTGATTGGGGGGCTCTCTGATGGGGGACTGTGTGATTGGGGGGCTCTCCGATTAGGGACTGTGTGATTGGGGGGCTCTCTGATGGGGGACTGTGTGATTGGGGGGCTCTCCGATTAGGGACTGTGTGATTGGGGGGCTCTCTGATGGGGGACTGTGTGATTGGGGGGCTCTCCGATTAGGGACTGTGTGATTGGGGGGCTCTCTGATGGGGGACTGTGTGATTGGGGGGCTCTCTGATTAGGGACTGTGTGATTGGGGGGCTCTCTGATGGGGGACTGTGTGATTGGGGGGCTCTCTGATTATGGACTGTGTGATTGGGGGGCTCTCTGATGGGGGACTGTGTGATTGAGGGGCTCTCTGATGGGGGACTGTGTGATTGAGGGGCTCTCTGATGGGGGACTGTGTGATTGGGGGGGCTCTCTGATGGGGGACTGTGTGACTGGAGGGCTCTCTGATGGGGGACTGTGTGATTGAGGGGCTCTCTGATGGGGGACTGTGTATTAGGGGGGCTCTCTGATGGGGGACTGTGTGATTGAGGGGCTCTCTGTTGGGGGACTGTGTGATTGGGGGGCTCTCTGATGGGGGACTGTGTGATTGAGGGGCTCTCTGATGGGGGACTGTGTGATTGGGGGGGCTCTCTGTTGGGGGACTGTGTGATTGAGGGGCTCTCTGATGGGGGACTGTGTGATTGAGGGGCTCTCTGATGGGAAACTGTGTGATTGGGGGGGCTCTCTGATGGGGAACTGTGTGATTGGGGGGCTCTCTGATTGGGGACTGTGTGATTGGGGGGGCTCTCTGATGGGGGACTGTGTGATTGAGGGGCTCTCTGTTGGGGGACTGTGTGATTGGGGGGCTCTCTGATGGGGGACTGTGTGATTGGGGGGCTCTCTGATTGGGGACTGTGTGATTAAGAGGCTCTCTGATGGGGGACTGTGTGATTGGGGGGGGCTCTCTGATGGGGGACTGTGTGGTTAAGAGGCTCTCTGTTGGGGGGCTGTGTGATTGGGGGGCTCTCTGATGGGGGACTGTGTGATTGGGGGGCTCTCTGATGGGGAACTGTGTGATTGGGGGGCTCTCTGATTGGGGACTGTGTGATTGGGGGGGCTCTCTGATGGGGGACTGTGTGATTGAGGGGCTCTCTGTTGGGGGACTGTGTGATTGGGGGGCTCTCTGATGGGGGACTGTGTGATTGGGGGGCTCTCTGATTGGGGACTGTGTGATTGGGGGGGCTCTCTGATGGGGGACTGTGTGATTGGGGGGGCTCTCTGATGGGGGACTGTGTGGTTAAGAGGCTCTCTGTTGGGGGACTGTGTGATTGGGGGGCTCTCTGATGGGGGACTGTGTGATTGGGGGGCTCTCTGATGGGGGACTGTGTGATTGAGGGGCTCTCTGATGGGGGACTGTGTGATTGGGGGGCTCTGATTGGGGACTGTGTGATTGGGGGGGCTCTCTGATGGGGGACTGTGTGATTGGGGGGGGGGCTCTCTGATGGGGGACTGTGTGATTGGGGGGGCTCTCTGATGGGGGACTGTGTGGTTAAGAGGCTCTCTGTTGGGGGACTGTGTGATTGGGGGGCTCTCTGATGGGGGACTGTGTGATTGGGGGGCTCTCTGATGGGGGACTGTGTGATTGAGGGGCTCTCTGATGGGGGACTGTGTGATTGGGGGACTCTCTGATTGGGGACTGTGTGATTGGGGGGCTCTCTGATGGGGGACTGTGTGATTGGGGGGCTTTCTGATTGGGGACTGTGTGATTGGGGGGGCTCTCTGATGGGGGACTGTGTGATTGGGGGGCTCTCTGATGGGGGACTGTGTGGTTGAGAGGCTCTCTGTTGGGGGACTGTGTGATTGGGGGGCTCTCTGATGGGGGACTGTGTGATTGGGGGGCTCTCTGATGGGGGACTGTGTGATTGGGGGGCTCTCTGATGGGGGACTGTGTGATTGAGGGGCTCTCTGTTGGGGGACTGTGTGATTGGGGGGCTCTCTGATGGGGGACTGTGTGATTGAGGGGCTCTCTGATGGGGGGCTGTGTGATTGAGGGGCTCTCTGATGGGGGACTGTGTGATTGATGGGCTCTCTGTTGGGGGACTGTGTGATTGGGGGGCTCTCTGATGGGGGACTGTGTGATTGAGGGGCTCTCTGTTGGGGGACTGTGCGATTGGGGGGGCTCTCTGATGGGGAACTGTGTGATTGGGGGGGCTCTCTGATGGGGGATTGTGTGATTGGGGGGCTCTCTGATGGGGACTGTGTGATTGGGGGGGCTCTGATGGGGACTGTGTGATTGGGGGGCTCTCTGATGGGGACTGTGTGATTGGGGAGCTCTCTGATGGGGACTGTGTGATTGTGGGGAGGCCTTTGTGATTGGGGACTTTGTAATGAGGGGAATCTGATGTGATGTGGGGAGGGGATTCTATGGATGAGGAGGAGGCTCTAATGTGATGAGAAAACTCATGTATACAGTGCCTCTGATGTTTTGGGGTGACTAATATGATGGGGGGCCTTTGATGTAATGGAGATACACTGATGTAAGGGGGTCTTATGATGTGATTGGGAGGCCTCATGTAAAGGGGTGACTAATATGATGGTGGCTGTTAATGGATAGGGGCAATTTTGATGTAATGGGGGTCTCTAGTGTGAAGTGGGGAACTCATGTATAGGAGGCCTCTGATGTATAGGGGTACTTTAATGTACTGGGGGGCTTCTAATGTGATGGGGAGACTCATATATAGAGGGGCCTCCGATGTGTACATTTGATGCTTTAATTGGGGGGAATTCTGATGTGAAGGGGAAGGACTCATGTACATGGGGCGTCTGGTGTATAGGGGTGACTGATATAATGGGGAGCCTCCTGATGTATAGGGGTAACTTTCATGTAATGGAGGGACTCTGATGCAAGGAGGACTTCTGATGTGATGGGGAGGCTTCATGCATAAGGGTGACTAATTTGATGGGAGGCCGCTGATGGATAGGGGCAACTTTGATGTAATGGGGGGGTTCTAATGTGAAGGAGGGGGGCATTTAATGTGAGTGGGGGGGGCTCATGTCATGTATAGGAGGCCTCTGATGTACAGGGGTACTTTGATGTAAAGGGGGGATTCTGATGTGATGGGGGGGCTCATGTATAGGGGGCTTCTGATAGATTGGGGTGCTCATGTATAGGGGGCCTCTGATTTACAGGGGTACTTTGATGTAAAGGGGGGATTCTGATGTGATGGGGGGGGGGCTCATGTATAGGGGGCCTCTGATAGATGGGGATGCTCAAGTATATAGGGGGCCTCTGATAGATGGGGCGGCTCATGTATAGGGGGCCTTTGATAGATGGGGGGCTCATGTATACAGGGCCTTTGATCAATGAGGGGGCTCATGTATACGGGGCCTCTGATAGATGGGGGGAGGCTCATGTATAGGGGGCCTATGATAGATGGGGGGCTCATGTATACAGGGCCTTTGATCAATGAGGGGACTCATGTATATGGGGCCTCTGATAGATGGGGGGAGGCTCATGTATAGGGTGCCTCTGATAGATGGGGGGGCTCATGTATAGGGGGCCTCTGATAGATGGGGGAGAGGCTCATGTATAGGGGGCCTCTGATAGATGGGGGAGAGGCTCATGTATAGGGGGCCTCTGATAGATGGGGGAGAGGCTCATGTATAGGGGGCCTCTGATAGATGGGGGGGAGGCTCATGTATAGGTGGCCTCTGATAGATGGGGGGGAGGCTCATGTATAGGGGGCCTCTGATAGATGGGGGGCTCATGTATAGGGGGCCTCTGATAGATGGGGGGAGGCTCATGTATAGGGGGCCTCTGATAGATGGGGGGGAGGCTCATGTATAGGTGGTCTCTGATAGATGGGGGGGAGGCTCATGTATAGGGGGCCTCTGATAGATGGGGGGCTCATGTATAGGGGGCCTCTGATAGATGGGGGGAGGCTCATGTATAGGGGGCCTCTGATAGATGGGGGGAGGCTCATGTATAGGGGGCCTCTGATAGATGGGTGGGGGAGGCTCATTTATAGGGGCCTCTGATAGATGGGGGGGCTCATGTATAGGGGGCCTCTGATAGATGGGGGGAGGCTCATGTATAGGGGGCCTCTGATAGATGGGGGGGAGAGGCTCATGTATAGGGGGCCTCTGATAGATGGGGGGAGAGGCTCATGTATAGGGGGGCCTCTGATAGATGGGTGGGGGAGGCTCATGTATAGGGGACCTCTGATAGACAGGGGGGCTCATCATGTATTAGGGGGCCTCTGATGGATGTGGGGGGGTTGCTCATGTATAGAGGGTGACTAATATAATGGGGAGCCTCTGATGTAATGGGGGATGTTTGATGTGATGGGGGGGCTCAGATATGAAAGCAGGCTTGTGTTGTGAAGTTAATTTCATCAAGGTGGTTGTGTGCATTGTTCCAGGCTCGGGTTTTCCATTGATAAGTAACCCTTGTTTTCTACATTTTAGACTGGGGTGTCGTGAAATTCTGCGTATTTTTACCTGGTGTCACAACTCTGAACTTGAGAAACTCTAATCTTGAGATTGCAGTTGGGATGGTGTCAATGCACAGAACTCTTCCTTTTTTTCATGGCGCTCGTGCGAACACGCTCTAAATGAAACCCTGATAAATGCCGGGGAGGGAAACCTTGAATACCTGTGTGTCCCAGCGCGCTCCCTCCATGAACAGCCCGTGTACGTAGGCGCCTTCTCGTGGCGGGCTGCTGAAGTCCTCTCGGTTCTTCTTGGTCACGTCGCACTGCAGCGTCATCTTATCCAGCGGCCACTCATTCTTTCGAGCCATAGACTGCATGATGGCGGTCAGGAAGGACTGCGGGTTGAAGAATCCGGCCAGCCACACGGCGGACGGCAGAGCAAAGTCACTGGTCCAGGTCTCCAGCTCTTTAATACGGCTGAGAAGGTCCACAAACCAGCCCGCCAGGCCGGCCATGGAGGGGTAGGCTCTTTTGGTCCAAGAATCGGGCACTTGGTCCAGGTAAATGGCATTTTGTAAATTCTCCATGTCGCTGGTCATGGTCAGCTCACCCTGGAAGACACGGGTGGAAGGAAAAGGTGTTGAGATATATCAGTTGTTTTTTTTGAGGCAGATATAAAAGACACAAAAGTAATGCAGCTCAGTAATCATTATTACATTCATGATTTTTTTTTTTTATTATTATAAGTAACTGAAATTGACATGGTATCAGCCTCTTGTTGTCCCTATAAAGCAAAACTTATGCCGCGTACACATGAGCGGACTTTCCGGCATACTTGGTCCGGCGGACCAGAGTCTGTCGGGCAATCCGACCGTGTGTAGGCTCCGGCGGACTTTTTCCCAACCAACGGCCAGGGTTGTCGGGAAGAGGCCCTTGTCCTCATCAACATGGGGACAAGGTGCTTTGGGGTGGGGGGGCCCCCTCCCCCAAAGCACCCACCCCCCATGTTGAGGGCATGAGGCCTGGTATGGTTCAGGAGGGGGAGGGGGCGCTCGCTCGTCCCCACCCCCTTTCCTGACCGGCCGGGCTGCGTGCTCGGATCGGGGTCTGGTATGGATTCTAGGGGGGACCCCACGCCGTCTTTTCGGCGTAGGGGCTTCCCTTTAAAATCCATACTAGACCTAAGGGCCTGGTATGCCCCGCGACGGGGCTCGCAAGGTGTCAATCTCTCTGATAAAAGCGGCAAGATTGACTTCCTTTTCTAGTCCCGTCGCACCTGAGTCACGTTCAAAATGAACGGACTTGTCCATGTGTGGGCAAGTCCGTTCATTCTGAAAGTCCGCCGTAACTCCGGCGAAAGTCCGGTCGTGTGTGGGCAAGTCCGTCTGTTTTAAAGTCCGGCGCACCTGGCGGACAAAGTCCGTCAGAAAGTGTGCCGGACCAAGAATGCCAGAAAGTCCGCTCGTGTGTACGCGGCATTAGATTATAAGAGGGAGGGGCAAGGACTGGGGCCAAGGAGTGTACTGCATGTAAATGCATTGACAGGAGGAGAAGTCAAAGTAGAGAGATGACCTCATCAGCCTGAAGCTGCTCTTTCACTGTCCATTCAGGAGGCCGGGGTTGGCTGAGAACAAACACTGTATTTCTTCTACAGTCTATAACAAAAAAAAAGTGGTGTCATCAACAGAAAGAGCTGTGCAAATCTCAGGACTGGATGGAAAAAAATACATCGGGAGGAAAACGGCCTCCATATACTGTATGTATATGTTGCTGGTTGCATGGAGTCTACCCTTAAAGTTGCTCTTCTCTAGCTAGGACCCCCCCCCTCCCCCCCCCAAATTATACTTTTTCAAAAAACGAAGCAATATTTACCTTAATCCGTGGTCAGATGATGCACCGGGTCCCGAGTCTTCCCTCTTCCTCAGATTGGGAAGGTCCTTTTTGGATGCCCATGTCACTGCCTGTTTTACCCGTTTAGTTGGACCCTCAATATACAACATTGTGAGCGTTGGCTTTTATGGGATGTTGGCTTTTTCTGTGTTATGAGCTAAAGTACTGGAAGCCATACACTCCCCATCAGTGGTCATCAAGGTCAGGTTCTGGATGGATTTGTTTATAATTGGTGAAATAACCAGTTGGCTACAGAGCTGGGTGACCGTCGGGTAAAAAACTGGCTTTTGGAGGGAGGGGGTGAATTACATTTTTGCATGGAGATGGGCTCTAATTGGAAGTTCAGACGAAACCTAACTAAGGCTAAACTTACCTCCCACTTCCCATTCTCAAGCTGGTCAGAGGTCATTTTTTTTTTACCCCGGGGTTGCAGGAAAGAAAATCACTCGATTTCCCCATCAACACACTCAGTGTTGACAAGAGAATCCCTCCTGTGGAGCGAGTCATTGCGTTTCCCCCGGTGGGGAGGCCTTATCCCTGCCAGGAGAGCACACAGTGATTATTGCTAGCGGTTATTGGCGCTGGCAAGAACCGCATGGAAAGTCCAACATGCTGGTTGTACCCAAGTTGATCGATCAGCCTGCCCCCATACATGGTCTGAATCTCGGCTTGTCCCTGGTGAACTGGCCGAGGTTTGAACCTTCTGTGGCTGGCTTTAGGTTATTCTAGCTACCCTGTAAAGAAAAGATCCTTACTTATTTTGAAGCTGATCCGGTTGGGTCTCCAGTGGTGGCTTCTGTATACAGGAGAGTTGGCCGACAACGGCTGGAAATGCCTGGGAGATCACCTCATCCATAGGCTTACCTAGAGGCATCTGTTTTTGGCTTTCCCTCCTCTACAAAGAAGTCTCCATTGACGGGTAGTCCTGGGACCGGACCAGCAGCTTCAGAATAGGCAAGTATACACTTTTATTTTTATTTTTTTAACAAGGTTAGATAGAAAAGCCTTAGAATGGGGGTCGGAGTAGGTTTAGCCTTGGATAGGTTTTTCCTGAACTTCCACTTTAAGTAATCCCCTCTCCACCCCTTGGAAGTACCCCTAGGTGTGTCAAGCTGTGCTTCTTTAGACTATGGATATCGATATAAACTTTTGTTACCTTCAGTCCCAGGTTGAGCTCTTTGAGTGACCGTTTGATCTCGCTGGTCAGCATATTCATGCGCTCGCACTCTTGGAAGGCCACTACGATGTACGGCGTCCTCTCCTCCGCCTTGGCCATAAGTTCAGACAGATTGAACCCTTCCGGGAGCTTCTCTAAAATTTCGTCCAGTGTGGCTTTCACCTAGAAAAGGAACAAAAAACCAAAAACGTCCTTGCTTATACCATGGACTTGTGTTGGGCTCCCCAGCTGCACAGCCCCCTCCCCGTCCTATGCTCTGTGATATACAGCCTAGATTGTGCTATGTCTACCCTGCCGATGGTTATATAATGGGCTCCTTTCATCTCCAGAACACAATCCACATCCGACCTTCATGGATACTCAATGACCTTCATGTAAGAGGCCAATAAACGGAGCCGGTTAAGCTACACGACTCTTGTTATGGAGCACAAAAGGATCCATTAACTGTAGACAGCAATTCATTATCTGGCGGTCGGGTCACTCGGTAACATGGCCGATCTGAGAGAGGCGCGATGAAGAGATTCAGTGAATGTCCGTGATATGTGTATATATAGCCGCATATCAGGATAAAGTCTCTTCTGCAGCAGGTTATTGATGTGGAAATTATACTTCGACCCGCAAGTCCAAACAAGCCCGACCCAAGTTATACCGGCACTCAATAAGTTCACAAGTCTCGGCGGGAATGTATTATTTGCACTGTAGCGGAGGCAGGATTTAGCCTGAGCTTCGCAAACAAACAACCTTTACAAATACGTAATACATCTACTGCTGTACAAACAATTTAGTCCCAGCATCAGAGGCTGAACACATGTGTACCGGGGAATGAGGACCATAGAGACTCAAAGGGGAACAAGAACTATAGAGGTTCACAGGGAGAGGGGGGCTGCAGATGTGGCCATCTACAACTATCCAAGGCGGTTCTTCACCCTTTTTATACCTTCTCAGGCCCCCCCCCCCCCCCCCCCGGCTTAGGGACACTTACCGAGGGACCCTTTGATGTTACTTACACTTTGGTCTTAAGCTCCCCCCATAAACAAAACAAATGCCTGTCAGGATTCCATGCATGCACCTACTTGAGTTTTCAATCATTCCATTCATATAGGGCAGTGGTCTCCAAACTGTAGCCCTCTGCTTTCCTTTATCCAGCCCTTGGACCTCTCACTGGACACTATTCTACCAACAATAGGGCACCATTTCTCCCACTGACACCAATGATGGGGCACTATTCCTTCCACTGACACCAATGATGGGGCACTATACCTCCCACTGACACCAATGATGGGACACTATTCCTCCCACTGACACCAATGATGGGACACTATTCCTCCCACTGACACCAATGTTGGGACACTATTCCTCTCACTGATACCAACGATGGGACACTATTCCTCCCACTGACACCAATGATGGGGCACTATTCCTCCCACTGACACCAATGATGGGGCACTATTCCTCCCACTGACACCAACAATGGGGCACTATTCCTCCCACTGACACCAACGATGGGACACTATTCCTCCCACTGATACCAATAATGGGACACTATTCCTCCCACTGACACCAATGATGGGACACTATTCCTCCCACTGATACCAATGATGGGACACTATTCTACCAACTTACACCAACGATGGGGCACTATTCCTGCTAATGATGGAGCTATTTATCCCCCTAATACCAATTGTGGAGATGTTTATGCCCACTGATGCCAGGAAAATTTTCTCTGCCGCTGAAGGACAATAAACTGGCCCTTTGTTTAGAAAGTCTGGAGACCTTAAGGAGGGACTACAGTCTTTAAAAAATCCAGTAGCTACTGACTTTTAACAAACAGACACTCACTAGCCCAGGAGTCCAGTGGTGTCTCCACCTGGGCCTGGTTGTTTGCCAGTTTTCAGGTCCCCAGCACCGCCATGTTGGCTGTGGGAGCCAGCTGTGACTTCCTACTGTTTCACAGCCGGCTCCCCACTGTGCAGGCATGAGATTGTGCTGCCCTGTTAGACTGGCTCTGCAACATGTGACGTGTCTCAGGAGGTTTGCGGATAGGAAAAGGGTCGGGCCAAACTTCCATAATTCTCACATAGGCGAGAACTACGGAAATGGGAGCGGATACCTCTCAGAAAAAAGGTACCCGATTCCCCACTGCTCAAAAAAAAAAAGCCCCCTTTCAATATATGGTAGAGAAGGGGAAAGAGCATTTGTGAGGTCAACCCAATAGAAGATCTTTGGGATGAGTTAGAGCAGAGACTGCGAGCCAGGCCTTCTCATCCAACATCAGTGCCTGACCTCACAAATGCTCTTCTGGAAGAACGATCGAACATTCCCATAGACACCCTCCTAAACCTTGTGGACGGCCTTCCCAGAAGAGGTGAAGCTGTTATAGCTGCAAAGGGCGGAGCCAACTCAATATTGAACCCTACGTGCTAAGACTGGGATGTGTGTAAAGGCAGGCGTCCCAATACTTTTGACAATATAGTGCATTTCCCGTTGCTTCAACCCTGGTGCTCAGTTTGAAGCTGTGGAGCTTGGTGTAAGTGGAGCTTTTTTAAGTGGGAGTTATAAACAAGAGTTAGAGTATACAAGTCTTGCTGTCTGTTGGTGTTTGCTGTCTGCTGGTGTGTGTATTGCTGCTGTCTGTTGGTGTGTGTATTGCTGCTGTCTGTTGGTGTGTGTATTGCTGCTGTCTGTTGGTGTGTGTATTGCTGCTGTCTGTTGGTGTTTGCTGGGTTGCATTTTGGGGACTTTTCCTTTTAGTTTTTATCTTGCCTTTTGCTGTCACTTTTTAAATAGCTTTTCTTTTTTTTTTTTTTTTTTTTTTTGTTTCATCAGTCTATCAATTAAGGGTGTGGTTAATTGCTCCCAGGTGACTATTTAACTTGTTGTAGGACTCAGTTGAGCGTGCTCAGTTTGAAGCTGTGGAGCTTGGTGTAAGTGGAGCTTTTTTAAGTGGGAGTTAAACACAAGAGTTAGAGTATACAAGTCTTGCTGTCTGTTGGTGTTTGCTGTCTGCTGGTGTGTGTATTGCTGCTGTCTGTTGGTGTGTGTATTGCTGCTGTCTGTTGGTGTGTGTATTGCTGCTGTCTGTTGGTGTTTGCTGGGTTGCATTTTGGGGACTTTTCCTTTTAGTTTTTATCTTGCCTTTTGCTGTCACTTTTTAAATAGCTTTTCTTTTTTTTTGTTTTTTTTGTTTCATCAGTCTATCAATTAAGGGTGTGGTTAATTGCTCCCAGGTGACTATTTAACTTGTTGTAGGACTCAGTTGAGCGTGCTCAGTTTGAAGCTGTGGAGCTTGGTGTAAGTGGAGCTTTTTTAAGTGGGAGTTAAACACAAGAGTTAGAGTATACAAGTCTTGCTGTCTGTTGGTGTTTGCTGTCTGCTGGTGTGTGTATTGCTGCTGTCTGTTGGTGTGTGTATTGCTGCTGTCTGTTGGTGTGTGTATTGCTGCTGTCTGTTGGTGTTTGCTGGGTTGCATTTTGGGGACTTTTCCTTTTAGTTTTTATCTTGCCTTTTGCTGTCACTTTTTAAATAGCTTTTCTTTTTTTTTTTTTTTTTGTTTCATCAGTCTATCAATTAAGGGTGTGGTTAATTGCTCCCAGGTGACTATTTAACTTGTTGTAGGACTCAGTTGAGCGTGCTCAGTTTGAAGCTGTGGAGCTTGGTGTAAGTGGAGCTTTTTTAAGTGGGAGTTAAACACAAGAGTTAGAGTATACAAGTCTTGCTGTCTGTTGGTGTTTGCTGTCTGCTGGTGTGTGTATTGCTGCTGTCTGTTGGTGTGTGTATTGCTGCTGTCTGTTGGTGTGTGTATTGCTGCTGTCTGTTGGTGTTTGCTGGGTTGCATTTTGGGGACTTTTCCTTTTAGTTTTTATCTTGCCTTTTGCTGTCACTTTTTAAATAGCTTTTATTTTTTTTTTTTTTTTTGTTTCATCAGTCTATCAATTAAGGGTGTGGTTAATTGCTCCCAGGTGACTATTTAACTTGTTGTAGGACTCAATTGAGCGTGCTCAGTTTGAAGCTGTGGAGCTTGGTGTAAGTGGAGCTTTTTTAAGTGGGAGTTAAACACAAGAGTTTAAAACAGGAGGTTATAACAGGGGTCATAGTACCTGTGTAGTGTGAGTATCTGAGTGTTGTCTGAGTAGTGTGTGTGGATCGTTAGTACTTGTGTATTGTGTACCTGTGTATTGTCTTGAGTATTAGTGCCAGGAAGCTAGCTTTTAGGTAATTTGGACAGGGTAAAATCCCCAAATCCTCACTAAATTTAATAGGTACGATGCCCGGCGGGTGTGGAGAGGCGACTCTTTGTACATCTTGCCGCATGTATGCGTTCCTTGATCATCCGATCGAGGGCGAATACTGCTGTGCAAAATGTAAGCACATTGTTTCCCTGGAAGCCCAGGTTCTGACTCTGGGGAAGCAACTGTCAGCACTGAGAAGTCCCTCCATACTAAAGGTGAGCCAGGAACGTACACGGCAGGTGCCGGCAGGGGCCAGCACAGAGGCGAATGGAGACAAAGAGGTGCAGGCACTAGCAAAGAGTAGATGGGTGACAGTCAGGAGGGGTAGAGGGGGAAGTGCCAGGGAGGCCGATCCAGGACTGGAGCATCCCAATAAGTACGCTCCATTGAGTGACATTGGTGTAACCAGTCAGGGACCAGCACTGCTGGAGATGAGGGACTCTCCTAGCTGCCAGGGGAAGAACTCCTCCAGTGAGAGTGGGGGGGCAGCAAAGGGAAAGGAAAGACAGATTCTGGTGGTAGGGGACTCAATTCTTAGGACAGAGAGGGCAATCTGTAACCAAGACTTGAAGCGCCGAACAGTATGTTGTCTACCGGGCGCTCGGGTTCGGCACATCACGGATCTTGTGGACAGATTACTGGGAGGGGCTGGGGAAGACCCGGCTGTCATGGTGCACGTTGGCACCAATGACAAAGTCAGAGGCAGATGGAGTGTCCTAAAGAACGATTTTAGGGACTTAGGAGCTAAATTGAGGAAAAGGACCTCCAAGGTAGTGTTCTCAGGAATACTACCGGTACATCCAGCCACACCAGAAAGGCAGAGGGAGATTAGGGAAGTAAACAAGTGGCTGAAGAGCTGGTGTAGTAAGGAGGGGTTTGGGTTCCTGGAGGACTGGGCCGACTTCTCAGTCGGTAACCGGTACTATAGAAGGGACGGACTGCACCTAAATGAGGAGGGTGCAGATCTGCTGGGAATGAAGATGGCCAAAAAGTTAGAGGGGTTTTTAAACTAGGCGATGGGGGGGAGGGTCCAGAGACAGTGATAGCCAGCGCGGAAGATATTCCAGAGGGTAGTATTGGGGGCATTAGTGGTAGGTTAACCAAAGCACAAAAACACAAGGTGAGTATAGTAGCAAGTCGAAGTTGCAATCTTGAAACACCCAATACGAGGACAATATGCGACCGGTCTAAACTATGTGGCATGTTCACCAATGCCAGGAGCCTGGCGGACAAGATGGGTGAACTAGAGATACTGTTGTACAAGGAGGATTTGGATTTTGTGGGAATTTCAGAGACCTGGTTCAACAGCTCTCATGATTGGCTGGCAAACATTCAAGGGTATACCCTATACCGCAAGGATAGAGAGGGTAAAAAAGGGGGAGGGGTATGCCTATATATCAAGAATAATGTACAGGTGAATGTGAGAGATGACATCACTGAGGGGGCTAGGGAGGAGGTGGAATCTTTATGGGTAGAGCTCCAAAGGGATGAAGCTAAGGGGAAAATAATACTGGGAGTATGCTATAGGCCCCCTAACCTGAGGGAGGAAGTGGAGACGGATCTCCTATCACAAATTGGATTAGCAGCAAGGATGGGAAGTGTTATCATAATGGGGGATTTTAATTATCCAGACATAGACTGGGCGGAGGGAACCCCGCATTCATTTAAGGCTCGCCAGTTCCTTAATGTCTTGCAGGACAATTTTATGGGTCAGATGGTAGACGCACCAACTAGAAATAAAACATTACTAGATCTACTGATTACCAACAATACAGACCTGATCACAGATCTGAAAATACGGGGCAATTTAGGTAACAGCGATCACAGGTCAATTAGTTTCAGTATAAATCACACAAATAGGAGACATGAAGGGAACACAAAGACACTGAATTTCAAAAGAGCCAACTTCCCTAAACTACAAACCTTGCTAAAAGGCATAAATTGGGATAAAATATTAGGAACAAAGAATACAGAGGAGAGATGGGTTTGCTTTAAGAGCATATTAAATAAGGGCATTAGCCAATGTATCCCATTGGGTAATAAATTTAAAAGAGCGAACAAACATCCTGGATGGCTTAACTCCAATGTAAAAATGCATATAAAAGCAAAGGAGAAGGCCTTCAAAAAATACAAGGTTGAGGGATCATCCACAGCATTCAGAATTTATAAAGAATGCAATAAGAAATGTAAGGGTGCAATTAGGATGGCTAAGATAGAACATGAAAGACACATAGCGGAGGAGAGCAAAAAAAATCCCAAGAAATTCTTTAAGTATGTAAACAGTAAAAAAGGGAGGACAGACCATATTGGCCCCATAAAGAATGAGGAAGGACATCTGGTTACAAAGGATGGGGAGATGGCAGAGGTATTGAATTTATTCTTCTCCTCAGTATTCACGAGTGAATCGGGGGGCTTCAGTAACCAAAACTGCAGTGTTTATCCTCATGACACAACACAGGAAGCACCTACATGATTAACAGAGGACAGAATTAAAATTAGACTTGAGAAAATTAACATTAATAAATCACCGGGACCAGATGGCTTGCATCCGAGGGTACTTAGGGAACTCAGTCAGGTGATTGCCAGACCGTTGTTCCTAATTTTTACAGACAGTCTATTGACTGGAATGGTACCAGCTGATTGGAGAAAAGCCAATGTAGCACCAATATTTAAAAAGGGCCCAAAAAACATCCCTGGGAATTACAGACCAGTTAGCCTAACATCAATAGTATGTAAACTCTTGGAGGGGATGATAAGGGACTATATACAAGATTTTAGTAATAAGAATGATATCATTAGCAGTAATCAGCATGGATTCATGAAGAATCGTTCTTGCCAAACCAATCTATTAACCTTCTATGAGGAGGTGAGTTGCCATCTAGATAAAGGAAGGCCCGTAGACGTGGTGTATCTGGATTTTGCAAAAGCATTTGACACAGTTCCCCATAAACGTTTACTGTACAAAATAAGGTGCGTTGGCATGGACCATAGGGTGAGTACATGGATTGAAAACTGGCTACAAGGGCGTGTTCAGAGGGTGGTGATAAATGGGGAGTACTCAGAATGGTCAGGGGTGGGTAGTGGGGTCCCCCAGGGTTCTGTGCTGGGACCAATCCTATTTAATTTGTTCATAAATGACCTGGAGGATGGGATAAACAGTTCCATCTCTGTATTTGCAGACGATACTAAGCTAAGCAGGGCAATAACTTCTCCGCAGGATGTGGAAATCTTGCAAAAAGACCTGAACAAATTAATGGGGGAGGGGCGACTACATGGCAAATGAGGTTCAATGTAGAAAAATGTAAAATAATGCATTTGGGTGGCAAAAATATGAATGCAATCTATACACTGGGGGGAGAACCTCTGGGGGAATCTAGGATGGAAAAGGACTTGGGGGTCCTAGTGGATGATAGGCTCAGCAACGGCATGCAATGCCAAGCTGCTGCTAATAAAGCAAACAGAATATTGGCATTAAAAGGGGGATCAACTGCAGAGATAAAACGATAATTCTCCCGCTCTACAAGACTCTGGTCCGGCCGCACCTGGAGTATGCTGTCCAGTTCTGGGCACCAGTCCTCAGGAGGGACGTACTGGAAATGGAGCGAGTACAAAGAAGGGCAACAAAGCTAATAAAGGGTCTGGAGGATCTTAGTTATGAGGAAAGGTTGCGAGCACTGAACTTATTCTCTCTGGAGAAGAGACGCTTGAGAGGGGATATGACTTCAATTTACAAATACTGTACTTGTGACCCCACAATAGGGATAAAACTTTTTCGCAGAAGAGAGTTTAATAAGACTCGTGGCCACTCATTACAATTAGAATAAAAGAGGTTTAACCTTAAACTACGTAGAGGGTTCTTTACTGTAAGAGCGGCAAGGATGTGGAATTCCCTTCCACAGGCGGTGGTCTCAGCGGGGAGCATTGATAGCTTCAAGAAACTATTAGATAATCACCTGAATGACCGCAATATACAGGGATATGTAATGTAATACTGACACATAATCACACACATAGGTTGGACTTGATGGACTTGTGTCTTTTTTCAACCTCACCTACTATGTAACTATGTAACTATGTAACCCAACCAGTCTTCCAAAATGAGTCTTCAGAGACTCCTTCACTTCTGGGGGAATTGTTACACCACCAACTAATACAGCACCCTAAGGTCACAACCAGGCTAGCCCCATGTGTCCAGTCCAGAGGGATCTGAATATGGCCTCCAAAGCTAATGCTGAGGAAATGCCGTTCCAGATAAGCTGCTATATAGAGTCAAACTCAATTAGTGGTGTAGTTGGGAATCTTGACTGAAGTCATTGAGAAAAGGCTAGCAAAAAAAAAAAAATTGGACTTTTTTTTCAGCAGAGCTAAAGAAAAGGTGTCCAACCTCCAAGGAACCAACAAAAAACAAGGGCATGCTGGGTTAAGGAGGAGTTGGCCCAAAGAAGTGACCCCGCCTCCTGTAGGCAGGGTATAACCCAAATGTTTTTGAATCACTTTGCCCCTCACTAGACGATAACAAATTTCTGATGGTTGAATATTAAAAAAAATCAGCCTACCCAGAACAAATGGTTTGGCTGTAATTGGAGACCGTTGAGTGGGTCTCAGCTCCTACCTATTGACATTTCCAGAATATACAGAGAAGTTGTATCATATATGGGCCTATTAGCAGGCCATGTAATAGAAGTTATCACGGCCTCTGCTCGGGGAACATAGGACAGAACAGGACAGAGGGATTTTTTTTTTCCTTAACAAGAGTTGTGAAGTGAAGGATGATGGGAGATGAAGGATCACGCATGTGCTATTGCCGGCACCGAGCTGGAAGATCTCTGAAAAGCACGGAGACAAGTCACCTCTACACCCAGCGTGACGAGGACCCGGCGCCATGATTAGTCCACAAACCAGTTCTGCAGCTTTCAGCAAATCTGCCGCGTTTCTGAGCAATTATATTCACTTTTCAAACATCCTTGTCACCCAGGAAAATGGGTCTTCTCAATCTTTATATAAACCCTGTGACCAGCAGATGTTAGGAAGGCACAATTGTACACCCCATCACTAAATCCTCAGATAAGCCTTCACATATTAATATCGTTTCATAAAATTGTTTAAATCTGCGGCATTCGTTAATTGTATCCCGAGCAACCATAAAGGTCCTTGTTCATAACTTTCCGTTATAGGGTGACAACGCTCTGTCCCTTTCTCTCAATTGTGCTCCTTGTATGGGGTCAACCTGTTACATGCAGCCCTGGTAGACCCTGCAAGCATGGAGCCAGTCCAAGGCAATGGTGTATATCTGGTGCTAAAGAGAGTGCAAGTAGACAGGAAATATCTGAAAGAGGCTGGGGAAGATCAGCAGCACTTACAGTGCATCCGGAAAGTATTCACAGAGCTTCATTTTTTCCACATTTTGTTATGTTATAGCCTTATTCCAAAATAGATTAAATTCATTATTTTCCTCAAAATTCTACAAACAATCCCCCATAATGACAAAGTGAGAGAAGTTTGTTTGAAATCTTTGAAAATGTATAAAAAAAGAAAAAAATCCCATGTACATAAGTATCACAGACTCCTCCCATTAAAGACTCCTCCCATGTACATAAGTATCACAGGCTCCTCCCATGTACACAAGTATCACAGGCTCCTCCCATGTACGTAATTATTACAGGCTCCTCCCATGTACGTAGGTATCACAGGCTCCTCCCATGTACATAAGTATCACAGGCTCCTCCCATGTACATAAGTATCACAGACTCCTCCCATGTACATAAGTATCACAGACTCCTCCCATGTACATCAGTATCACAGGCTCCTCCCATGTACATCAGTATCACAGGCTCCTCCCATGTACATCAGTATCACAGGCTCCTCCCATGTACATCAGTATCACAGGCTCCTCCCATGTACACAAGTATCACAGGCTCCTCCCATGTACGTAATTATTACAGGCTCCTCCCATGTACGTAGGTATCACAGGCTCCTCCCATGTACATAAGTATCACAGGCTCCTCCCATGTACATAAGTATCACAGACTCCTCCCATGTACATAAGTATCACAGACTCCTCCCATGTACATCAGTATCACAGGCTCCTCCCATGTACATCAGTATCACAGGCTCCTCCCATGTACATCAGTATCACAGGCTCCTCCCATGTACATCAGTATCACAGGCTCCTCCCATGTACATCAGTATCACAGGCTCCTCCCATGTACATAAGTATCACAGACTCCTCCCATCACAGGCTCCTCCCATGTACATAAGTATCACAGGCTACTCCCATGTACATAAGTATCACAGGCTCCTCCCATGTGGAAAAAGTGAAGCTCTGTGAATACGTTTCGGATGCACTGTATATGTAAAAAAAAAAACAATTATTGCGCACAGCAGTCTTGTCACCCTGTGGACAGGGTAGTCGTAGATGCACTTGTAGTTTAAAAAAAATGATTTTTGTGTTTGCGAAAAAAAACATTTCTTGAAGCTCAGTGAAGGACACAGGAATTCAGAAACAGTCAGGTTATACTGCCGTCTATACGCCGGTTATACTGAAGAGTCTGGGAAGAGACTTTCCTTGGAAAGAAGAACTCTTGGCTTGTGCTGTATCTAGAACTAAGCCCAGAGTGAAGAGTCTGTTCCAGCTCTGCATCTATTGACTGATCCCTCATCAGGAGATTGTCTAGGTATGCCACAATGAGGATGCCCTGGGAGCGAAGGTGGCACATGAGATGGCTCCTTGGCACTACCCAAGGTGCAGAGGATTAGCCCGAATGAAAGTAATGAAAAGGGCCCTTCTTGGCCGCTCTCAATAGGTGAATCTTCCCACACTGAACCCTAGGCTTTTTCGGCTGGGGAAGATGGGTACTTGATGAGGGTATTAGGAGCACTTCTAGTGGAACCTTATCCCTCAAACGGCATGCAAAGCAAATACTTCTTGCATCTGCAGCCCAACACTTTATCCAAAGAGCTCTCCTTATGGTCACTGGTAGGAGGCCCATCTAAGAAACGAGACCACAGGTTGCAAGGCCTGGCAGAGAGAATAGAGTTCTACAAAGGGCATCCCACTATTTACTGATGGGGTCTTTAAAGACGGGTGCCTCCTCCACAGGGAGTGGTTAACATTTGGTGGTAGACCCACAAAGGGGGCAGTCCACTTCTTAATAAAGTCCTCCCCAAATTGGGTACAAAGCTGATAAATGCTCGGGAGGGGCAAACTGGGAGACTGGGGAGGTCAGCCTTCTTCAAGTCTCCATAAAAAAAAGCGGGTGCACCAGAAATATCTTTGCAGATTTGGAAGCCCCAAAAGAGCTCAGACTGGAGACAGCACCGATAGAAGCTTCAGGCTGATCCTCAAGCATTAATGTGATGTGCACCATAGGCAGATAAGATTGGGATTCTGCAGGAGAAGGTGTGGAAGTGTGCTTATAGACTCTGCGGTTAGAGTCAGCAATCACATGTGCTAGTTGGCTCACAAAATCCTGCATAACCGCAGTCAATTCCTTTTGGGATTGCGCCAAAGAGGTGGCAACAACCGACAGGCAAAGGAAGACTTTGAGGATGGCTTTGACTCTAGCAGAGGGAAAAGCATAAGCCAAAGCTGGAACCTTTGGTAAAGCATGTACTGGAGCCACCTGATACAGCAGGACTGACCCCATGGGGGTTGATTAAACTAAAACCGGTGCAAAATCTGGTGCAGCACCGCATAGAAACCAATCGGCTTCCCAATGTTTTCTTTTGTCGAGGCTTAATTGAACAAACTGAAGTTAGAAGCCGATTGGTTACCATGCACAGCTGCAACAAAATTTTGCACTAAATAAACTTCTACGTGTCGAGAACTGGGCATGTTGCAACTCAAAGTGGAAAGCAACTTAGCTTAGGGTACAAGGCTCAGGGCTTAGTTACTCACAAGCCTGGCTGCTGGGTAACAGATATAGGGTCAGGTGGCCAATGGCAGGACAGGGTAGGGTAGGGGGGTGGGGGTGCCTGTCTGTCCACCCAGCAGATGACATCAATGCTCAGTCCCTCAGCCTTAACCCTTTTCGTGGTAAACTGGCAGAAACAGGAATGTTAAATGGGGCCCAGTGGTCCTATGAATGAGGTAGCTCCCAGTGCTTCAGTCTGACCGACCTTACAAAGTGAACATTTAAAGACAGGGAACCGGGGGGGGGGGGGGGGGGCGAAGAGAGGGGGGGTATAAATCACATAACAGAGATGCAAATACGTCAGTAGGCCAAACATTTCACATACATAGCATTACAGCCAAACTGCTATATGCACAGGTGAATGGCAGGGCGCCAAGACATCTGATTGATAACAGATGACCCATGGGGCCTCCAGGGATGAGGTGGGGCTGTGCATATAGGTCAGTACAAAACTCCCCTGAAGCCAAACTGCATGCTTGTGTTGTTGTCACGTTAGTCACACACCTCATATGTGATTGAAAATATAACTGAATGAAGTTCTCAGCCCCATCTTGGTCTTTTATCCCTCTGTAGCTCTGTCACTGTGTCCTTGTCTCCTCTGCCTGGACATAGCAGGACAAAGCCAATCCTATACAAGGGATACCAACTGTGTGTAGAAGATTGTAGAACTTAGCGGGACCCCCGATATCTAAAGTTGCACCAAAGTAACCCAACTAGTAAGGTGGGGAGTCCAACGCTGGCAATGGAAGACTAAACAATAGGCTTTGAAATGTGAAATTCAGGTAATGGTGGAGCAGATCTTTCCATTCCCAGAAAATTGGGTAGAAATGTATCTAAAAACAAGAGAGAGGCACATCAAAGGGTAGGCAGCTCAACAAATAGGCTGATTAAGCCAAGATAAAGCGAATGTGTGGGTATGGCTGTACTCTGGCCACATCACTGCCCTAGAGTTTTGTTGTGGGTGATCCAAACTCATAAATTCTTCAATATTCCTCCCACAAGGAATGAAGATGTGACACAGCAAAGAGGGAAGCAGAACCTTCAAGGTGCCCATGAGGCCAACATCAAGATTATACGTCTGGAACATGGTGCTGCTTGTTTGTATGGGAGTTAAGGTCTAGGTCAGGGCTTCTTTAAACCCTATAGGGTTCTTCCAGAGGTTGCAAGGGGTTCCCACCAACAATATTACTCTTTTGAGCTATCTGTAAGGGGGTAATTCTACCCAATGTCCACAAATGTAAGGAGCATGTCTTCCACTGACCATCACGCTAATGTATCATGAGTTGTAGATATATTCATTTTTAGTAGGTGTTCCCTAAGACTGTAAAGTTATTGCAAGGGTTCCTTTGTGTTGAAAAAGTTAAGAAAGGCCGGTGTAGGTCCTAGGAGGTGTTTTTCTGGTGTACCTGCTGTATCTCTCAATAGCCGTTCTGCTAAATTAGATAGAAGGACTATAAGAAGTGAATTGCTTCTGCTGCCTGTTCCGCCTCTTCTTTAAAATAAAAGCACAGCAGTAACACTTACTAAAAACTATAAGCAGTGCACATATTCATCCCTTATTAAGTAATACATACATAACATGGAATGGGACTTTGTATCGGTACCCAACACAACAGAAAATCGTATAAATTATATCTCTTCATTCAATACAGATAAAATAGTTATAGACACAAGATAAAAGATTGCAATCAAACTACATCAAGGGTTTAGAAAACATATCTAGATTCCATCACACAGAGATATCTTCAATACCAATCTGTCAATGGTGTTAAACCTCAACGCATTTCAACTCATAAAGAGTCTTCATCAGGGGGTAAACAATGAAATCTGGAATATAAATATACAGTGGGGCAAAAAAGTATTTAGTCACCACCAATTGTGCAAGTTCTCCCACTTAAAAAGATGAGAGAGAGGCCTGTAATTGTCATCATAGGTATACCTCAACTATGAGAGACAAAATGTGGAAACAAATTCAGACAATCACATTGTCTGATTTTTGAAATAATTTATTTGCAAATTATGGTGGAAAATAAATAAATTTGGTCACCTACAAACAAGCAGGATTTGTGGCTCTCACAGACCTGTATCTTCTTCTTTAAGAGGCTCCTCTGTCCTCCACTCATTACCTGTATTAATGGCACCTGTTTGAACTTGTTATCAGTATAAAAGACACCTGTCCACAACCTCAAACAGTCACACTCCAAACTCCACTATGGTGAAGACCAAAGAGCTGTCGAAGGACATCAGAAACAAAATTGTAGACCTGCACCAGGCTGGGAAGACTGAATCTGCAATAGGCAAGCAGCTTGGTGTGAACAAATCAACTGTGGGAGCAATAATTAGAAAATGGAAGACATACAAGACCACTGATAATCTCCCTCGATCTGGGGCTCCACGAAAGATCTCACCCCATGGGGTCAAAATGATCACAAGAACCGTGAGCAAAAATCCCAGAACCACACGGGGGGGACCTAGTGAATGACCTGCAGAGAGCTGGGACCAACGTAACAAAGGCTACCATCAGTAACACACTACGCCGCCAGGGACTCAGATCCTGCAGTGCCAGACGTGTCCCCCTGCTTAAGCCAATACATGTCCGGGCCCATCTGAGGTTTGCTAGAGAGTATTTGGATGATCCAGAAGAGGATTGGGAGAATGTCATATGGTCAGATGAAACTAAAGTAGAACTGTTTGGTAGAAACACAACTCGTCGTGTTTGGAGGAGAGAGAATGCTGAGTTGCAACCAAAGAACACCATACCTACTGTGAAGCATGGGGGTGGCAACATCATGCTTTGGGGCCGTTTCTCTGCAAAGGGAACAGGACGACTGATCCGTGTGCATGAAAGAATGAATGGGGCCATGTATCGTGAGATTTTGAGTGCAAACCTCCTCCCATCAGCAAGGGCATTGAAGATAAAACGTGGCTGGGTCTTTCAGCATGACAATGATCCCAAACACATTGCCCCGGGCAATGAAGGAGTGGCTTCGTAAGAAAACAGAGAAAATTCCCCTGGTGGACTTTAAAGGCACATATAAAGGAATGTTTAGGAGAGTATATATAGTAAACAACAGTTTATTTATTACAAAAAAGTTCCTCAAGTAAATCTCAAACAAATGACATAGATAAAAACAGGGAATGCAGTTCCATAGATATAAAGCTATTGATACCAATACGCTTGCACCCGACGCGTTTCGGAGTTGCTTTTGCCTCCTTCTTCAGGGGTGATTGTAAGCTTTAAATAGGAATTTATTGGTATCTATAGATATTGGTTACGCATTCCAAAAAGGTTTAAAAACAGACGTATTGACACATACTGCCCATCAGACACGTCCCCTGATCATGGTGTGTAGAGCTTTAGTAGAGTGTATCCCAGGTATTCATATAGCCTCTATCGAGGTGAAGATAAATGGGTAGGAGTGTATGGGGTAGTTATACTTCCTTTCAGTAGGAAGAGAAGCCCATTGGTCAAGGGCATATAAATGTTTGGATCTGAAATCACACTGAGGCCAAGTGCGGGTCCTGGTCAGCCTACAGTATAATAATCAACAGCTGATGATGGATGTAGATCAGGTGAGGCCCAAATAAAATGTAACAGCAGCTCACACCAACAGCGTCCTGTCCAAAGCAGATGACCTTCGTGGCTTCGTAAGAAGCATTTCAAGGTCCTGGAGTGGCCTAGCCAGTCTCCAGATCTCAACCCCATAGAAAACCTTTGGAGGGAGTTGAAAGTCCGTGTTGCCCAGCGACAGCCCCAAAACATCACTGCTCTAGAGGAGATCTGCATGGAGGAATGGGCCAACATACCAGCAACAGTGTGTGACAACCTTGTGAAGACTTACAGAAAACGTTTGACCTCTGTCATTGCCAACAAAGGATATATAACAAAGTATTGAGATGAACTTTTCATATTCACCAAATACTTATTTTCCACCATAATTTGCAAATAAATTCTTTCAAAAATCAGACAATGTGATTGGATTTGTTTCCACATTTTGTCTCTCATAGTTGAGGTATACCTATGATGACAATTACAGGCCTCTCTCATCTTTCTAAGTGGGAGAACTTCCACAATTGGTGGTGACTAAATACTTTTTTGCCCCACTGTATATAAATTCCAATAACATTCTTTTTTTCTTTTTGTGTGAATGTTCCTGGAATTTACATATATTTATATTCCAAACTTCATTGTTTACTCCCTGATGAAGACTAAGAGTTGAAACACGTTGAGTTCAACACCATTGACAGATTGATATTGAAGATACACTATATTGTCAAAATGATCAATATCAATCTGTCAATGATGTTCAACCTCAACACGTGATTCACGGTGGGGACTATGGGATATATGGGGGGGCAGTATGCGATACACGGGTGGAACTATGCGATACACGGGGGGGGGAACTATGCGATACATGGGGGGGCAGTATGCGATACACGGGGGGGACTATGCGATACACGGGGGGGGGGAACTATGCAATACACGGGGGGAACTATGCGAAACACGGGGGGATTATACAAAACACGGGGGGAACTATGCGATACACAGGGAAGACTAAGAGATACACGGGGGGATAATGCGATACACGGGGGGGACTATGCGATACATGGGGGGGCAGTATGCGATACACGGGGGGACTATGCGATACATGGGGGGGCAGTATGCGATACACAGGGGGGACTATGCGATACATGGGGGGCAGTATGCGATACACGGGGGGAACTATGCGAAACACGGGGGGGATTATGCGAAACACGGGGGGGATTATGCGAAACACGGGGGGGGGGAACTATGCGAAACACGGGGGGGAAACTATGCGATACACAGGGAGGACTAAGAGATACAGGGGGGGGGACTATGCGATACACGGGGGGGACTATGCGATCCACGGGGGGGGGGGAATTATGCGATACACGGGGGGACAATGCGATACACGGGGGGGACTATGCGATACATGGGGGGGCAGTATGCGATACACGGGGGGGACTATGCGATACATGGGGGGGCAGTATGCGATACACGGGGGGGACTATGCGATACACGGGGGGAACTATGCAAAACACGGGGGGGATTATGCGAAACACGGGGGGGCATTATGCGAAACACGGGGGGGCATTATGCGAAACACGGGGGGGCATTATGCGAAACACGGGGGGGCATTATGCGAAACACGGGGGCGGGGAACTATGCGAAACACGGGGGGGGGAAACTATGCGATACACAGGGAGGACTAAGAGATACACGGGGGGACAATGCGATACACGGGGGGGACTATGCGATCCACGGGGGGGGGGGGGGGAATTATGCGATACACGGGGGGACAATGCAAAACACGGGGGGGGACAATGCGATACACGGGGGGGGACTATGTGATTCATGGGGAGGGGACTATGTGATGCACAGGGAGGGGACTATGTGAAGCACGGTGTGCAGTTTTCAGTTATTGCATTATATGATATTATTATAATATGACATATTTTGCATTTTAAAGAAACAAAAAACAATTGATTAAGTTCCAGTCTATGTGTGAAATGCCAACTATGCACCCTGGCAGGTCCTCCTGGGTGTGAAATGCCTGCTATGCCCCCTGGCAGGTCCTCCTGGGTGTGAAATGCCAGCTATGCCCCCTGGCAGGTTCTTCTGGGTGTAAAATGCCAGCTATGCCCCCTGGCAGGTCCTCCTGGGTGTGAAATGCCAGCTATGCCCCCTGGCAGGTCCTCCTGGGTATCTATGAGCAGAAGAAATCACCTACCTTCTCTTCCCGTGTGACTCCTCCGCCCTCGCCCATGCTGCTGTCCCGAGGTTGCATCTCCAGCACTGTGCGGAACAGTTTTTCTGACGTCTGGGTGAGGAAGCCGATCTCGGCGTTGGGGTGCAGGCCGTACAGGTAAGGAGACTCGGCTGGCAACACGTCATCAATATACTGCAATGAGAAGCGGAGCAGGAAAGTTGTCAGTGGTTGTCGCTGGGAGGGGGGGGGAAAGGTTTGCTGTCTCACCAGAGGGCAGCCATACATGGAGCACATAACAGCATTGAATAGCAGAACAATGTAGATAACTGGAATCAGGGACAGGACGTGGGGGGGGGAGGGCAGGAGGGGCGGCTGCCCTGGGCACTGTGGTATCATGTGAGGTGGGGGGGGGCACCACGGGGAGATGGGAGGGTGGGGGATTTGTGCTGGGAGGGCGAAGTTGGATGGTGGCAGAGGATAAGAATAGGAGGGCTAATTAGGAGGGGTGGTAGGAATGATGATTTGGGGGGGAGGGGGATTTGTGTTGGATGGGGGGAAGAGGATTTGTACTAAGAGGGGGGATTTGGGGGGGGGTTCTGTGCTAGAACGGGTGATACGGTAGAGGGGGGGAGGAAAATTGTGCTAGGAAGGGAATTCTTTTTTTGGGGGGGGGGGGGGGGTTTGTGCTAAGAGGGGGTCTGTGCTAGAAGAGGTGATACAGTAGGGGGGGGGGGGGTAGGGGAATTGTGCTAGGAAGGGAATTCTTTTTTTGGAAGGGGAAATTTGGGTCAGAGAATTTGTGGTGGGGGGGGGGGGGATGGGAGTGGGGGGGGATTTGTGCTCAGAAGGGGAATTTGAGGGGTAGAGGATTTGTGCTAGGAGGGGTCATTTTTTTTTGGGGGGGGGGGGGATTTGGTGAGAGAGAGCATGTGAATTTGGAAGGGCGATGGGTGAAGATTTGTGCTGGTAGTGGGGATTTCGGAGGGGGGTTGAATTTTTTGCTTAGGAGGTAAGCATGCAGATTAGTGCAGGGGGGGTTGGGGGGAGGGGGGTATTAATGCTGACACATAATACTCATTTGGGGGGTGGGGGAGTTTGGTATGTTTGCCCTGGGCTCTAGATGTCCTTGTCCCGGCACAGACTGGAGTGCACAAACACAGAGCTCTGTTATAAGTTACTGCTATGTGCACTCAGGAGCTGGGCGTTAGCCTGAGGTCAGCCAGTTCATGGAACAGCATCTGTCAGACCTCACAAACTCCCATCAGCAGATTGGTCCTCAGACAAAAGCAAGTAGAGTTAAAGTGGTTGTAATCCTCGGACATGAAATCTGAACAAAGCATATCCCTCTATAGTGTGTACTTGTCTCAGTCCAGAGCACTAAGTGTAATTTCTGTCTGCTGCATCCTTCCTCTGCTATCTGCATGAGTCACTTCTGACCAGGTTTCCTGACACCAAGAGAAAAAAGGTGACAGGGGAGGGAGCTCCAGCACACAACCTGTGATTGACAGCCTCAGCTCTCTTCCTGTGAGCTTTGTGAAAGGGGGGGGGGGGTGTCCCTTCCCTCCAATCAGCTCTCAGATCTCTCCTCACTGATGTAACTTCAGCTCCCCGCCCCCTGTTTCTCAGAGCGGAGAGATCCTGTGTAAATTATCCACTTTGAATGAATGTAGGGGAAAGACGGCCACAGATAAAAAGGTACAACTTATGTAGGAGGATTTGTTTATCACCTGAGGCCAGTCACTGTACTGGGAAGATGGAGGGTTTACAACCACTTTAAATAGGGAGACAAATACAAATCTTCCTTTAGTAGGTCTGCACAATTCCAATGATTTAAAGGCAGTCGGGGAAATATGGAGGTTGCCGTTGCTGACCTCTCCTTCGGTTGGCCGGCTGACATTGTGACTCTCTGGCTTCATTGCTCTGTAAATCGCTGACCTGGAACAAGCAGATGAATAGTACAGACTTTGCTGGGTTCATGCTTGTTCCAGGTCAGTGAAGGAACCATAGACAGCCCTCAATGGCTTTCCTATAGGACCGAATATTCCAATTCTTCAATGAGGCCAGCAGTGACTGGTTCTCTTTAAATCACATCCATCCTTTTAATGGATCGTCCATTTCAGGAGGTGACCAGCTCAGCGCAGAGCTTGGCGGCTCTACTGCATAGGTTGGCGATGGATCTGAGGTCATAATGGCGTACCTGATGGTAACCGTTGTAATCCATGTTTCCGGGCAGCGGGAATCCCGGGGCGAGGAACAGCTCTCCTTCCAGCATCTCCGGCTTGATGTACTCTTCCAGATACGTCCGGCAGAGGCGCCGATCCCAGTCATCCGTGATGTGACCGCCGTACATGATCTCGCCAAACAAATAGCGCAAGTCATCATATGGGACCTGAGACACAAAGCAGACCGGGTGTGAAGGAATGCAGATCAGCTGCCGGCCAGGAGCCGGGACACAGCTGGGCCATGTGCTCTGGTGCCCGGCCAACATGGAGGACACTCATGTTCATTCAGGCAACCAAACAAGTATATTCAATGAGACTATCAGCAGCCAATCACACTTCACCTTCCATTGAGCTGACTACAGGTGATTGGTTACCCCCATCATTTCTGTACTCTACATATTAAAGGGTAACTCCTAAAATGTAGTTCTTCAAGTGTGGGTGGGCACCACCACTAGGGATTTTCTGGAGACTTCCCTGGGACTTCAATAATGAAATTTCTCCACCCGAGTTCCCAACTCCACCCATTTCTGGTGTCCTTTACAAGGTGGTCTCCAAGCTTTACCTGAGCAGGAGGAATGAACTCCCGGGGGGTCAGAGGGGATATTAGGGAAGAACAGACGTTAAGACCAAAACTTTGGCTGTTCGGGGATTCAGAACACCTAAACTTTCTATTTGGCCCACTGTTCGGCAGCAGCCCAGCATCACATATAGAAGAGGTATTTCTACTACTTCTATATACAATAGCTTCCCGCTGTCAGCGATTCCTAAGGAAGCAGCGGGTGCCGCCACCGGCTACGTCCCTAGCAACCGCTGACGCCACAAGCACATTGACTGGCTGGGAATCCCTGGCCATGTAAGGAAAGGGGCGGGGATAGCGCCGGTGACATATTTGGTTAATTATGCCCCACCTTTCTCTTATCTAGCTGATGACGGGTCGGGGAGCAGTAATTGGCCACGTGCACCAGGGACCGGAATTTTGGTGGGAATCATGACTGGTGATGGATTTACAACAAGGGACATTTTGGGGGGGGAGGGGTTTATTATTGTTATTAACCACTTGCTGACTGCGCTATAGCCGAGTGAGGACTACAGCCAGCTCTGGGAGGCCGTCATATGACAGAAGACCTAACCCATTCCGACTTTGTCCAAAACCAAAAAATAAATAAATCTGGAACTCGATCTCTCAGGAAAGTTGAAGGAAGTTGGCCATCCTCTGGAATAGGGGAGAGCTGTGCACACCATGACCCCTCAGACAGCCCGGACCTCCCCCTCCCCCCGCTGTGCACACCCTGACCCCCCGGACAGCCCGGACCTCCCCCTCCCGCCGCTGTGCACACCCTGACCCCCCCAGACAGCCCAGTCCTCCCCTTCCTCCCGCTGTGCACACCCTGACCCCCCAGACAGCCCAGGCCCTCCTCCTCCCCCCGCTGTGCACACCCTGACCCCCTAGACAGCCCAGGCCCTCCTCCTCCCCCCCGCTGTGCACACCCTGACCCCCCAGACAGCCCAGGCCCTCCCCCTCCCGCCGCTGTGCACACCCTGACCCCCCCAGACAGCCCAGTCCTCCCCTTCCTCCCGCTGTGCACACCCTGACCCCCCAGACAGCCCAGGCCCTCCTCCTCCCCCCGCTGTGCACACCCTGACCCCCTAGACAGCCCAGGCCCTCCTCCTCCCCCCCGCTGTGCACACCCTGACCCCCCAGACAGCCCAGGCCCTCCCCCTCCCGCCGCTGTGCACACCCTGACCCCCCCAGACAGCCCAGTCCTCCCCTTCCTCCCGCTGTGCACACCCTGACCCCCCAGACAGCCCAGGCCCTCCTCCTCCCCCCGCTGTGCACACCCTGACCCCCTAGACAGCCCAGGCCCTCCTCCTCCCCCCCGCTGTGCACACCCTGACCCCCCAGACAGCCCAGGCCCTCCTCCTCCCCCCGTTGTGCACACCCTGACCCCCCAGACAGCCCAGGCCCTCCTCCTTCCCCCGCTGTGCACACCCTGACCCCCCAGACAGCCCAGGCCCTCCTCCTCCCGCCGCTGTGCACACCCTGACCCCCCAGACAGCCCGGACCTCCCCCTCCCGCCGCTGTGCACACCCTGACCCCCCAGACAGCCCAGGCCCTCCTCCTCCCGCCGCTGTGCACACCCTGACCCCCCAGACAGCCCGGACCTCCCCCTCCCGCCGCTGTGCACACCCTGACCCCCCAGACAGCCCGGACCTCCCCCTCCCGCCGCTGTGCACACCCTGACCCCCCAGACAGCCCAGGCCCTCCTCCTCCCCCCGTTGTGCACACCCTGACCCCCCAGACAGCCCAGGCCCTCCTCCTTCCCCCGCTGTGCACACCCTGACCCCCCAGACAGCCCAGGCCCTCCTCCTCCCGCCGCTGTGCACACCCTGACCCCCCAGACAGCCCAGTCCTCCCCTTCCTCCCGCTGTGCACACCCTGACCCCCCAGACAGCCCAGGCCCTCCTCCTCCCCCCGCTGTGCACACCCTGACCCCCTAGACAGCCCAGGCCCTCCTCCTCCCCCCCGCTGTGCACACCCTGACCCCCCAGACAGCCCAGGCCCTCCTCCTCCCCCCGTTGTGCACACCCTGACCCCCCAGACAGCCCAGGCCCTCCTCCTTCCCCCGCTGTGCACACCCTGACCCCCCAGACAGCCCAGGCCCTCCTCCTCCCGCCGCTGTGCACACCCTGACCCCCCAGACAGCCCGGACCTCCCCCTCCCGCCGCTGTGCACACCCTGACCCCCCAGACAGCCCAGGCCCTCCTCCTCCCGCCGCTGTGCACACCCTGACCCCCCAGACAGCCCGGACCTCCCCCTCCCGCCGCTGTGCACACCCTGACCCCCCAGACAGCCCGGACCTCCCCCTCCCGCCGCTGTGCACACCCTGACCCCCCAGACAGCCCGGACCTCCCCCCAAACCATCCCAGCCTCCTTACCTTGGCATTGGCCTCCAGGTAGTTGTACAGAACATTGACGGAGATGGTGAGATCTCCGGTGTTGAAGGGATAGGAGCGGTTCCAGCCCTGGGGCCCGAATTTCCTCCTCTCTGCCACCACGGCGTGGAAGTAACACAGAGCGAACAGGATGCTTTTGAACTCCGTCTCCCGGGCGCACATCTCTAAAGTGTCCTGCATCAGAATACAGAACTGTCAGGGCTCCATTCATTCACAGAATCTAAGACTGATGTAGAGTGTATCTAAACCCAGCAACAAAAATGTTGTTATCAGTCCTTGGATATGGTGGTTGCATTAGTTTTCTTCTTTTCACCTGGTGATCCTGCCAGTAATTCACTTCCTGACCTGACCCAGGGTGACAATGCTTACTCACTATGAGAGCGTGACTTCAGAGCACCTCACCCTCTTCCACCCGTGGGGGGTGGGGGGGGGTCCTGTAGTTCACACAGAGAACTGCCACCAATGAGAACTGATATGAGGCGCACAGGAAGTTATCCACTCACAAGATTTCTGGCAGGACCATCAGGGATAATATAGAACACGGAACTCCAAACCTTTCAGAAGAAGAGCCACATTGTATAGTTTACAAATATTTGAAGGGCGAAAAAAAAGAAAAAACTTCTCATAAATGAATGAACACACCATAAAAAATAACAAAGAAGGTAAGGACAATGGGATTTTTAGGGTGCAAGATTCGACACAATAGATATATAAAAAAAAAAAATATTTATAAAAGTTAAAAACACAATAGAATAAAAGGTCCATCAAAAATATACAGTACAGTTTCAGAATGTGCAGCTGAACAAACTCAACATGTTTCTCCACGAATAGTAGCTTCCTCAGGAGAATTACACTTGTAGGGCACTATCTACTAATATATAGATGGACTGATCAAAATTCAAAACTGTGGGAAGGCTAGCATGGAGGCCAAGTTGGTCAGAAGGAACCTCACAAGTGGGTCATCTGGTGTGACCATAGAGGGTGGTATATGATAGAAAAAGCCTATTCAATTTTTGGGAACAGGTAGGTGATGGGCCTGTACTAAGGACTCAATTCACATACATGAATATCCACATGTCCAAGAGTGAAGATGAATGGTATATCCAAAGGTCCCCCAAAGAAAAACCTAGAAGATACGGCCCCGCAGTATACTTCGCTCCTCCTCTCATAGTAGAGAGGAGGAGCACATTTTTTACTGACCACCTCAAAAATGTCACCAGTCCTATTAAAAACGAAGAAAATCGATATTTAAACGGTATAAACACAGCATGGAAGCACTGACAGCACCCATAACAAGAAATTTGCCTGGTTTATAAAAGAGTTAACACGGCACAACAAACCATTCGCCCCTGATATTTACAGACAGTTGTAAAAATCACAGATTTTTTTTTTACAAACTGTCAGTAAATTTACTGATGGTTGGCAACCCTGTACCAAGGTGTATGCCGCCTCATGGATTTCTCTCTTAAATTTAGAATTTACATTTTTGTGGAGCGCCTATTATCACCATAATTCTGGCACGCTGACAGATGCACAGCCCGCCCCTCCTCCTCTCCCATGCCCATTCACAGAAGGCTTTGTATTTGGTGGATGGGTTCACATATAACAAATCTTTCTGTGACAGTCGTGGGCGGGCAGTGGACCCTGTGGAAGCTCTGTAGTAGACCCAAAGGTCTCCTTGGTTGGAGCACCAGAAGTATAGTGATAGCTCTACTGTTAGCACTAAGTAAAAATATAAATGGTTATAAAAGAGAGAAATCAACCCGTGATTGCAGGAAAGAAAGTGGCATCATGTATGGCCTCCCGAACAGTTCAGCCAAGGTGTCTCACCTGGTTGAAGTTATCCAGAGCTTTGTGTAGGTTGGCGTGCATGCCAGTGGGCGGCTCGTTGGTGATCTTGATGGAGTTCTCCAGGATGCCCTGTGGAATGATGTGTCCGTCCGGTGAACCGGCCGGCTCCGCGCTGATGAAGACTCGGAACTCCTGGTGACTGCCTTCACTGTGATGTTCCAGCTTCTTCTCCAGAGTGCTCAGCCACTTGGCCACCAGGTGAATGTTCTACAGAAACGTCAAGGGAGGAATCGGTGAGGTCATCTGTGCAAAGTCTCATTACCATTTATTGCTAGGAGCGGTTATGACGCTCGGCTGGGTTGGTTCCCAACAATGATTGGAAGCCATTGGGCGGCGCGCTGAAAGGTCTTCAACATTACAGAGAAAATCTGATGAATGTGACCAACTACTACTAGGGACACCATGACCCGGATAAATGAGAACCTTCACAGACGTTACATGTAAACTCAATTACTAAAATATCAGATTAACTTTAACATGATAGGCCCTTTTCTCATCAGCAGTATATAGCAGTCTTGTGACTTCTATCGGTATCTGGTTAAAGCTTGTAGGAGTTTCCATTCTCCTCTGACTGTCCTATGAGGCTACAGGACCCCTGACTTTGTCTGGACAGTGCTGATTGGC
The DNA here is from genome assembly GCA_037952835.1 of Lithobates septentrionalis. Classification (NCBI taxonomy): domain Eukaryota; kingdom Metazoa; phylum Chordata; class Amphibia; order Anura; family Ranidae; genus Lithobates; species Lithobates septentrionalis. The sequence goes on along the minus strand of JBBDGP010002455.1, from coordinate 43,626 downwards.
CCTGTGCTGATCACATGCACTCTCCCCAAAAACAAAACAAAAAAACTCTCTAGCAATACACACAAACTGAGCATGTGCAGAGTGCTCCCAAGGCTCTGTTCTATCAGCAGATGGATTGGGGACAGTAAAAGAAGGGGAGGATCAGAGAAGACGGGATCATACAGCCTTTTTACACAATGCAGAGGACTAACCCCTTAGTACCCACAGTGATTATAATAAGCATGCTTTATTGCATGGGTGCTCAACCTGTGGCCCCCTAGTTGTTGCAGAACTACAAATTCTATCATGTCTTCGCCTTTGGGAGCCATGCTCGTGTCAGTGGCCTGCAACAGCAGGAGAGCCACAGGTTGAGCACCCGTGCTTTACTGCATATACAGACTGATTTTACAGTTGTGGGGTTAGTAACACTTCAAGAGTAAAGGGGAAATGGAATATTGTACTTACTGCATTGCTTGACATAGGGGGCGGTGCCCTGAAACGCGTAGCCATGCCCCTGCTGACATTATCTCTGAAAGCCTGAAAGTGGAGGTGACTCTACCCGAGCCGGCCGGATGGGGCACTATTCCTCCCACTGATACCAATGACGGGGCACTATTCCTCCCACTGATACCAATGATGGGACACTATTCCTCCCACTGATACCAATGACGGGGCACTATTCCTCCCACTGATACCAATGATGGGGCACTATTCCTCCCACTGATACCAATGATGGGGCACTATTCCTCCCACTGATACCAATGATGGGGCACTATTCCTCCCACTGATACCAATAATGGGACACTATTCCTCCCACTGATACCAATGATGGGACACTATTCCTCCCACTGACACTAATGATGGGGCACTATTCCTCCCACTGACACCAATGATGGGGCACTATTCCTCCCACTGATACCAATGATGGGGTACTATTCCTCCCACTGACACCAATGATGGGGCACTATTCCTCCCACTGACGCCAATGATGGGACACAATTCCTCCCACTGATACCAATGATGGGGCACTTGTCCTCCCACTGATACCAATGATGGGACACTATTCCTCCCACTGACACCAATTATGGGGCACTATTCCTCCCACTGATACCAATGATGGGACACTATTCCTCCCACTGACACCAATGATGGGACACTATTCCTCCCACTGACACCAATGATGGGACACTATTCCTCCCACTGATACCAATGATGGGGCACTATTCCTCCCACTGATACCAATGCCACTGATACCAATGATGGGACACTATTCCTCCCACTGATACCAATGCCACTGATACCAATGATGGGACACTATTCCTCCCACTGGTACCAATGATGGGACACTATTCCTCCCACTGATACCAATGATGGGGCACTATTCCTCCCACTGATACCAATGCCACTGATACCAATGATGGGACACTATTCCTCCCACTGATACCAATGATGGGACACTATTCCTCCCACTGACACCAATGATGGGACACTATTCCTCCCACTGACACCAATGATGGGACACTATTCCTCCCACTGACACCAATGATGGGACACTATTCCCCCCACTGACACCAATGATGGAACACTATTCCTCCCACTGATACCAATGATGGGGCACTATTCCTCCCACTGATACCAATGCCACTGATACCAATGATGGGACACTATTCCTCCCACTGGTACCAATGATGGGACACTATTCCTCCCACTGATACCAATGATGGGGCACTATTCCTCCCACTGATACCAATGCCACTGATACCAATGATGGGGCACTATTCCTCCCACTGACACCAATGATGGGACACTATTCCTCCCACTGATACCAATGATGGGGCACTATTCCTCCCACTGATACCAATGCCACTGATACCAATGATGGGACACTATTCCTCCCACTGATACCAATGATGGGACACTATTCCTCCCACTGATACCAATGATGGGACACTATTCCTCCCACTGATACCAATGATGGGGCACTATTCCTCTTACTGACACCAATGATGGGGCACTATTCCTCCCACTGACACCAATGATGGGGCACTATTCCTTCCACTGATACCAATGCCACTGATACCAATGATGGGACACTATTCCTCCCACTGACACCAATGATGGGGCACTATTCCTCCCACTGACACCAATGATGGGACACTATTCCTCCCACTGACACCAATGATGGGACACTATTCCTTCCACTGACACCAACAATGGGGCACTATTCCTTCCACTGACACCAACAATGGGGCACTATTCCTTCCACTGACACCAACAATGGGGCACTATTCCTTCCACTGACACCAACAATGGGGCACTATTCCTTCCACTGACACCAACAATGGGGCACTATTCCTTCCACTGACACCAACAATGGGGCAGGGCACTAACGCCAGGACATTTTCTACTCTCACTGGTCACGGGTTGGTCCGCCTCAAGTCTGAAGCCTTGTAAACTGGCCCTTTGTTTAGAAAGTATGGAGACCCCCGCTATGGAAGATTACTATCGACTGTTCATTTGTAGTCTTGTACCTTGGAATAGATGATAACAAGGAATCCAAAGCTCATTACAGGTGTTTTGCATCGTCATCTGTGAACGGTATTAGCAGCTCTTTCAGTTTGGCTCCTCAGATTTAATCTCTGGTTCTACGGCAGAAAGCCGCTGGGGTCTCGGGAAATTGCGCTGCGTGTTTCACAATCACCCGGGGTGAATTCAGGATCACGTTGTAATGATAACTTGGACCCGGGCGGACTCAGCAAAAACCTGTTAAGTTATCTAATTAAGGAACTGCATGCCCAGGAGGCACTTGTCATGGTGACAGGCTCTCTTTACTCCTTGCAGCAAGAAAGAGACAATTAGGATATGTCCCCCACAGATTCAAAGTGACATTTACAAAAAAAAAAGGGGGGGGGGATTGAATGAAAACAGACATTTTTATGATATCTTGTAACTCATCTCATTCTGTTTTTATCACCCTGCGGCGATGCGCCTGGCGTCCTGGACCTGACCCATCAGAAAAGACTGCCATTGGCTAGGCGCCTGCTGATAGAGTGGCTGTTCAGAGGCAAGATTACATAAAAGTTCTTTTTCTCAACTTACAACCCTGAGCAGTGAAGCAACAATGTATGAAAAATAAAGGACTCAGGATTAAATTAACTTCATTCTAAAGTGATTTAAGTGGCATTTTGGCTAATAGATTTCGACGGCCCTTAAAATGGGAAATATAGTCTGAAGCCGCCTGAACTCCGGGAGGCAAACATGCAGAAAATGAGATGGAGTCACTCTGGATAGGATGAGAAAATCCTGAAAATATACTGTAGATTACTTACATGTCTATAATTGTATATATGGCCAAACGCGGGTGGAACCTCCTCCAGAGGATGGGGTTCAGATCTTCCCAGTGAAGGGTACAGTTAATGCTACAACATACAAAGATATTGGAGGCAATGGTGGTCTTCCAACATTGTGGTAATGGATTGGGGGGGGGGGGGGAGACTCTTTTCTGTTCTACCATGATTGTGCCCCAGCCAGCTCCAAAAAGACATGGCTTGACCAGTTTGGTGTGGAGAAACTTGATTGTCCTTCACAGAGTCCTGAACTCAACCCTACTGAACACCTTTGGGATGAATTGGAACACCAAATATGAGCCAGGCCTTCCCATCCAACATCAGCACCTGACCTCAAAAATTCCAACAGACGCTCCAAAATCTTGTGGAAAGCTTTCCCAGGAGAGTGGAGGCTGTTACAGCTGCAAAGGGTAACTCCATATTAATGGCCAAAGGTAGACTTTCAATGGCCACTTCTGTAATGCTATGCAAAAAAAAAGGTGGGAAAAACCTACCCAACCGAGAAAAAAAATCTGACTTAATTAGCTCATCATAAGAGACACAACATACGTATAAAAAGGTAGTAGCTTTATTACAAAAAGTTAAAAGACACAACTCTATGTAAATCGTAGCAAAACGCCTCTCAGACTATCCAAGGAAATGCAGAGGTCCCAAGTATACACCTTTGAATTGACTGGAAATATGAACAATGAATACACATGAATAGTCAGATATAGAGCATGAGTATATGTTTCTATTTTTTCAGTCGCCAAGGTCACCGTCAACACGTTTCGCCAATTTATGGCTTCTTCAGGCCCCAGCGTATTGAGAAGGCATCACTATACATATAAAATATATTAGTATAGTACTGTATACAGACAGTTTACAATGAAAACCATAGGCTATCTATAGACAAAGTATGCTCACACAGGCATGGCTGCCACGTGGGGCCCAACGATCAATCCTGGGGGGCAGACACCGGGGCACCAGGATCACATCCACGAAGGAGGACAACAGGCAAAATGATATTACCATTTTCATTGAAATGTGTCTTGACCTTTTTATAATAAAGATATGTCCTTTTTATACATATGTTGTGTCTCTTATGCTGAGCCGATAAAGTCAGATGGGATGAGTGAGTTTTTCCCACCTCATATCATCCATATTAATGGTCATGTTTTTGGAATAGGAATAGGAATAGGATGTCCAACAAGCTCAAAAGGTGTGATAAATAATAAAGAAAGGACACCCTGAAGCCACACATCCATGCTGTCCCTAGACCAGTGATGGAGAACCTTGGCAGCCCAGATGTTTTGCAACTACATTTAACATGATTCTCAATTACACTGCAGAGTGCACGAAATGTAGTTCCAAAACATCTGGGGTGCCAAGGTTCTCCATCACTGCCCTAGACTCTGGTGTGTGAATTGTGACATCAGCCTGGACTCCAAACAAGCCATCCCCCCCAACGTGTTTCGTTCTGGCCCTCAGCGCTTAGTCATGGGGACCATCACAAAAGGTGTGATAGATAGCCAGGCTTCCACCAAAATTGGCCATATAGTGTATAATCCTGTACAATATATCTGTATATATTTTATATATATATATATATATATATATATATATATATATTAATCAATGGAGGGGAAGACGGCTACATCCTCAGAATGTCCCGAGAGAAGCAGCCCCGCTATTTACTAAACAAAATGTCTTCAGGCATCTTTGTAAATAGTGCTTTTTCTCTATCTCGCCCCTTCGCTTCTGCACAGGTATTAGAAGAACCCACTGAGAACAAATATCCCATAGAGAGAGTGAAATAAACTGGTATAAAACAACGTAAAAAAACTTTAGAAAATGAATTTTTTTCCTCGCATATAAATTTAAAAAAACGGCTAAAAGTAATTTTATTCAATGGCAGCGACCAGGAACTACTCAGTAATAGAGAGAGCAGCGAGAATAAGAAGAGAGGGAGAAAAAAAGGAGAGAGAAAAAAGAAAAACGAAGAAATAGGGGGAGAGAAGAAGAAAAAACAAAGAGAAAAAGGGATAAAGGAGATATAGAAAGAGAGGAGAGAGATAGGAAAAGAGGGAGGGAGAAGAAAGATGGGGGGGGGAGAGAGAGGAGATAGGGAAAAAGACAGAAATGTGTGTGTTGGGGGGGGGGGGGTGGTTAAAAAAAAAGGGAAGGAGCGAAGAAATAGAGAGAGAGAGAAAGGAGAAAGAGATTGGAGGGGAAGAGAAAGATAGAAGAATGCAGGAGAGGGAGAAAGAGATAGAGGCAGGGGTGAGAGACTGAAGGGAGAAAGTGAGGTAAAGGGGAGGAAGAGATAGAGGGAGGGGCAGAGAATTTAAAAAAGGGGAAGAGAGAAGAAAGGATGAGCGAGGAGAGGAAGAGAGGGATAGAAGTTGGGAGAAGAGAGATAAGAGAGAAAGATTGGGGATATAAGAGAAGGATAGAGGAGAGGGAGAGAAAGATAGAGGCAGGGATGAGAGAGTGAAGGGAGAAGGAGATGGGGGGAGTGAGAGAGAGAATAAAGGAAGAGAGAGAGAGAAGGAGAGGAAGAAAGAGATAGGAGGAAGGGAGATGAGAAAGATAGGGAAGATAAGAGAAGGATAGGAGAGGGGGAGAAAGAGAAAAGGGTAGAGGAAGAAAGAGATAGGGGGGGGGGGAGAAAGAGATAGGGAAAAAGACAGAATTGTGTGTGTTTGGGAGTGGAAGAAAAGGGAAGGAGCGAAGAAAGAGAGAAGAGAGAGAGAGAAGGGGGAAGAGAAAGATAGAAGAATGCAGGAGAGAGAGAGATAAGGGGAGAGGGAGAAAGAGATTGAGGCAGGGGTGAGAGACCGAAGGGAGAAAGAGATGGAGGGAGGGGCATAGAATTAAAAAAAGGGGAAGAGAGAGAAGAAAGGAGGAGCCAGAAGGAGAGGAAGAAAGAGATAGGCATTGGGAGAAGAGAGATAAGAGAGAAAGAATGGGGAAATAAGAGAAGGATAGAGGAGAGGGAGACAAAGATAGAGGCAGGGGTGAGAGAGTGAAGGGAGAAGGAGATAGGGGGGAGTGAGAGAGAGAATAAAGGAAGAGAGAGAAGGAGAGGAAGAAAGAGATAGGAGGAAGGGAGATGAGAAAGATGGGGAAGATAAGAGGATAGGAGAGGGGGAGAAAGAGAAAAGGGTAGAGGAAGACAAGAAAGATAGGGGGAAGGGAGAGAAATATAGAGAGAAGAAATAAATAGGAAAAAGAAAGTGATGGAAAGAGCAAGAAGGATAGGGCAGAAGGAGAGTGGGGAGAAAGAGGGGAGAGAGATAAAAGGGGGGGGGGGGGGGCAGAAAAAAGAGAGAGGAGAGAAAGAAATTGAGAGATTGGTGAAGAGCAGAGATGGGAGAAGAAGAGATGGAAGAAAGATATAGGGGAAAATGAAGAAAGAGAGGAAGGAGAGAGGGAAAGTATAGAGAGACGGGGAGAGTGATTGAGAAAAGAAGAGATAGGGGAGACGGGGAAAGAATAGAGAGAAGAAATATTGGGGAAAAGAAAGAGAAAGGGGGAGAAGAGGAGCAAAAGAGAGGTAAGAGCAAAACAATAAGGAATGAGAAGTTCTAGCGATTTGTTGAGTTGCGGTCAGGCGGATAACATCTGGGACTAGGGAGCAGCTGTGACATACAGAAAACATTGACGGAAAACAAATGAGGGCAGATTGGATGGCCAGGACAGGTCATCATCTCCCCAGAATATGAAACGTAATCATGTAATATAAATGATCTACGGGGGGGTTTCATATTTTATGTAACATTGTACCTGTAGGATCACCCAGTGTCCTTCTTTGGCTGCCAGATCCAGGGCTTGTTCAGCCACAATCTCCTGTCCCTGTCCCAACGAGACGTTGTGCATATTTTCATTGTCAAACGTGTAGCCCAGCTTCCTCCCTGAGAGGGAAAAAAAAGGTGTATTCATTTCCCACATACAGCATGAATAGCTTGTACTCTCCTCATTATTTCTGCCCATGTTGGCAGTTGGAAACAGAGGCCAGTGCAGGTCATCACTTTACCTTGTTTCTCGACATCTTTCAGAGGGTCCACACCGGGGGACAGGATGAAGAACATGGGAGTGGCCGGTCCAGACTCTTCAAATGAGGTGGCAAAGTCCAGAGATCGTCCTATAACATATTTACTGCCCAACTTCTCCTCTACAAAGTCCCTGGAGGAAGACCACAGGAATCCTATTTATGTCTGTTCAGTACAGTAATACACACCAACATGAGAACTGGCTAATCTTTGATCTGACTACAATCCGTTGCTATGGGCTACCCTGCAGTTTATTACAAAAACCCACAAGTAATTCTAATGATATTTTCTTACAGCATACCTAACAAAGTATACCATATATGGTTGAAGTATGAGGGATTACTGTACAGACATGTTGGATAATTGTCCCCCTCAACGTTTTGATAAGAGTTTTGGGAAAGGCCCTGTCTTTTTTTAGCATGATGGTGCCCCTGTGTACAAATCCAGCTCCATAAGTACATGCTTTGACCTGTTTGGTGTGGAGGAACTCAAGTGGCCTGCTAAGAGCCCCGACTTCATCCCTACTGAACATCTTTGGGGTTGAATTTGAATGCCAATGGTGAGCCGGGTCTTCTCATTCAGAATCAGTACCTGGCCTCACAAATGGACACAAATTCCCACAGACACATTCCGAAATCATTTGAAAAGCCTTCCCAGAAGAGTGGGGGATGTTATAGCCACAAAACGGGGGTCAACTCCATATTGCTGGCCATGGTTTTGGAATGGGATGTCATATAGTTGTGGCGATCAGGTGACTCTTGTCCATATAGTGTATAAACATAAAGCTAGGGCAATATCCAATGTTACCTGTTGAACCATATACTAACAAAGATCATTAACATATTACAAAATAAGTGCAATTTCCAACATTTGAACTGGGAACAAACACAGCACATTAACTTGAGGGTGTTCTTTCATCACTAGAACAATCACCTGGAGATAGAGGCACCATCACTTGCTTCTATGCAGGAACTTTTTTTTTGAGTCCAATCAGATATCTTTTACTACATTGCTTAACCCCGATGAAGGAGGCTTGTTGCCCCTGAAACACATTGACTGCCTTTTGTTTCCCCATCGTTACTTGTGTTATTAAAAGAACATTGGACTTCTGTTCGGTACACTATTGACTTGTTTATACTGGGATATCTTAAGTTGGGTGCCCCACTGCTTGGGGCACCCAAGAAGTTGGGCAACCCTAACCCTGACGACCAATGACATCAGCATCGTTGTTTGACCCTCCCCTGCCTCTCTCCATTCATTGGCTGAGTGATGGAGAAAAACTGAGGAAGAAGGGAAACATTAGAATACTAGTCAGTACCAGTTTGCACCTCTAATGTTGTGTCCCCTATGCGTGTGTATGTTGTTGCATTATGTAAAACGATTAGAATAGTTTTTACAATTTAGGATGGGGTGCCTCAAGACTGTCCATAATTAGAAAGGGTGCCTTGAGACTGGCCATAAATTATGAGGGTGCCTCGAGACTGCCAATAATTTTAGAGGGTGCCTTGAGACTGCCCATAATTTTAGAGGGTGCCTTGAGACTTTCCATAATTTTGGAGGGTGCCTTGAGACTTTCCATAATTTTGGAGGGTGCCTCGAGACTGTCCATAATTTTGGAGGGTGCCTCGAGATTGTCCATAATTTTGGAGGGTGCCTCGAGATTGTCCATAATTTTGGAGGGTGCCTCGAGATTGTCCATAATTTTGGAGGGTGCCTCGAGATTGTCCATAATTTTGGAAGGTATCTTGAGACTGCCCATAATTTTAGAGGGTGCCTCGAGATTGTCCATAATTTTGGAGGGTGCCTTGAGTCTGTCCATAATTTTGGAAGGTATCTTGAGACTGCCCATAATTTTAGAGGGTGCCTTGAGACTGTTCATAATTTTGGAGGGTGCTTCGTGATTGTCCATAATTTTGGAGGGTGCCTCAAGACTGCCCATCATTTTGGAGGGTGCCTCGAGACTGCCCATCATTTTGGAGGGTGCCTCGAGACTGCCCATCATTTTGGAGGGTGCCTCGAGACTGCCCATCATTTTGGAGGGTGCCTCGAGACTGCCCATAATTTTAAAGGGTGTCTTGACTGAAAAAAGGTTGAGAAACACTGCTCTAGCAGCCTGCTCTACACTAGGAGGGTGCTACAAAAAAAATGTGTTTCCTTTGTCAAAATCCCAAAACAATCGCTCCCCAAATAGTTTTAAAAGGAGAATTCAGAGAGCACGTGAGCTGCAATATTTGTCTCTGGGGATAAAGTGCCAACATTAGCCGGATTATGTATTTTAGGCCTATAGTAAAATAACGATGGCAACGCTCCAGACAGAAGGAGCTGTGTTCTCCATGTAAAGCTCCCGGCATGCAGGAACAAACAGACAAAGACGTTCAGAGTATTCAGAGCGGTAATCGTTCTCGTATAAAAGTGAACAGCTCACTCTGATCAGAGAACAATCGTAATATCAAAGAAACGCGAAATAGATATATATTCATAATGCTACACAGTAACAAGTGAAGTGTAACTAGGATCAAGGGCAAGCATCTACTACTAGGATGTAACACAAGGAGGCCACCATTGAAGAGCTCAGACAGTCCCCGGCTTGCAGCTTTGGTTAGAAGACTGGAGCTCTCAGATTCCGCAGATCAGTAATCGTTCCCGTACAGCTGTGTCTGGGCCGGTGGAGGCCTCTCTAGAGATGGACAAAGCCAATTAGCAGAATATTTCAGAGAATTGCTCTCCTTCATCAGCTGCGTCTGCTGTGAACTACGCCAGGCGCTCAGCTGCGGGAAACGGGAGGCCTGAGCCCCCCGCACTGTTATATACGCGAAGGCTGAGAGTTTACAGCCTGGGGCTCTCCAGCTGCTGGGGAACTACAAGTCCCAGCATGTTATAGCAACATTTCAGAAAGGAGTTCTGGACCACCATAGTTGGAAAGCCAGAAGCCCACAGATGCATCAATTCCTCTCATACAAGCTGGTGTGATGCGGATAACGAATTTGCAAAGTCTTAATTAACCACTTGACTAGCCGGAAGATTCCCCCCCCCCCCCCCATTTTTTGCGATACGGCACTGCGTTATTTTAACTGAAAATTGCGCGGTCGTGCAACGCTGTACCCAAATAAAATGTATGTCCTTTTTTCCCCACAAATAGAGCTTTCTTTTCGTGTTATTTGATCACCTCTGTGTTTTTATTTTTTGCGCTATAAACAAAAAAAGTGCGACAATTTTGAAAAAAAAAAAAAAAACTATTTTTTACGTCCTGCAATAAAACATCTAATAAAATGTAAAAAAAAATTCTGCATCAAATTAGACCAATATGTAATCTGCTACATATTATTAGGTTAAAATAATCCCAATAAGCGTATATTGATTGGTCTACGCAGATGTTATAGCGTCTACTAACTATGGGAGGATCCGGGACTATGAAATTCCCTGTAAGCCAGTGAGCGGTTAGCATAAACCAGGCCTGGGATGGACGGAGATCCCGGAAGTGACTTCAGCAATGAGAGACGGAACCAGCCTGGACCGCAAACAGGAAGTAGTCATCAGTAAGGGACGCGTTTCGGAACGTCTGATTGGTTCCTTTATCAACCAGATGTTCCGAAACGCGTCCCTTACTGATGACTACTTCCTGTTTGCGGTCCAGGCTGGTTCCGTCTCTCATTGCTGAAGTCACTTCCGGGATCTCCGTCCATCCCAGGCCTGGTTTATGCTAACCGCTCACTGGCTTACAGGGAATTTCATAGTCCCGGATCCTCCCATAGTTAGTAGACGCTATAACATCTGCGTAGACCAATCAATATACGCTTATTGGGATTATTTTAACCTAATAGTGAGCCAGTGAGCGGTTAGCATAAACCAGGCCTGGGATGGACGGAGATCCCGGAAGTGACTTCAGCAATGAGAGACGGAACCAGCCTGGACCGCAAACCGGAAGTAGTCATCAGTAAGGGACGCGTTTCGGAACGTCTGGTTGATAAAGGAACCAATCAGACGTTCCGAAACGCGTCCCTTACTGATGACTACTTCCTGTTTGCGGTCCAGGCTGGTTCCGTCTCTCATTGCTGAAGTCACTTCCAGGATCTCCGTCCATCACAGGCCTGGTTTATGCTAACCGCTCACCGGCTTACAGGGAATTTCATGGTCCCGGATCCTCCACTGCAGATTATGACACAGCTCTGATAACCTCTATATGTCGAGGACCTTCATGCCTGCCGGACCACCTGCATTACCCATAATTATATGCTTTTACATTCACCAGATCCTGCAAGCGTTATAAATTCTTTCTGGGGAAAGTAAATAGTTTTTAATCCTGCACTTAGAGGCACCTCTCTTTTTTGTCTGTTTTTCCTCAAGAGATTGCTTCTCCTTGTGAGTGCAGCCCTAAGTGTAAGAAGATACACCATCGGACCTCTGCCTTTTTATATGTACTGTCTGCTTGGTCCTTATGCTCAGAGCTCCCTTATACACTGTACCTGGATTTATGTTTATTGTGTGCCTAGCCGGTGTTTATGTGTATTGTGTGCCTAGCCGGTGTTTATGTGTATTGTTTGCCTAGCCGGTGTTTATGTGTATTGTTTGCCTAGCCGGTGTTTATGTGTATTGTTTGCCTAGCCGGTGTTTATGTGTATTGTGTGCCTAGCCGGTGTTTATGTGTATTGTGTGCCTAGCCGGTGTTTATGTATATTGTGTGCCTAGCCAGGGTTTATGTGTATTGTGTGCCTAGCCAGTGTTTATGTGTATTGTGTGCCTAGCCGGTGTTTATGTGTAATGTTTGCCTAGCCGGTGTTTATGTGTATTGTGTGCCTAGTCGGTGTTTATGTGTATTGTGTGCCTAGCCAGTGTTTATGTGTATTGTGTGCCTAGCCGGTGTTTATGTGAATTGTGTGCCTAGTTGGTGTTTATGTGTATTGTGTGCTGCTTTTACTGGGGTGGAGAGATTGATTTTAGTCCCTGCTTTGCAGGAACACCAAATCCATCCCTTTCCCCCTTCAGACCAGCAATCGGCCTTGTTTACATAGGCAAATCCCCATTCTGTGTGTATTGCCGAAGATTGGCGGGTGACGGAGGACATCGAGTGCCCAGCACACGCAGAACGGCTTCTGCTGTGAATATTCTCAGCAGAAACGGCCTGCCAGCAGCATGCGCGTGTCCCCTGCAGGCGGAAGTGCAGAATCATGTATATATACGTTATTGTATATACTGTGACGTCATCACGCATGCTGTAAAAGGAAAAAAAAGTTAATAATGACCTTGTGTGAGAATGTGAGAACTCCCCACCAAGGAATCCTTACCGGACAGCGTAGGTCATACGATCGGGGCGAATGGCCCTCATCATGCACAATCTCTGGAGGGACGTCTTGTTCTTCCACTCTTGGGGGAACTTCTCCTTCTCGGGACATTCCGACTCCACAAATTTCTTCCAGCGCTTGGCCGACCCTTCGATGTCTCTGTCCAGGCTCCGGAATTCCTCCATGGTGGAGAGAGCCTGCGGGGGATGGGACATGGGAGTAGATTATGTCCTATAAAGCTAATAAAGAATATCGGAATAATTCATTTATAGGAGGCAAAGCGCTCTCTCTCCTCCACAGATCTACGCATGCGCAGTGTACTCTCCCTTCTCCACAGATCTACGCATACGCAGTGTACTCTCCCTCCTCCACAGATCTACACATGTGCAGTGTACTCTCCCCTCCTCCACAGATCTACACATGTGCAGTGTACTCCCCCTCCTCCACAGATCTACGCATGCGCAGTGTACTCTCCCCTCCTCCACAGATCTACACATGTGCAGTGTACTCTCCCCTCCTCCACAGATCTACACATGTGCAGTGTACTCTCCCCTCCTCCACAGATCTACACATGTGCAGTGTACTCCCCCTCCTCCACAGATCTACGCATGCGCAGTGTACTCTCCCCTCCTCCACAGATCTACACATGTGCAGTGTACTCTCCCCTCCTCCACAGATCTACACATGTGCAGTGTACTCCCCCTCCTCCACAGATCTACGCATGCGCAGTGTACTCTCCCCTCCTCCACAGATCTACGCATGTGCAGTGTACTCTCCCTCCTCCACAGATCTACACATGTGCAGTGTACTCCCCCTCCTCCACAGATCTACGCATGCGCAGTGTACTCTCCCCTCCTCCACAGATCTACGCATGTGCAGTGTACTCTCCCTCCTCCACAGATCTACACATGTGCAGTGTACTCTCCCCTCCTCCACAGATCTACACATGTGCAGTGTACTCTCCCTCCTCCACAGATCTACACATGTGCAGTGTACTCTCCCCTCCTCCACAGATCTACACATGTGCAGTGTACTCTCCCCTCCTCCACAGATCTACACATGTGCAGTGTACTCTCCCTCCTCCATAGATCTACACATGTGCAGTGTACTCTCCCCTCCTCCACAGATCTACACATGTGCAGTGTACTCTCCCCTCCTCCACAGATCTACACATGTGCAGTGTACTCTCCCCTCCTCCACAGATCTACACATGTGCAGTGTACTCTCCCTCCTCCACAGATCTACACATGTGCAGTGTACTCTCCCTCCTCCACAGATCTACACATGTGCAGTGTACTCTCCCCTCCTCCACAGATCTACACATGTGCAGTGTACTCCCCCTCCTCCACAGATCTACACATGTGCAGTGTACTCCCCCTCCTCCACAGATCTACGCATGCGCAGTGTACTCCCCCTCCTCCACAGATCTACGCATGCGCAGTGTACTCTCCCTCCTCCACAGCTCTACACATGTGCAGTGTACTCTCCCTCCTCCACAGATCTACACATGCGCAGTGTACTCTCCCCCCTCCTCCATAGATCTACACATGTGCAGTGTACTCTCCCCCCTCCTCCACAGATCTACACATGTGCAGTGTACTCTCCCCTCCTCCACAGATCTACACATGTGCAGTGTACTCCCCCTCCTCCACAGATCTACACATGCGCAGTGTACTCTCCCCTCCTCCACAGATCTACACATGCGCAGTGTACTCTCCCTCCTCCACAGATCTACACATGCGCAGTGTACTCTCCCCCCTCCTCCATAGATCTACACATGTGCAGTGTACTCTCCCTCCTCCACAGATCTACACATGCGCAGTGTACTCCCCCTCCTCCACAGATCTACACATGTGCAGTGTACTCTCCCTCCTCCACAGATCTACACATGTGCAGTGTACTCTCCCTCCTCCACAGATCTACACATGCGCAGTGTACTCCCCCTCCTCCACAGATCTACACATGTGCAGTGTACTCTCCCTCCTCCACAGATCTACACATGCGCAGTGTACTCCCCCTCCTCCACAGATCTACACATGTGCAGAACACCAGCCCTTCCCTGCTGGGATGAGGGAGTACACGCTGCGCATGCGTGGATTTGTAGACCAGCAGATGATTCAGCAGCTCCATGCTCATTCCTGTCATGTGGGGGTTTGCTCACCATACCAAACCTTCTATCTTCTATGCAGGACGGCGCCGATCACTCAGAATGTTATTTTTTTGCATACCTCCCAACTTTTTGAGATGGGAATGAGAGACACCTATCAGCAAAAGTATGCAGGCATAGGACACGCCCCTTGCCACGCCCCCTTAAAGGAGAATTGTACAAAAAAACAAGATTGGTTAAACCCACAAGTGCTTTTTTTACCACTTCTATTCCTTCATATCGGCTTTTGGAATTTACAAATACAGCAATTTAGAAATCAGATGAAAGGTTTAGCGCTGGGAAACACTTTTTGATAGATAAAAAGTGCATTTTATATACAATTATATAGACCAGACCAAAATGAGGGACAAATGAGGAGGAATGAGGGACATTGCTCCAAATCAGGGACAGTCCCTCGAAATCCGGGACAGTCCCTCGAAATCCGGGACAGTTCCTTGAAATCCGGGACAGTTGGGAGCTGTGTTTTTTAGCCAGGCTTTGCAGAAAGCTCCGGTTGGCCTACACAGGTATATCATTTAAAGGAAGCTCAATCTCTCCACACTCTACCATGATTTGTAAAGCAGTGGGGGGCCCCAATGGCTGCACTGCTAATTTTTCCCCTTTATTCTGCATGTACCAAGCCAAGATTATAGTTAATCGACCACTTGCGTTATCTCTCCGGTAACAGAACAGCCAGATCAGGCGCTGTAATCATTTCCCGTTTTCGATAAATCTCAGAAAGTGACTGGCGCGCCACAAAGAAAACTTTGGCTGTGAATTATTTACTGTGGTTTTATCTGTCCGCTGGTGGAAATAAATGTTCTGACCTCACAGCATGGAATCTCCGACACGAAGCAAACGCCCGCAGACTGCGATTCATTACCCGTCTCATCACCTTGTGATTTGCATAGGAGAGAAAGGCGCTGTGACAGCCGCGTGCGAGCAACTCTGCAGATACTCCTCACTATGGATTTTAATTAAGTCAGCTATTAAGGTGAATAAATTACAGCATGAGCCTTCGGAAAGCAGACAGTGTTTTATCTCCGAGAAATATCTTCTGCTCCAATATTATTTACTTATTTTCAACCCTCTGGGGTCTGGTCTCCTTCTCCTGTTTAACCCCAATGTTTGAGAAACTCTTCACTTTGGAGAAAACTCAACCAAACATATTCTTTTCAGTCAAATCTCCGACATGTTGTTTTTATTTGGTATATCTGTACCAGCCATCCTCAACAAGGGTTCCATTGGAATCTAGGGTTCCTCCAGAGGTTGGTAAGGGTTCCGTAAGCAGTGGCCGAATGACCTCCCATCTCATGGCGTATTCTGCCCATTGATCACCAATGTAAGGGACATTCTTCTCACTGATCACCAATGTAAGGAACATTCTTCTCACTGATCACCAATGTAAGGAGCATTCTTCTCACTGATCACCAATGTAAGGAACATTCTTCTCACTGATCACCAATGTAAGGAGCATTCTTCCCACTGATCACCAATGTAAGGGACATTCTTCTCACTGATCACCAATGTAAGGAACATTCTTCTCACTGATCACCAATGTAAGGAGCATTCTTCCCACTGATCACCAATGTAAGGAACATTCTTCTCACTGATCACCAATGTAAGGGACATTCTTCTCACTGATCACCAATGTAAGGAACATTCTTCTCACTGATCACCAATGTAAGGAACATTCTTCTCACTGATCACCAATGTAAGGAACATTCTTCCCACTGATCACCAATGTAAGGAACATTCTTCTCACTGATCACCAATGTAAGGAACATTCTTCCCACTGATCACCAATGTAAGGACCATTCTTCTCACTGATCACCAATGTAAGGAACATTCTTCTCACTGATCACCAATGTAAGGAACATTCTTCTCACTGATCACCAATGTAAGGAACATTCTTCTCACTGATCACCAATGTAAGGAACATTCTTCTCACTGATCACCAATGTAAGGAACATTCTTCTCACTGATCACCAATGTAAGGAACATTCTTCCCACTGATCACCAATGTAAGGAACATTCTTCTCACTGATCACCAATGTAAGGGACATTCTTCTCACTGGTCACCAATGTAAGGGACATTCTTCTCACTGATCACCAATGTAAGGAACATTCTTCTCACTGGTCACCAATGTAAGGAACATTCTTCTCACTGATCACCAATGTAAGGAACATTCTTCTCACTGATCACCAATGTAAGGAACATTCTTCTCACTGATCACCAATGTAAGGAACATTCTTCTCACTGATCACCAATGTAAGGAACATTCTTCTCACTGATCACCAATGTAAGGAACATTCTTCTCACTGATCACCAATGTAAGGAACATTCTTCTCACTGATCACCAATGTAAGGAACATTCTTCCCACTGATCACCAATGTAAGGAACATTCTTCTCACTGATCACCAATGTAAGGAACATTCTTCCCACTGACCACCAATGTAAGGGACATTCTTCTCACTGATCACCAATGTAAGGAACATTCTTCCCACTGGTCACCAATGTAAGGGACATTATTCCCACTGATCACCAATGTAAGGAACATTCTTCTCACTGATCACCAATGTAAGGAACATTCTTCTCACTGATCACCAATTATATAATATATAATAATATAAAATAATATATATATATATATATATATATATACACACACACATACAGACACCTAAGAGTTCAATTTCTACCACCATTAATCTATAATCTATCAGCTGTAATATGTCCTTTCTGGTTTTTGATCCTTATATTTAATATTACTATATTTTTTTATTTACTATGTTACATTCCAGCCCTGATAAAGGGGACAGCAGCGTTTAGCCCCGAAAAAAACATTGGCTTTTGCCTAACATCTGTCTTTATAATAACTTCTGTCTGGACTCCATTATTATTGTGTGGCAGTTCAATTTCAGACTTATTCAGCCACATGCAAGCGATTCTGCAGATACTCCTCACTATAGATTTTAATTAAGTCAGCTATTAAGGTGAATAAATTACAGCATGAGCCTTCAGAAAACAGATGGTGTTGTATCTGAAATATATCCTCTACTTCAATATTATTTACTTTCATTCAATTCTCTGGGGCCCAAAACTCCGTCTCTTTGAGACGCTTGACCCCAATGTTTGAGCAGCTCTTCACTTTGGAGAAAACATTTTATCTTCAGTCAATTCTCAGGCTTATTTTTTTTATACCTGACATCCTCAACCAGGGTTCCACTGGACTCTCTGGTTCCTCCGAAGGTTGGTAAGGGTTCCTTGAGCAAAGAATGGGTCCTAAACTCCTTCTCTTTGGCTTGTTTGACCCCATTGTTTGAGCAAATCTTCACTTTGTAGAAAACTGAACTATAAACGTATTAATTTCAGTCAAATCTCTGACATATTGTTTCTATTTGGGAATATCTATACCAGCTATCTTCAGCCAGGGTTCCATGGGACTTTAGGGTTCCTCCGAAGGTTGGTAGTAGTTCCTTGAGCAATGGCTAAGTCCTACACTTCTCCTCTTTGGATTGTTTGACCTCAATGTTTGAGCAGCTCAAATCAACTGCTTTAAAATTAATGATTTCTCCCACTGCTCCTGTAGCTCTATGGAAAGACACACGTACCTAACCCAATCTTTCCTTATTTCCACAACACGACCAATTCTGTCAGCAGTCCCTCACACCTGTAAGCAGACCCCTTTCCCCTTTCATGAGTCCCACCCACATGTTGGCAGTCCTCTCCCACCCAACAGCCACCTCTAGTCTATCAGCAGTCTCTCTACTACTGGTCATCAGTCCTTCTGCCTGTCAGCAGTCTTTTCCTACCAGTCAGCTGTCCATTTCTACCAGTCAATAGGCCATTCCCACCAGTTAATAGTCCTCTCCTTTCAGCAGCTACCTACCACCTGTTGGAGGAAATTCCCACATGTCAGAAGTTCCCTTCCACCTGTGAGAAGACCTCTCCCACCTGTAGAAGGCCTCTACCACCTATCAGAAGATCTCTATCACCTATCAGAAGGCCTCTCCCACCTGTCAGAAGATCTCTCCCACCTGTCAGAAGATCTCTCCCACCTGTCAGAAGATCTCTCCCACCTGTCAGAAGGCCTTCCAACCTGTCAGAAAGCCTCCACCACCTTTCAGAAGATTCCTCCTACCTGCCAGAGGGCCTCTCCATGTGTCAGAAGGCCTCTACCACCTATCAGAAGATCTCTCCCACCTGTCAGAAGCCCCCCCCCCCCCCGCATGCCAGAAGGCCTCCACCACCTTTCAGATGATCTCTCCCACCTGTCAGAAGGCCTCTACCACCTTTCAGAAGATCTCTCCTACCTTTCAGAAGGCCTCTCCAAATGCCAAAAGATCTCTCCCACCTGCCAGAAGGTCTCTACCACCTTTCAGAAGATCTCTCCCACCTGTCAGTGAACCCTTGGGAGTACACTGCTGTAAGGGGAAATCTCAATCCCAACAGGAACACAGACTGTAAACAGTCTCAGAGTGTCTAACACTTCCCTAGCCTGGAGAGAAAATAAAATCACATGTTGTCTGCGTTTCTGTATTAACTGTACAACATTGTGTTATTTTCCATGATTAGACGGGACTCTCTGTGGTGTCCTATAGACTCTCCTGTGGTTGGAGGCGGAATTCTCGGGGTGACGGGGACAGCAGTGACAATGTTTATTCGGTGTATAATCAGGATTACTCCGGTCTCCATCAGATGGAAAGCCTCTGACATCCCAATTTAAATCTCTGAGGACTTTGAAATGACATCTGATGACTTGTTTGCATGCCGCTGATCTCTCCAATGCACACTAAGCGGATTCTGAACAAAATCAATCCTGATCAATGAACTCATCAATTTCTTATCTGAATATTGCCCGAATAATGCCCGACCCCCCCCCCCCAAGAGTAATACTTGATGAGGTCCTGTGCTTTTCTAAAATATCTTTTCATAAAATGAGTGAATGCAGCAAGTTTCCACCACCGGTCCTCTTCACCGCTCCGAGGTTGTAGAGACTCCGGTGTCAGATGTACCGGCCTCCCTGTGGAGGGTGTCACTTCACCTGTCAGGATAATATCTGACGCTTCCTCATATCTCTGCAGGTCGTCCATCCATCTTTGTGACAGCGTCTTATCAGCAGGAGACGAGAGGGCGGTGTGTCAGACTGCGGGGTGGCCGGGCGATGTACAGAGATCTCAGGGACCGATAAATGGGAGACGTACAGGACATCTACTGCTGCGTCAGTCTTTGGGGGGTTATCGCTGGCTGTGGGACTACAACTCCCAGCAACATCACATCAACACTACTACTACACAAGTCATAGACCCTCAATCTGGGGAAACCATTTAAAGGGAGACCCTCTATAGCAGGGGTCCCCAAACTGTCCTTCATACTTTAGGGGGGTCCGAACTGTGCCCAATGGGAGAAAACAATGCCCGGTCTTTGGTATTACGAGGAGAACTAGTGCCCTTTTTTTAGTTATCTGTGGCAGGAATTATGCCCCATCGTTGATGCCAGTGGCAGGAATTATGCCCCATCGTTGATGCCAGTGGCAGGAATTATGCCCCATCGTTGATGCCAGTGGCAGGAATTATGCCCCATCGTTGATGTCAGTGGCAATAATTATGCCCCATCTTTGATGTCAGTGGCAGGAATTATGCCCCATCGTTGATGTCGGTGGCAGGAATTATGCCCCATCGTTGATGTCAGTGGCAGGAATTATGCCCCATCGTTGATGTCAGTGGCAATAATTATGCCCCATCTTTGATGTCAGTGGCAGGAATTATGCCCCATCGTTGATGTCGGTGGCAGGAATTATGCCCCATCCTTGAAGACATGCCTGGAGTTGAGAAGGAACAAAGTCAGCAAAGGGCATACATGACAGGGTGGAAGGGGAACCAGGCATAAGGAGATAAATAGTTTATGGTGGTATGGTGTGGACTCTTCCCGGATTGACCCATGAGATGGGGTGATGGGGAGGAGCTGGAAGGTATAGTTGCTGGGGTAGGAGTGGTCAGGGCAGTTGCAGAGCAGAAATCGGTGGATGAACATGCCTCCCTCCCACCCTATTATTGTTGTCTCTTACTCTTGTTTGTGTTTCCTGGCCGTTTGGCGGTTTTGGGGTCCTTCACGGCGGTCTAAAATCTGGTCATTGGGTAAATGGTGGGGAACCATCAGAGGTATGGTATCCTCGAGTTGGTACGGTTCACTGCATTGTGACTGGGTAATGTTAAGACCCCTGGGGGGCTGAGGTCAGCTGGGTTAGGCCCTGAGCCAGTTGTTTTTTTGTGGCTGGGGTCACAACTCAGCTACCTGGTGCCTCAGACACAAAAACGTTATGGATAGACGGCACCTTCAAGGATCTCGGATCGTATCTGGATTAAGACCTTTATTATGTCTTGTTATTTAAAAAAGTATTCGGCCATTTTACCCCACTTAAGTGTTGTGTGGTCTTTCTGTTGACGTAGGGAAAGGTGGAGTTTGGGGAATACTGGGGGGGGGGGGGGGGGCACATGTTTAGTTGGGGGGAGGGTGAGCTCTGATCTACCCTAGTCAGGTCAGTGGCAGGAATAATGCCCCATCATTGATTTCAGTGGCAGGAATAATGCCCCATCATTGATTTCAGTGGCAGGAATAATGCCCCATCATTGATTTCAGTGGCAGGAATAATGCCCCATCATTGATTTCAGTGGCAGGAATAATGCCCCATCATTGATTTCAGTGGCAGGAATAATGCCCCATCATTGATTTCAGTGGCAGGAATAATGCCCCATCATTGATTTCAGTGGCAGGAATAATGCCCCATCATTGATTTCAGTGGCAGGAATATTGCCTCAAGGGTCAGAGAAAGGCAAGCAAAGAGCCACATCGCGGGTTTTCATGTGTGTGTTTATGTTCATACTTGGGAACGGGGGGACCCACATTTTTTTTTGGGGGGGGGGGGGGTTATGTGTTAGGGTGTAACTTTATTTTTTTGCTTAACATTTTTTTTTTTAATCACATAGGAGACAAAAAGTCCCTTATGTGATGATTTTTAAGTGACAGATGAATGAGACATGAAGACCCCACATGGGGGCGCCGGTACTGGGGGTGTGTGGAGGCGATCGAGCGGCACTGGAATGTGTGTGAACCCCCCCCCCTGCCGATGTCAGATCTGGGCCTCGCGGTGAATGTGAGACATTGGATTCTGTCTGCCCTTTTCCTCGTGGTTTCGGCACCAAGGAACGTACTGAAATTCCGACTACTTCCTTCGTTAACCACACCGCGGCCCACATGTGTACGACAAGTGAGCAGTACGGGGAGGGATGGAGTTAAAAGGAGCAGCTGTATGCAAATGTTCCCGTGGAGAATACAGAATGTCATTGCAGGCCTGCGGCTTCATCTATGGCCCCAGGACATCTCCTCTTCCAGGAAACCAACAATCAAACCATTCGCTGGAATAGCATTTGCTCGTGTGATCAGCCATGTCCCAGATTAAACGTCCTTGAGAGTCACCAGAGGGGACAGACATGTAGACAGCAGGCCAGGTACATGAATCATGCACAGCAAAGACATGCAGGCGGGAGGAAGAAGAGCGCTGAGGACCACACTCACCTTGATTCCACCCCAGGACTGGTTGGAGAGGAAGTCCACCGGGCTGGTGAGGCCGGGCTGGGCAGGGTACCGCAGAAGGAAGTCTAATTCGCTTGTGTTTATCTCTTTGTTCATCAGCAGGATCTGAAAGATGTAGAAAACAGTAAAAAAAAAAAAAAAGTGTATTAGAGAGGCTTGCCGTGGATCGTACCAAACCCGCTTCCTGGGACCCCATACTGAGGTCCTTTATTGTACATTGGAGCAGGCTCTAAAAGTTAATAAAGTTGTAGCCTTGGATTTAGAAAATGACACCACATAAATAATTAGATAAAAATCCAAAATGTGTTATACATACAATTTAAAAATCACATTCAACATTAGGGTTGTCCCGATACCACTTTTTTAAGACCGAGTACAGGTACCGAGACTCACCGATACCGATCACCGAGACTTTTTTTAATGTCATGTCACAGTTTTCAAAGCACAATACAAACTAATGATATCTTCTTTATAATTATGAAGAACTGTAACCCAAGACATTATAAAATAATAAAACGGTTTTATTTGCACTAATAGATGGCACTGATCGGTGCCACTTGTGGGCACTGAAATGCAGCACTGATTGGCAATTGCTGGCCTGGCATAATAAATGACATGAATGATGAAAGGAAAGGAAGGATTTTGCAATGCTATATGCGGACGCAGACAAGATGTACGCTGCTGCTTACTGCGGCGGGGTACAAGGTGTACCAAGATGGGTGTCGCAGCAAACAGCATTGCAAAATCCTTCCTTTCCTCTCATCATTCGTGTCATTTATCATATAGTATATGCTGCGACGCCCATCTTGGTACACCTTGCACCCGGCCAAAGTAAGCACCAGCGGACATCTTGTTGCACCCAGCCCAAACTATGTGGGCTGGGTGTAACAAGATGTCCGCTGCTGGCTTACTGCACCCGAGTGCAAGGTGTACCAAGATGGGTGTCGGAATGTTCGACCTCTGACGGAGACGCGGAACGTCACTTCCGTTACCGAATGTGAGGGCTCCGCCCACTGACTTCCGGTTGCGAGCAACGCTGCCTCATTCCCAGGTATCGGATTAGGCATCAGGAGCATTTGTACAAGTACAAGTACCCACGCAAATGCTCGGTATCGGGACAACTCTGTATAACACCATGTCCATTATGGTGTTCTCACATCCAATGATCCACATGTGGACTCTACGCGTTTCAAATGATCTTACTGAGAAGCAAGTAAATGAATAGTTAAGTGTAATTTCCTCACGGTTGAACCCTCCTTCCTTCATTGGTTGAACATGAAATTGGATGAGCAGTAAACCTCAATTCTTCATTGGTAGAACAAAACCCTAATTGTTTTCATCAGTAGAACAGTAAACCCCCATTTCCTCATTGGGTGAACATGAACCCTCCTTTCTTCATTGGTTGAACAGTTACCTCTCATTTCCTCATTGGATGAACAGTGAACCTTAATTTTCCCATTGGATGAGCAGGTAACCCTCATTTCTTCATTGGTTTAACAGTTAATTATCATTTCCTCATTGGTAGAACACGACCCTCATTTTTTAATTGGTAGAACAGTTGTCTCCTTTCCTTATTGGTTGAACAGTAAACCGTCATTCCCTCATTGGGTGGACAGTTAATCCCTCCTTCCTGGAAGGACATGGATATTTTGGACAAGCACTGTAGTAATAGGCATCTATCGTACCTGGAAGGCCAACTGCGCGGTGTAGGTTAGCTTATCGCACTCGAATAGCCCCCGCGTTGTGTACTGGAAGACGGAGAATGTGATGCTGTCTATGAGATTGGCCACACGCTGTTTGAGGACCTCGTCTGCCGGTGCCTTCTGTACGGCCTGCTGGAAGACCACGCTGAATGCCTGGGAGAGAACATAGACCGCATCCATGTTAGACCAAGTGCAGTATCGGGGTGCAGCCTACAGAGGGCACTATCATCAGGTTATTGAATTATAACATAGATGTGTAAAATCAGTCCGATACCTGGAGACTGGAGGGGAGACCAACATTAGAGAAGACCTCCAGGAAAGCAAAACCCTCCTTCCAATATCCAATATACAGCATATTCAGAGAAAGAACACAAAACATTTCTAAATTTTGCTACCTTCTATTATATTATTCTTTCATCATCCCTCCCGACAGGAAGAATTGTAAGAGAAGAGCAAGAAACCGGGAGTGAGTGACAATTGACATTTTCCAACTGTCTTCTGTTCGGGGTTAATAAGAGCTCATGGAGCACATCTCTGACATCTCAGCAAAGGTGGCACCATCCCAAATGTTGGA
The DNA here is from genome assembly GCA_037952835.1 of Lithobates septentrionalis. NCBI lineage: Eukaryota > Metazoa > Chordata > Amphibia > Anura > Ranidae > Lithobates > Lithobates septentrionalis. Next base: position 18,966 of record JBBDGP010002455.1, on the reverse strand, counting down.
ATGTGTCAGGAGGCTGGCACACATAGGCATGCGCAGACTATTGCATTAGGGTGTGCCCTTCAAAGCTCCAACACATATGCATGTGTGACAGATTTACCGGCCTCTTCCCCACTATCCATCCTGAAACAATGGTGGGGGGGGGGGGAGTAAGGGGGACCCGGGCAGCAGAAAGAAAATGAACAGAGACAGGAGGTGGCGGCAGTGGCATATGCTGGTACCGATCCCCTGTAGCAGCTGAATATTGGGGAGAGGAGGAGAAGCCTACTTTCAGCTGCTGCAGGAGGAAAATACAGATCGGTTCCACTAAATCCCGCCCCCCTTCCCCCCCCGCTGCCCCTCCTGTCCAGATTTTGGGAGTCGGCAAGAAAGGATCGCGGTTTACCTGTCACCTGCCAACGATCGGCGGGTAGATCTCGATTGACGGGTTGCCAACCTCCGGCACACCCCTTGTGCACGCCTATGCTGGCACACACAGAAATAAAGGGAATCTCATTCTTCATTGTAAAGCCGTTATTCACCTGATGGGAGGCTTGTCCTGAGTCATCTCCCTCTTGAAACCCACCTAAGAACCTCCATCTCATGCCTGTCAAAAAGCATTGCTGTTGCAAGCCTGATTTCAGCTTTCGGCTCCCAATAAAGATTGGGACATTACACTGAATGAACAAAGCAATGGGTTCATGTGGAATTTGAGGTGTTTTTTATCTATTGTAATTCTGTGGCAGAACCAGGCGTTGATCTACAGGGAGATACACAAATGCCGGTAATAACGCTACTTGCTTTAAGGTTTAGTTGCCGTTATTAAAAGTTGAGCCCGGTTACTGCAAAGCAACATGAAAGTCTCAGTTATAATTCCTCTACATGAAATCTGGAATTGACAGAGGCATAAGATTGGCAGAAATGAAACAAGACATAACAAGGATGTGTTCCATCTTATATTGGAGCCATTAGTTACCAACCTTCAGAGAAAACTGATACATGGGGTGGATCTTATTGAGGTCGTTCATAATGAAGTAGAGGAGAGAGGCGCGGGCAGCGGCCAGGCGGTAGTGTTCTCGCGCCTCGTTCAGCTTGGCTTCCGTCACTTTGGCTTCTTGGACCTAGGCAGGATAGAACAGTCAGACCCAACCTGTCAATGGGGATGGCAACATTACACATACAATGTTACACATGTAGATATCTCCAGACATTAGGTGGCCGGGTCTCACCAGCGTACTTACCACCATAGAAAAGCACAGAGCACAAACCTGCAGGCACAGAGTAGTCACCATTTCAAGCCCAACTCTGGGGATTAGTGCCTTCACATCTGCCCAGCCACAATCCATCTCCTATACGCTTGTTTTTGTTTTCGAGTTCTAGAAATGATAAATCAACTACATTTCTACCTGTATCATCATCTTAGATCAGGGGTCTCCAAACTTTTGAAACCCTAAGGGCCAGTTTACTGTCCTTCAAACTTTAGGGAGGCCGGACTGTGTCCAGTGGGAGTAGGAAATGTCTTGGCATCGGTGAGAGCAAACAATACCATAGGCTTGGTGGTCAGTGGGAGGAAAAAAATTACATTGTTGGTATCAGTGGGAGGAATAGTGCCCCATCATTGGTATCAGTGGGAGGAATAGTGCCCCATCATTGGTATCAGTGGGAGGAATAGTGCCCCATCATTGGTATCAGTGGGAGGAATAGTGCCCCATCACTGGTGTCAGTGGGAGGAATAGTGTCCCATCATTAGTATCAGTGGGGGGAATAGTGTCCCATCATTGGTATCAGTGGGAGGAATAGTGCCCCATCATTGGTGTCAGTGGGAGGAATAGTGCCCCATCATTGGTATCAGTGGGAGGAATAGTGCCCCATCATTGGTGTCAGTGAGAGGAATAGTGTCCCATCATTGGTATCAGTGGGAGGAATAGTGCCCCATCATTGGTGTCAGTGAGAGGAATAGTGTCCCATCATTGGTATCAGTGGGGGGAATAGTGTCCCATCATTGGTATCAGTGGGAGGAATAGTGCCCCATCATTGGTGTCAGTGGGAGGAATAGTGCCCCATCATTGGTATCAGTGGGAGGAATAGTGCCCCATCATTGGTGTCAGTGAGAGGAATAGTGTCCCATCATTGGTATCAGTGGGAGGAATAGTGCCCCATCATTGGTGTCAGTGAGAGGAATAGTGTCCCATCATTGGTATCAGTGGGAGGAATAGTGCCCCATCATTGGTGTCAGTGGGAGGAATAGTGCCCCATCATTGGTGTCAGTGGGAGGAATAGTGTCCCATTATTGGTGTCAGTGGGAGGAATAGTGCCCCATCATTGGTGTCAGTGGGAGGAATAGTGTCCCATCATTGGTGTCAGAGGAAGGAATAGTGCCCCATCATTGGTATCAGTGGGAGGAATAGTGCCCCATCATTGGTATCAGTGGGAGGAATAGTGTCCCATCATTGGTGTCAGTGGGAGGAATAGTGTCCCATTATTGGTGTCAGTGGGAGGAATAGTGCCCCATCATTGGTGTCAGAGGAAGGAATAGTGCCCCATCATTGGTATCAGTGAGAGGAATAGTGCCCCATCATTGATGTCAGTGGGAGGAATAGTGCCCCATCATTGGTGTCAGTGGGAGAAATAGTGCCCCATCATTGGTGTCAGTGGGAGGAATAGTGTCCCATCATTGGTGTCAGTGAGAGGAATAGTGCCCCATCATTGATGTCAGTGGGAGGAATAGTGCCCCATCATTGGTGTCAGTGGGAGGAATAGTGCCCCATCATTGATGTCAGTGGGAGGAATAGTGTCCCATCATTGGTATCAGTGGGAGGAATAGTGTCCCATCATTGGTGTCAGTGAGAGGAATAGTGCCCCATCATTGATGTCAGTGGGAGGAATAGTGCCCCATCATTGGTGTCAGTGGGAGGAATAGTGCCCCATCATTGGTGTCAGTGGGAGGAATAGTGCCCCATCATTGGTGTCAGTGGGAGGAATAGTGCCCCATCATTGGTGTCAGTGGGAGGAATAGTGCCTCATATCAGTAAAAAAGGAATAGTTCTCTGAAGGCCGGGGTAAAAGCAAGCAGAGGGCCCCATCCGACCCAAGGTCCACAGTTAGGAGACCCCTATCTTAGAGCAACCATTTACATTAGGGGTGCTCAACCTTCTGTAGAGCGAGGGCCACTTAAGTAATTTGGTAACCGGTCGTGGGCCACAATGAAATGGTTCAGAATTTAGAATTTTTTATTTTGAATAGCATAATGAATAATTTTCCTCTGCAGCAGCTGAATGCCGGCGGGAGGGAGAGGAGGCGAAGCCGTCTTTTGGGCGTTTGCGGGAGGAAAATGGAGTGGATTGGTTTCTGTATATGCTTCCCCCACAGTCTCTCCTGTCTAAGTGTAAAACAGAATGTGACAGGACGGCCGTTCGGGCCCCCTGGGGCATGGGGTGGGGGTCACCATTGTGATCCCTGACGCTACACCAGTGGTTGGGGGGGTGGGGGTAAAAATATCTCAACTATGGGGTTTTACCATCCCCCAAACTGCAATTGTAAACAAGCCCTTCCTGTCCTGACCCTCCTATAAAGCTGATTTCATGCCGATGCAGTTTACCTGCACCTCATGCTTTGCCATAGACTTCTATTATATCATACGGGCGTGATGCAATTTCTGAGAGCACACCCAACCAGCAGAATGAAATAGAAGTGCGCTTCCCTGGTTTGAAGTCAAGGGCCACATCATAGGGCTCCGAGGGCCACATGTGGAGCACCCCTGGTTTATATAAATGCCTGGAGGAGGGTTTCTGTGTCATGTCATGGCCTTCTGTTGTCTGGGGCTCCTTGTCCAATGACTCCTCTCCATTGCTCCTGGTCATTGGGTGGATTTTTTTTTTCAATTTTGACCAAAGTTGGGCTTTAAAATGAAAAAAAGAGCAGCGTAATCGTTCATACAACCGGCAACCTTTAGTCGTTACAGCTGTACCATTGAAATCATTGCAGTCTGGTCACGTAGTGCCGGCTTCGTCTGGGAAAAGGTAGGGTAAACCATACCAGCCAATCAGAATTCACCTTCCCCAAGCTGAAGCCTCACCTTCTCTTCGATTTCTGCTGCCGTCTTCTTGGTGATCTCCAGGTTCTCCACCAGCTCGGTGTCCCCGAGGAAATTCCCGGAGGCGGAAGACAGGCGGGACAGAAGGTTGTCTTCCAGGGTCTTCAGGGTGATTTTGAAGCCGTTCTGCTCCTTGGTCAGGTTGGACTGAGTACAAAGAAGAATAGTTCAATATTAAACAACAATCAAACTGAATTTACATCGAATTTGCCGGTAAACTGAATGGTGCAGACATGCAGTCCAAGACCCTTCCCCCCTTCAGTCCACCGAGGCTTTTTACATATCGTAACTTTTCTGCTTGCTGGGGGGGGCTTTTGCCATTATGACACACATACCCCCCCCCCCCCCTCCAGCCATGTGAAGTCCATGCACCCCCCCCCCTGTGATCACAGACTCTACTATCATTGTTATTTATTATTATTAATTCGTTACGTTCCATTCGTTTAGATGCGGCATTCGTTATTTCGGATAATTTGTAACTTCGGATAAATTCGCATTCGTTACGTTCACCAACTGCCAAATTTGAAAGGAAGTTCAAATACCAATAACTTAATAATTAGTAATAGATACGTTATTGTTAGATATCATTTCAGATTTTCGAATTTTTGGGTTTTCGAACTTTCGGATTTTTGTTCATTTGAATTCTCCTTCTTATTTTCAGATTTTCACATTTCCGAATTTTCAAATTTCCGGATTTTCGAATTTGTAAATATTTGGCAAAAATTCGTTAAACGTGTTTTCGTTAAGGCCCCTTTCACACTGGGGCGGTTTTCAGGCGTTATTGCGCTAAAAATACCGCCTGCAAACCGCCCCTAAACAGCCTCCGCTGTTTGTTCAGTGTGAAAGCCCGAGGGCTTTCACACGGAAGCGGTGCGCTCGCAGGACGGTAAAAAAAGTCCTGCGAGCCGCTTCTTTGGAGCGGGGAAGGAACGATGTATTCACTGCTCCTAAACCGCTCCTGCCCATTGAAATCAATGGGACAGCGCGGCTATACCGCGGTAATACCGCGGCTTTAGCCGCGCTGTACGAGCGGATTTAACCCTTTTTCGGCCGCCAGCGGGGGTTAAAACCGAACCGCTAGCGGCCGAATACCGCTGCAAGAACGACGGTACAGCAGCGCTAAAAATAGCGCTGTTGTACCGCCGACGCCCCCACCGCCCCAGTGTGAAAGGGGCCTAATTCTCATATTTCTGAAATTAACGAATTTGTCAAAAATTCGTTAAGAAAAAACTAATTGAACGAAACGAATTGCACGTCTACTAAATGGAATAAAATGTCCATCCAATGTCTGTCTGACATACATTTATGTGGCTTCAACTTGGCTTCAGACCTCACTCAGGAGGAAGAGGCAGTGCTCTGTGCAGGCAGAGCTGAGTAACAGCCACACCCCCCAGCACAAGCAGAGAAGGGGGCGTGTCTGACCAGGTCTGATTACACAGTGCGCTCATTTCTGACTCTGATGTCTATTGGATGTCACAATCACAATAAATGGAGGTTGTAAGTAGAGATACACCAATATTATTTATTTTTTACAATGAGTACGAGTACCGATATTTTTTTTAGTACTCGCCGATACCAATTACCGACAACTGTTTTGTTTTAACTTCAGCTGTCAGCAATGGTACAAAGCATTGAAAAGTTATTTATAAATGAAAGAAATTTTTTAATTTAGCGCTTTTTTCAATGTGGAATGTGTAAATATATGATAATATATATGTGTAAAAATATTCACTAACAAAGCAAACAAAAAAAAAAGTTTTAATTGTTTTTCGTTTATAAAATAAACGTGAACAAAAGAAAAGAAAATCAGGAAAATAATAATTAAATGGAGGAGAATAGGGAGCTAATTAAGGCTGATTAGAGTAAATGAAGGGTTAATAAGGGGTTAAACAGAGGGAAATTTGTTCATCCCTTTGATCTGCAGATGAAGAAACAGAAATATACAAAAAGAAACAATGTTTCTTTTTATTTTAGTGTTTCAGGGCTGAGCAATGTTGTTAAAGGGGTGTTCCGGACGTTTTTATTTTTTAATATTTTTTTTAGAAAGTCAGCAGCTACAAACACTGTAGCTTCTGACTTTTAATAAGGACACTTACCTGTCCAGTGAGCCCGCGATGTCGCCCCCCCCCCCCCCCCCCCCGAGGCCGATACGTCCATCGGATCGGCTGCCGGCGCCGCCATCCTAACTAAGGGAAACAGGCAGTGGAGCCTTGCAGCTTCACTGCCAGTTTCCTACTGCGCACGCGCGAGTCCCGCGGCGCTTTGTGAATGGCCCCGTGGTTTTCTAGGACACACACACACATGTCCCAGAAGGCAACGGGGGCCGCTCGCCGAAGAGGAGTAAGCGCTGCGGAATAGGAAGAGGCAGATTAGGAAGACTGCCTAGCAACAGGGGTTTCAGATAAGTTAAAACATTTTTTTTTTTTTTTAATTTATTTTTTTTTAATTTTTTTAAGAATATTGATGAACTTTATTTTTTTAGGGTGGCCCTCCACTTTAATAAACATCGCCGGCTGCTTTTTTTCTGACAGCTCCGATTACCGGACTTCTTTAACATTAGGGAGACCCCACTGACAGCTCAGAGATCCGAGCCTGAAAGTATCGGTTTCTGGTATCGGTGCATTTGTACGGATACTTGTGTAAATACTCGGTACCGGTACCAATACTAGTATGGGGGCTACCCTAGTTGTAAGTGAAGTGTCCACCCAACATCTGTCTGACATATCAATCCATTCATCGTGCACCGGCCAGACCCATCATGAAGAAGTCTCGGACAGAGCGGGATACAAGCCCGTCTATTCATCGGGGGAAATGAATTGACTTCCAGCTTCATCTAAAGAGAGATTGTAAAAGCTGGCAGCCATTTGGAAGAGCTCTTCCCGCTCTCTCATTGGCCGGGGCCCGTCTTTAATATGCGCAGTGCGATCCGTCAGATGTCATATCAGGTAGACGGCAGACTGACAAGCCGATGGAGTGATTTATAACACTTTGTATAATTACAGTGTAAAGTCTCCGCATTCTGATTCCTGAAAAAGAAACTTTTCATCAGCTTTTAGCAGAAGACAAAATGAAAAAAGGCAGAAAAAAAAAAAAAAGAGAAAACGCGATAAAAATCAGGAGAGGCGAGCGGACGGAATCCTTCCCCCATTAAATCAAGTCTGTTTGGTACGTGAGACTTAATCGGAACATCTTGGAAAGGCTGATTGCAGGCTTGTCCTTCTGGAAGTGTTTGTATTGAAATGATAAAAAAAAAAAAAAAAGCAGTGACAGGAATAATTCATTATCTCTCCTGAGCTCCCCGCCCGCCACCTGATTACCGCAGATAAGAAACGCGCACAAAAGAGAAATTAGCCCCGCCCGGCTCTCTGCTGAGAAAGTTTTCATCTTGCTCGCCCAAAAATAAAATGGGAAAACTTTTGCATTAATTAGATCAGGCGGCTTCGTTATAATCCTTTCTTTTGTTTGTGGTTAGGGATGCGTCCTCTTAAAGGGACTATACAAGAATCACTGCAAGCTGTGCTAAAAGTCTACTTAGTTTGCTTGGATCTATTTTTCTCTAAAGGGGTCTCCAAACTACGGCCCTCCAGTTATTAAGGGAACTACAATTCCCATCATGCCCAGTCATATCTGTGAATGTCAAAGTTTCACAATGCCTCATGGGACGTGTAGTTCTGCAGCAGCTGGAGGGCCGCAGTTTGGAGGTGCTTTGGCCAAATTTCAAAAACCTTTCGCAGTGTTTTTAGGGTGGACACTCATGCTGTAAATCCAGCTATTCTCAAACAGGGTTCCTCCAGAGATTGCTAGGGGTTCCTTGAGCTGTGACTTCCCATTTGATGGTGCCTACAGGGGCCAGTTCTGGGGCCAATACCAATTGATTCAGCCAGTAGCATGACATAAATGGTCCTTTTAGCCATCTTGGGTCAGGCAGAGCCTATTCAAGTTCCTCCAGAGACTGCTGGGGGCTCCTTGAGCTGTGGCTGATTGACTTCCCATTTGATGGTGCCTACATAGTTCCGGGGCCAATACCACTTGACTGAGCTATTAGCATGACATCAATGATCCTTTTAGCTAACTGTAAAGGTGGCATTTCGACCACTAAGGTACTTTACACTGCCTGTAAGCAGGTGCAGTCTACTCTTCTCTTCTGCAGGTGGCGCATGTCCACAGCTGCATTGCACCTGGAGAGGAAGCCAATGAGGAACATGGTTTCTCTATGGATTCCGGGGTCACTGGGGGGCGCTATCTGATTGGATGCTGCCACTCCATGTGACTCTAGTACCTATCTTGGGTCAGGCAGAGCCTATTCACATTTCTCCAGAGACTGCTGGGTGTTCCTTGAGCTGTGGCTGATTGACTTCCCATTTGATGGTGCCTACATAGTTCTGGGGCCAATACCACTTGACTGAGCCGGTAGCATGACATCAATGATCCTTTTAGCCAACTGTAAGGGTGGCATTTCGACCACTAAGGTACTTCCTACTGACTGTAGGGAGGTAGAGTCTACTTTTCTCCTCTACAGATAGCGCTTGTCTGTAGAGGAGAAAAGTAGACTCTACCTCCCTACAGTCCATAGAGAGGAAGCCAAGAGGAACATGGTTTCTCTGTGGTTTCCGATTGGATGCTGCCACCCCATGTGACTCTAGTAGACAACTGGAGTCAGGCAGAGCATTTTCAAGGTCCTGGCTCCCAGGCTTGGCACGCTTTCGCGAGTGGGTAATGTAGGGACAGGTACCCCGTCTGTGGGGCACGGAAAGGTTCCTGATGAGGAGGGAAAGCGTAGGGTTTGCAACTTATCTGGACATCTTTTAGCTTGGGCACGAGACGGCCAGGTGACATTCTACCCTTACTAACAGGCGCTGTCAGTACGGCTGAAACCTGCTCTGTACAAGCTGTTGGGACTCGTGGGTGTTCCCAGTTGGGCCGTCTTCCCACTGGGTTATTTGTGAACTGTATTTGCATTATTTCAATACAAGTTCTTTACATAGCACTTGGACCGTGTGCCTTATTGCTGCCGCACATAGCTGCACCCCACCTACATTCCAACCAGTGCAATAGACATTTTTTCTACTGGCCCCCAATGAATTGGTTTCAGCACGGGTTCCCTAAGACCTGATAATTATTTCAAAAGTTATTCTGGGGTGAAAAAGTTTGAGAATGGCTGCTCTAATCTCTATGGGGTTTCAGAGCGCTCCGAGGGGGCGGTGCTAGAACTGGCCATCATATCGGGCTGTAGGAGGCAATTGGCTGGTTACTGGAAGGGAAGTCAGATGAGGGAAGGAAAATATCTCCCCTGTCTATGACACCTTCATTACTTCCAATTCCGTACCTCAATACTATAGAAGTATTTCTATACTTTTGGTGGGTGTGGTAGTGTTGGACATTTGTGGGCGGGGGTTGCAATAGGCTCCAGGGGGGCAGTACTAGAACCAAGGAACGCACTGCTGGGATTGCACATGCTCAGGTTGGCTAGTATGTACCTTAGTCAGGATAGCGGTGATATTTAAAACTTTGGCATCTAGCAAACATTTTGAAACCCAAATATAGATGAAAAAAAGGAGTCTGAGAGGCTGCTGATCATCAATGTAGAATAGGGGAGACGGGTTGCCATTGAGAATAGAAAGACACCCTGTGGCTGGGTAGAATTTTTTTTTAACCAGAGTTTTGTGTCACTTTAAATTATCTTCCATTGTTGATGGTGTGGGTTTGGTTACCTTAAGCTCTTCCAGGTCAGGTCGTTCCATGCTGACCACAGCTGCCAGAAGCTGGTCTTCCAGGCCGTCACGGGTGACAGTGAAGTTGATGAGTGTGCACTGCGCCTGCATCTCTGGTTGGTAATGGGGATTGGCCAGCTTGGTGTGCAGGATGAGGCGGAAGTTGGGACTGTACTCGCACTCCTTGTCCCCGATCTTGATGTACCTAAAACAAACCAGAAAAGGGAAAATTCCTGTCAGGACTACCAGAAGGGACAACCAGTCTCCACAATGTCCTGGACTGACCTACAAATTACCTCTAGGAACCTACCAACCTAAAAATGATTTTACTCTATGTGCCTACAGCAGTGTTTCTCAACTCCAGTCCTCAAGGCGCCCCAACAGGTCATGTTTTCAGGATTTCCCTCAGAAACTGATTAAATCACCTGTGAAAAATAATGGAAAGCCTAAAAACATGACCTGTTGGGACGCCTTTAGGACTGGAGTTGAGAAACACTGGCCTACAGACACAAAGGCCGAGGAAGGAGGCACTGATATCATGCCAGTCTATGGGAGGCAATTCGCTGGTTATGGGATTACAGGACAGCAAGTCAGGTGAGGGTAGGAAAAAATCCCCCCCCCCCCCCCCCACGATTCTATACCATAGAAGTATTTTTATACTGTTAATGTGTCTGGTAGTTCTGGAGAACCAGTATATTCCAGTGAACTCTAAATTAGAGGTTCATTCAAGGTGGTGAGTTGAACTTGTGTGTAGGACCTCAGCTTCTCAACTCAAGGATGAGACCAGTCATGGTTCTGGTTCTTCAACAAAGTGACATTGGTAAATGTTGGGAGCATTTTGTACAGAGAGTTTTTCAACTTAGTAGTTTAGTTTTAGACTTTATTCACTTTATAAATGCAGCCAGGGATTGGAATACTTCCTTCTTCAAGGCTTTAACTGGAGCCAGTGTCCAGGTTATTTTTTCATGTAGCCCCCCCCCCCCCCGAAGAGCTACTGGTGGACTTGTTTCTTTCCTCTTAGTTAGCTCACACAACCACACAGCATTTTGTTCACTCTTCCACTGGCTCGAAGAAACAGTCTAGGGGTGTCTTTTTAGGCTTTTATTTGAAAGATGAACTTGGATGGGGTGAAGGAAGCATGAGATACCCCAAAACTGGTGAACGGAACCCTTTGAGGACTTCTCTGGCTTGCTGAGCTACACAAACATGTCCCACGGAAGCTCTAATGCTGACAGGTGACTAGGACTTTTCCCAAAAGACCAAATTTGCTGCACACAGTCACTACTTTCCAGCACCAGGGCCATTTACTCACACGGCCATAGGATCATTGGTTGCCTTCTTACACTATCCACTGGGCACTCTCCATTGAGGAATTCACACCACCATAGGACAGCTGGACACCTTTCCCCATCTCTCCAAATGAATTCCAGGACTAGAATTTGTGAATAGCCCCCCCCCCCCCCCCAGCTAAAGCCGCTGCTAGGACCTCAATGTCTTCTAGATGGCACCTCCAGTAATCATGCCCCGTGGCAGAGCCCCTGCACAGGGGTCTCCTCCAGCAGGTCTGGACCCAGGAACCCTGCTGCTCCTGTATCAGGTCCCCAACCATTTATGGGCTCTCCCACCACCTACTGGGCAAACTCCCTAGGGATTGGCTAGAGTTCCATAAAGATTCAGGCTGCCCACTCTGTTCTTCCTCCTAATATAATTCCAGAATCCTCTAGAATACAGGGGGGGGGGGGAAGTAATCAGGGCAGCAGCCTATGAAACACTGAGCAGGCCTGAATAATCAACCCCCGCTCCACTGATTACTGAATAATCTACACTACTCTATGAGGATGCTACATGTAACCGGAAAACACTGAAATACCGCAGCCACCACCTCCAGGTATCACAAAGTCCTTCACCCAGAGCCCTGCAGAAGGAGGTACCCCAACCCCCCCGAAACGCATTGAATGCATTTTTATATGAATGGTGGAACCAACCACTGCGTTGTAGAACCTTTGGGTGCTCGTCCTTAAACATACACGGATGTCAGAAACTTGTACGGCACCAACAAATCTTCCACAACATTTAACGCAGTAAATCAGCCAAGAGAAATGTTCAAAATGCAGCGGCTTCAAATGACCAATCAGCAATCACCTTTGATTTGATTGCTCCAGACTAGTGAAAGCCACAGACTGATTGCTTGCGGTGGGCGCTGCGGTCAGTATGGGGGTCCTTTGCTGCCAGTATTATGGGTTCATGGCATGAAAAGCCAGGCTGGGCTCAGTTCTGTTTATGGGAGAACGCCGGGTGTATTCAGAATGCCCGCTTCTAACCAGTGGAGGCGGCAAGTTATCTTACCCCGCAAATGTTAGCATGGGCACACACGGGCATACTTACAACTTCACCCCACAACACATTCTTCTACTCTTTCCCCGTACGAGGATACCACATGTGGAAGACTTTTTAGCTGCTTATATGCATAGAGGGGCCCAAAATCCAAGGAGGACCTTCAGGCTTTCTAGGGGCATAAATGATGCATCTCATTTCTTGACTACCGATCACAATTCTTGAGGCCCTGAAGTGCCGCGTCCTCTTTGTAGCTCCATCTCTACATTTAAAGCTAAACTCCTGTATAGGCACCCGCTGTGGTCTTCTGCTGCTGTAGCCCATCTGCTTCAAGGTTGGATGTGTTGTGGTCAGAGATGGTATTCTGCATACCTTGGGTGTAACAAGTGGTTATTGGAATTACTGTTGTCTTTCTATCACCTGCCCATTCTCCTCTGACCTCAACAAGACATTTTCCTCCACACAACCGCTGCTCACTGGATATTTTCTCTTTTTCCCACCGTTCTCTGCAATCCCGAGAGATGGTTGTGCGTGAAAATCCCAGAAATACTCAGACCAGCCCGTCTGCCACCAACCTCCATCCCCCTTTCTTCCCCATTCTGATGCTCAGTTTGAACTTCAGCAAGTCGTCTTCACCACGTCTAGAGGCCTAAATGCATTGAGCTGCTGCCGTGTGATTGGCTGATTAGCAATTTGTGTCATCAAGCAATAGAACAGGTGTACCTAATAAAGTGTCCGGTGAGTGGATGTTACTATTGGGTATTTGGCTATGTAGGCGGAGTTTCCCTTTACGCTGGTAGAGCGATGGCGGAGATTAGTGGAGGCGGATCGCGGCACACATGAATCATCGCCGCCATTCCTCCTTCTCCACATAATTATTATTCCTGGAGGCCAATTCCACTCATCGTCACATGCAGGGAATTCTTCTGACGTGCCGCTGGACGGGTGTCATGGTGTCAACAGCTTTTCCCCCGTAATGAGAAACACTAAATGACTTCGATGGCCGTTTTTTTCTTCCCTTTCAATTAATTCGCCGCGCCGGATTCTTTCATCGCCGCGCCGGATTCTTTCATCGCCGCGCCGGATTCTTTCATCGCCGCGTCACCGGCTACCGAAGGTGTTGAAAACCTGAGAGCTCCGAATCGCACTGCGCAGCCTGGGGAGCCGGGAACGCGTCAGGAATCTGACATGTCGCCCCCCCACGTGGCATTTCACGAAAGATGCGGCATAACGATCGTCACTCGGAGCCGGCGGGGGGCAGAAAAAAAAATGTCCAAAAAATGCCGACCGCCATATGAATATATTACACGCACTTCATTTTACATCAGAAATCACCCGATTGGTTTACCCTAAATGTACGATTCCCAGGGTATGGCGAGGAGGAGAAGTTTTATTCGGTGTATGGCGAGGAGGAGAAGTTTTATTTGGTGTATGGCGAGGAGGAGAAGTTTTATTCAGTGTATGGCGAGGAGGAGACGTTTTATTCGGTGTATGGCGAGGAGGAGATGTTTTATTCGGTGTATGGCGAGGAGGAGAAGTTTTATTTGGTGTATGGCGAGGAGGAGAAGTTTTATTCGGTGTATGGCGAGGAGGAGATGTTTTATTCCGTGTATGGTGAGGAGGAGAAGTTTTATTTGGTGTATGGCGAGGAGGAGAAGTTTTATTCGGTGTATGGCGAGGAGGAGAAGTTTTATTTGGTGTATGGCGAGGAGGAGAAGTTTTATTCAGTGTATGGCGAGGAGGAGAAGTTTTATTCGGTGTATGGCGAGGAGGAGAAGTTTTATTCGGTGTATGGCGAGGAGGAGAAGTTTTATTTGGTGTATGGCGAGGAGGAGAAGTTTTATTTGGTGTATGGCGAGGAGGAGAAGTTTTATTCGGTGTATGGCGAGGAGGAGAAGTTTTATTCAGTGTATGGCGAGGAGGAGAAGTTTTATTTGGTGTATGGCGAGGAGGAGAAGTTTTATTTGGTGTATGGCGAGGAGGAGAAGTTTTATTCAGTGTATGGCGAGGAGGAGAAGTTTTATTTGGTGTATGGCGAGGAGGAGAAGTTTTATTTGGTGTATGGCGAGGAGGAGAAGTTTTATTCGGTGTATGGCGAGGAGGAGATGTTTTATTCGGTGTATGGCGAGGAGGAGAAGTTTTATTTGGTGTATGGCGAGGAGGAGAAGTTTTATTCGGTGTATGGCGAGGAGGAGATGTTTTATTCCGTGTATGGCGAGGAGGAGAAGTTTTATTTGGTGTATGGCGAGGAGGAGAAGTTTTATTTGGTGTATGGCGAGGAGGAGAAGTTTTATTCAGTGTATGGCGAGGAGGAGAAGTTTTATTCGGTGTATGGCGAGGAGGAGATGTTTATTCGGTGTATGGCGAGGAGGAGAAGTTTTATTCGGTGTATGGCGAGGAGGAGATGTTTATTCGGTGTATGGCGAGGAGGAGAAGTTTTATTCGGTGTATGGCGAGGAGGAGAAGTTTTATTCGGTGTATGGCGAGGAGGAGAAGTTTTATTCGGTGTATGGCGAGGAGGAGACGGGTTTTTTTTTGTGACTTTGTTGCAAAAATTTTCCAAATAAGTGTATATTGATCGATTGGTGATCAGCCACTTCTAGTGGGACTGTGATAGGGGGGGGGCAATCTGGAGCTGGCTGGGGGGGGGGCAATCTGGAGCTGGCTGGGGGGGGGGGGTCCCTAACTGACACTAATACAATGATAATACTATGCACTGTCACTGTACACATGACACTGGCTGGGAAGGGGGGTAACATTTAGGGGTAATTAAGGGGTTACCCCTCACCTAACAATGTGCGGTGTGAGCTGCTTTTACTTACTAATCTGACTGTTTTTTCCCCCTGCTCCTCAGGGGGGAGAAGAAGCAGCCAGATCACTGCTCCTATGCATACAGAGCTGTGTGTGATTGGCCGATCAGCATCTGCTGGCATACTCCTGTCAAATCACAGCACGGGTCAGCAGAGGGCACCAAACTTGTACATTGCACCCGCTGCCCGCTCGCATTCTATTTACTGTGAGCAGTTGGCAGGAAAAAGGGCTAAGGGTGGTATAAGCAGGTGGCTGAGCCCCGATATTACCGTCCTCCAACCATAAACCTAATCACAATTGCAACCCATTTAAGTGAATAAGGCCGTGCCACCCTGCAAACCGCATGCCACGCAGCAGTTGTGCCACGTTGGGTTGTCATGGCAAGAGTTAAAACCGGCAGTGAGGGGGCGACATACCACCGCTACATAGCCTTTCCAATGCCCTTTGAAAAAGCGATCCACCGCGAATTGCTTTTCAGAGGGGCGGTAATATTAACAAGCCCCAAATGCCATGCCGTTTAGCAGGTGGTTGAGCTGTGATTTTACTGCCTCTGGGACACGATTTTGCATTGAAGTCAGTGGGACGCGATTTTGCATTGAAGTCAATGGGACGCGATTTTGCATTGAAGTCAGTGGGACGCGATTTTGCATTGAAGTCAGTGGGACGCGATTTTGCATTGAAGTCAATGGGACGCGATTTTGCATTGAAGTCAGTGGGACGCGATTTTGCATTGAAGTCAGTGGGACGCGATTTTGCATTGAAGTCAGTGGGACGCGATTTTGCATTGAAGTCAATGGGACGCGATTTTGCATTGAAGTCAGTGGGACGCGATTTTGCATTGAAGTCAGTGGGACGCAGCAGGCCATTATCAGTACCTTTTTTTTTTTTTTATTGGCACATAACCCTATTTTCGGCCAAAATTTTCACCGCACATTATACCGGGACATCCCTAGTTTGCATATCTGTCCCAGAACATTCGTGGTGTTAACAGTCTACAAAGGTGTAAGAGAAGAATGAGTGATGGTTTCTAGCAATGCTTCACCTTCCTTTCTTGATGGTTTCTCTGCCCAGTAAGGGTCCTAGGACCGGATCTACACTCTCCTCCAGGTTCTCAATAAGGACCACGTCTCCCCCGCCCAGAGCTCTCTCCAGAGTATCCAGGTACCTGAGAAGAGAGAATAAGGAAAAAAATAAAAACCAGGAAATCCGAGTCTGAGAATCACCAACCTGCTTCCTAGAAAAAGAAGATGCATAAATGAAGAGGAGGTATCAGGAGGTATCAGGAGGTATCAGGAGGTATCAGGAGGTGTCAGGAGGTATCAGGAGGTATCAGGAGGTATCAGGAGGTATCAGGTGGTATCAGGAGGTATCAGGAGGTGTCAGGAGGTGTCAGGAGGTATCAGGTGGTATCAGGAGGTATCAGGTGGTATCAGGAGGTATCAGGTGGTATCAGGAGGTATCAGGTGGTATCAGGAGGTATCAGGTGGTATCAGGAGGTATCAGGAGGTATCAGGTGGTATCAGGAGATATCAGGTGGTATCAGGTGGTATCAGGAGGTATCAGGAGGTATCAGGAGGTGTCAGGTGGTATCAGGAGGTATCAGGTGGTATCAGGAGGTATCAGGAGGTATCAGGAGGTATCAGGAGGTGTCAGGAGGTATCAGGAGGTATCAGGAGGTGTCAGGTGGTATCAGGAGGTATCAGGAGGTGTCAGGAGGTGTCAGGAGGTATCAGGAGGTATCAGGAGGTATCAGGAGGTATCAGGTGGTATCAGGAGGTATCAGGAGGTATCAGGTGGTATCAGGAGGTATCAGGTGGTATTAGGAGGTATCAGGTGGTATCAGGAGGTATCAGGTGGTATCAGGAGGTATCAGGAGGTATCAGGTGGTATCAGGAGATATCAGGTGGTATCAGGTGGTATCAGGAGATATCAGGTGGTATCAGGTGGTATCAGGAGGTATCAGGAGGTATCAGGAGGTGTCAGGTGGTATCAGGAGGTATCAGGTGGTATCAGGAGGTATCAGGAGGTATCAGGAGGTATCAGGTGGTATCAGGAGATATCAGGTGGTATCAGGTGGTATCAGGAGGTATCAGGAGGTATCAGGTGGTGTCAGGAGGTGTCAGGAGGTGTCAGGTGGTATCAGGTGGTATCAGGAGGTATCAGGAGGTGTCAGGAGGTGTCAGGAGGTGTCAGGAGGTGTCAGGTGGTATCAGGAGGTATCAGGAGGTGTCAGGAGGTGTCAGGTGGTATCAGGAGGTATCAGGTGGTATCAGGAGGTATCAGGTGGTATCAGGAGATATCAGGTGGTATCAGGTGGTATCAGGAGGTATCAGGAGGTGTCAGGAGGTGTCAGGACGTGTCAGGTGGTATCAGGTGGTATCAGGAGGTATCAGGAGGTGTCAGGAGGTGTCAGGAGGTATCAGGAGGTATCAGGTGGTATCAGGTGGTATCAGGAGGTATCAGGAGGTGTCAGGAGGTGTCAGGAGGTATCAGGTGGTATCAGGAGGTATCAGGAGGTATCAGGTGGTATCAGGTGGTATCAGGAGGTATCAGGAGGTGTCAGGAGGTGTCAGGAGGTGTCAGGTGGTATCAGGTGGTATCAGGAGGTATCGGGTGGTATCGGGTGGTATCGGGTGGTATCGGGAGGTATCGGGTGGTATCGGGAGGTGTCAGGAGGTATCGGGTGGTATCGGGTGGTATCGGGAGGTGTCAGGAGGTATCGGGTGGTATCGGGTGGTATCGGGAGGTATCGGGTGGTATCGGGAGGTGTCAGGAGGTATCGGGTGGTATCGGGAGGTATCAGGAGGTATCAGGAGGTATCGGGTGGTATCGGGAGGTATCGGGTGGTATCGGGAGGTGTCAGAAGGTATCGGGTGGTATCAGATGGTATCGGGAGGTGTCAGGAGGTATCGGGTGGTATCGGGTGGTATCGGGAGGTATCAGGAGGTGTCAGGAGGTGTCAGGAGGTATCAGGAGGTATCAGGTGGTATCAGGAGATATCAGGTGGTATCAGGTGGTATCAGGAGGTATCAGGAGGTATCAGGAGGTATCAGGTGGTATCAGGAGGTATCAGGTGGTATCAGGAGATATCAGGAGATATCAGGTGGTATCAGGAGGTATCAGGAGGTATCAGGTGGTGTCAGGAGGTGTCAGGAGGTGTCAGGTGGTATCAGGTGGTATCAGGAGGTATCAGGAGGTGTCAGGAGGTGTCAGGAGGTATCAGGAGGTGTCAGGTGGTATCAGGAGGTATCAGGAGGTGTCAGGAGGTGTCAGGTGGTATCAGGAGGTATCAGGTGGTATCAGGAGGTATCAGGTGGTATCAGGAGATATCAGGTGGTATCAGGTGGTATCAGGAGGTATCAGGAGGTATCAGGAGGTGTCAGGAGGTGTCAGGTGGTATCAGGTGGTATCAGGAGGTGTCAGGAGGTGTCAGGAGGTGTCAGGAGGTATCAGGAGGTATCAGGTGGTATCAGGAGGTGTCAGGAGGTGTCAGGAGGTGTCAGGAGGTGTCAGGTGGTATCAGGTGGTATCAGGAGGTATCGGGTGGTATCGGGTGGTATCGGGTGGTATCGGGAGGTATCGGGTGGTATCGGGAGGTGTCAGGAGGTATCGGGTGGTATCGGGTGGTATCGGGAGGTGTCAGGAGGTATCAGGTGGTATCGGGTGGTATCGGGAGGTATCGGGTGGTATCGGGAGGTGTCAGGAGGTATCGGGTGGTATCGGGAGGTATCAGGAGGTATCAGGAGGTATCGGGTGGTATCGGGAGGTATCGGGAGGTGTCAGGAGGTATCGGGTGGTATCGGGTGGTATCGGGAGGTATCAGGAGGTGTCAGGAGGTGTCAGGAGGTATCAGGAGGTATCAGGTGGTATCAGGAGATATCAGGTGGTATCAGGTGGTATCAGGAGGTATCAGGAGGTATCAGGAGGTATCAGGTGGTCTCAGGAGGTATCAGGAGGTATCAGGTGGTATCAGGAGGTATCAGGTGGTATCAGGAGATATCAGGTGGTATCAGGTGGTATCAGGAGGTATCAGGAGGTATC